>JARHVA010005550.1:0-277500 GCA_037957365.1 Torreya grandis
CCTTATCATGAGCTACCTTGGCTCACTCAATAGACTCTATTAGTACTCTTATCCAAAAATTGATCAACCCTGTGTAGTTCCTCATGCTCAGCATCACTCTTCAATTGATTTTACAGCTATCAATTTGGGATAATACACATTTGAGGTCTGAATTTCTCCTTCATAGTTATTGATCTACCTCTTCAAAAAAAAATCTCTGTGATGATTCTATAATGTTCCACCATTATTGAAAGAACCCTATTGCTTTTAGTGATTAGTTCCTCAAACCATTCCTTCATAGCCCTTCCCATGTGAGTAATCTCTCATACAAAATCAATTGTAGCTTGATCTGGAATGATTGGCTACACTACCTATGGTTATAGTGAAGTTTTACCAAGCTTTATGAACTAGTTTAGTGCTTCAATCAATTAATATACCTTTCTTTTTAGCTCATCCTTGGTGGATTTATCATGATCAATTCTATAGAAGAGAGAGTTGATACCTATCAGCATATTGTGCTTGATTCCCTCTCTTGTTTTCCAACCAAGGTGTATCTGATAAACTTGATAATCTTCTACTATAAGATCATCTTTTGATTTGTCTAGTGGGAGAACTATAATTTCAACATATCTCTCCCCCTTATCATCATTGAATGTCCTTGAGAGGGTCCTACGAGTGTGTTCTTATTTCTTCTTGAATTTTAACATGCTAAAGTCAAAAGTGTTGGGATCAATGATTATTTTCTATTTCTTACTCACTAATTGTGCTAACCAACTAGGGGTAACCTTCTACTGATCTGACACTATCACTAAAAAATCAATAGTTGATGTAGTTGCACTAGTTGATACCTTGACTAATGGAGACTCTATGGAAGATGATACCATTGGTTGTTTAGGAGGTGCCTGTGAAGATCCATTCTCATCATTGGTTTGCAAGTCAATATTTGGACCAAGTATCTGGGTTGCTCTAACCTATACTTATGGTATAGTTGAAATAGTGGAAATGGGGGGAGTAGAGGCAATAGAAGCATTTATTCCTATGGGGGAGTGGAGGATGAAATGAACATAGGGGTTGTGAATTGGGTAATTGATGAAAGGGTAGAAGCTAAAACACTGAACATGTCAATTAAGTGTATAGAACCACTCAAGGTTAGTGATGTGAAAATAGTGGGTTGAGATGAAAGGGAAATAGTAATTATCCTAGGGGTTGGGGTGGCCTATAGAATTATAGTCAAGATTATTGATTTTTTATAAATGTACTACTAGGTGGTGTTGGTAATTAATGGTGATGAAATGGAAGGAATTATAAATGGATTGGAAATCAGGAGTGGATCAAATAGGGAAGGTAAAATGAGAGGAAGGGAAAGTGGAGTGGAAACTTGAGCTTACACTATAGGGGGACCCTAAGTGTCCACTCAAACTTATTTATGTTGATTTCACTTAGCTTATTGATGTGGGTGGAATAGTAGGTGAAGTGGAGACAATTGAAGGGGTTGACACTGGAGGTGGAGGTGATGAAACTTGTTGAACAATGGGGACCTGCTATACTTGAGGAGTGAAGATAGATGGTAGAGGTGTTGAAACCTTTTGTTAAATATGGGTAGGAGAAGGGGGAGTAGTGGAAATAAGATTCAAGGTTATGGGATCTAAAAACATGGATCCCTATGTTGTTATTGTTGTGTCTTCATTTAAAGATCAATTAGTTCATCTGTAGCTCCTCCTTGTCTATTTGATTCTCCTTTTCTTGACTTCATCTTCTTCTTTTTCTTCTCAGGTTCCTCTAATGATTTACTAGGTCCCTCCTTAGAAGGAGCGATACCTCCTGATTTGAGCTTTAATAGCTTTTCCTTAACCCCTATTATCTCCCTTGTGATTTGCACACCCTTGATTCTCAGCCAATTGATTGTTCTATTGATTATAGGGGTTTTTCTATCAAATAGAGAGAAATATTCAAGAACTAACCACCTCACTAGTGGTAAAGGTTTAACAATGATCTATCTAAGGTATATTGGGTTTACTCTTCTATCATCATCCACTAGGTTATTAGGGATTAGTGCTAGATCATAGTATTTTATTTTTTTTAGGGACATCCTAGAATAGTCCCTCATTCTAACCATCTCTTCAATTGCATAGTCTTACCAAAAATCCTCATAATATGGCATATTTGTGTATGTTTCTAGTTCTAGTGTAATAGTGACCTTACCATATGGATCAAAATAAGTTTTGGACTGTAGAGTCCTTAGTTTTACTTAGCACATCTCCTCCTCAATTTTATTTGGCACATCTCTACCTCAATAATTATGTCCTTCAGGAGGGATTGGCATGTGTAAAATCTAATGAAAATAGGGAATTGTATCCCTACCTTGTGTTTATCTAAGAGGAGCTTGTGTGTCTCCACAAGTTTCCTAACTATCTCCAATAATACCCATTTATCACTCACATATTGGGTAAGTGTGTAAGACAACCACTAAATCTAGCTGTCCTACTGTAGGAGTAGGTGGGGAACTATATGGAGTAAGAAACCCCGTTGGTGATCTCATCTTTTATTGCTTGGGAGAGCCTTGTTTTCCCAAGATCCTAATCAAACATGATAATGATGTTGTAGATAAAGGCATCATTAACTCTCTTTAACTACTATCTACTAGCCTGTAATGTGAGATCAGGGTAGTAGTTATAAACTCTAGTTATTTTCTTAGGAACTGTATTGAGGCTAAGAACAATCTTCCTTTGGCCAAGATATAAATAATATATGATGTCATATAAAACTTATTTATTTTTTACACCTCCATCAATTAGTTGTGGAAGGAATCACTTATCAATTGGTCCCAATGCATGTATTGCTTATTTTATTAGATGGTCCAAATATACTAGTACATCTAGTCGTGATAACACTTGGCATCAAGATTGCCAGTTACTTTGTGTAGTAATGTTATAACATATCCTACCTCATCAATGAAATTTGCACCTATCCTAGCCCAAAATATCCTAGGTTAATGTGACCTAAATCTGTATCTTTTATTTTTGTCATAGTAAAATCCAAATAAAAAGTCATTACAAGGCCCTTAAAGTTGAACTTCATTTCCTTGGGAGGCATGAAAATTGAAGTTATTACTTGTAAGAACACAACTATGAAATTTGGTGGGATCATAAGTATCTAGAGCACGTGCATTCTCTGGTGGAACTTAGAAGTGATTGAAGCATGTCCACTTTCCATAGTCTTTGAGGTCTATGATATTTTTGGTAGAAGTGGGAGGTGTTTGAGATAGGTCCACTTTCTACAGTATAATGGAAGTCAATGGGGTTTAAAGGTGCTTGAGGCATGTCTAGTGTCTGTGGGGATGCTGGGGGAATATTTGGAGGGAATATTATCTATTTTTAATTTGAAGATATTTATTTAGGACTATTCACTTTGACCAGGAAAAAATTGAGATTTCAATTACAAAGTACCGAAGGGGAAATGAAGGGCCTTTTTAGATGGCATTGTAGGATATATAAATGAAGCATCCCAAAGAAACCCTAAAAACTTATAATGACTATAAACACACATTTTTAACACAAAATAACCTCATAATTAACTTGAAAGAAAACCGTACTAGACCTTTTCAATCAAACCCTAAATTTGGAAAGAAAACCCTATGAGAAACTAGAAATAACTCAAAATCTTTCAAAAGTAAAATGACATAAAGAAAGTACCATTCACAAGTATAAGTGACATGGATTTGAGTGTTATAGTTTTGTTTTGAAGTATAGGTTTGTATTTACACATGGATCAAGGTTTAATGGTGAGGGCGTAGGTGACTACAGATTAAAATCATAATTAGTAATTTAAATAATGGTAACACTTTACAAAATGACTTAGTTTTTATAGTAAAAACCTACTATTAATGCAAGCTCAAGTAGTTGGTGACAAAAAATTGGACCTACTTAAAGCAATTCCACTCTTCATGGAAGATGATTGGCTTAGTAGGAAGTGGGACTAATCATGCACTTTACACATTATGAAAATGTGCAATGTGTACTTCAGGATCTGCATTTTATGGGAAGGGGTTTGGTGAGTGGTTTGAAAAGGTGAATCTTGGCATGCACTTTGCATGTTCCAAAACATGAAAAATAAATATAAGGTTTTGGGTTCTATTAGATAGGGGGATTATAGTTTTGGTAGGATCTGGATCCCATTATGCACTTTATACATTATGAAAATGTGCAAAGTGCATGCCAAGTTCTGGATTCCACCAAATGGGTGCATGGTGGGATGTGGATCCAACCATGTATTTTTCACATTGTGAAAATATGCAAAATGAATTATGAGTTTTGGGTTCTATCAGTTCTTTAGGTATTGGTGTTTTTTGGTATACAAAGCCCAAAGTGCATTTTGTATGTTGTGAAACATGTAAAGTGCACGTTGGGTTTTGGATTCTACTATTTTGGAATATGGGTATTTACGAGATCCAAAACCTATAAATCAATTTACACAACTACAAATTACATCTAGAGTTCTAGATTCCATAGTTCAAAAGGGAAAGATGGTTTTTTAGAGGATTTAGGGTTTTTCCTAAAAAAATAAAGGGGGTCTCCCTTAGGGTGTTAGATGTAATGATACTTTTGTGATAAAAATATCAACATTTTTGGTGAGATCTACAAGATGATTTATTTATAATAATTTTGAATCCAGTAGCTTTATTTTACATTAGGAATGGAGTCAGTTTACTCTTACAAAACTCTAAGCTAGGGAAGAACAAACTAGGAATTTCCTAGACATGAACAAAATAGGAAAAAATATACAAAAAATAGAGAAAAACAACACAACCTAAGGAAACAAATACTAATAAGTCCTAACCTATGCATAATAATTTATTGAAAAATAAACAACTAACCTATCCTAAAGTAACCAATGAAAAGGCCATCTAAATAAAGCCATTGACTGAATGTAAAAAATAACTACCTTTTCTTACTAATCTAATATTCTTTACATGCTTGAGGGAGACCAAAAAAATATGGAGGAGTGAATAGTAAAAAAATTGATGATATATTTCTCCAATTATAAGAACATAAATAAACTCACTTACACAATCTGATTGGTTAAAAATAAAACTATCTTAGGGTGGATAAGTAAGATGATCTTGCTCTTTTTAATGCTCAATTTTATGCTATGAATTAAGCACAACATGTGATTTTTCCTCCTTATTGGCTTCCAATTGAGCTATGTACCTTATAGGGTACCCTCTTGTTAAGACAAAGTTTGAGTAATTAGAATTACCCTCCCTTACGCATTTTGCTTATCCATCATCCTACCAATTGGGATGCACCTATCCAAGTGATTGAGTTGGGAACACATCCTCATCCTCTTGTTGTTATTGCTACTCATAGTTTTCCCCTTTAATAGATGTTGGTTTAATGGCAATGCTCTAATAAAATTCCTCTAGTTCATCCCAAAAGAAATCTTCTTACATACTAAATGAAAGATCATTTATCAAAGAGAGTACCTCATCATCTTTCCCCTGTACACTACCCTATTATGCATGGTTATTTTGTTCATCCTCTTCTTGTAGCACCTCTAAAATTTCTAATTTAGTGACATAAAGAGGGTTTCCAATGATGATTTACTCATCATACTCACTTGAAATATCCTCCTCCTCATCTAAATGGTCTTCACTTACCTTTCATACAACTAGTCCTCCTTTGAAAATGGAGATGGTGGGAAGGCAAGAGGCTTAAATTGGCATAGAGGAAGGGGATTTTACAAGGTTGGGCATTGTGAAGTCAGGATGTATGGTCCAAGAAGGCTACCATGACTACGCTTGGGGTTTTTAAGGAGGAATGAGGGTAGTCCATTTCAAGTAAGGGGGCATATGAAACTTGAGACCTTGAAATTAGGGGATTTAATTGAAAGCATAGAGGATTTATCTTGACTGAAGCTAGGAAAGTGAGGAGTGGAGGTGGTTTGATGTAATTTCTTTTCGTGCATCTATGCAAGAAACATATGCATCTTTTCCTCTTTAGTTGTGATATGTCTAGCCAAGAACTCTTATTCATATGTGAATTATCCCATCACCTCCTATTACTATGTGTAAGCTTGATAAATAATTAATTCCTACTACCTACCATACTCCTCTCTTTCAATCTCCATCAGTTATCTTTGGAAGTCAAGTTGTATATCATTGATGCTCTTTTGGGGTTGATCAAGAGGGTTATAATGTATATTGGGAAGGTATCCTTATTGAGGCTACTCATATGTGTGAACAAGTTTTTAAGAAGGCTGAACTAGGGTGGAAGGGAGGTAATTATTATGAAAATGAAGATCTCCTATTGTGACAAGGCTATTTGGGATAAAACTAGTAGCACTTTTAGTCTGATATGGATTGTATGAAGGCAAAAAAATGCATCTTGACAAGTATGAGGGAAAAAGGCATATTTTTCATGATAGCTAGACATATTAGAGCATAGGGAATAATTAGGGATACCTTTTCAAAAATACGTGCATACCAGCAGAGTCACTAGGTGATTAGATTAATTTAAAAGAATGGAAAAGATCAAGAATATCACCTAAATATTGATCTTTGATAATATTTAAGAGATTGGTCTACTTAAACTAGTAGATTTGATCTTTGGAGTCACCATGGTGTTGAATAAACTACCCTAAATGGCAAGATGAACTAAAGAACACACCAAAATACTTCAATGGATGATGAAAGGATCATCAAATTTAGGGCCCACCCAGTGTGCCAAAAACTATTATCACATAGGATTGCACCTATCTTGATCCAATAGCTTGATGTGAAATTGCCAAATGACATGGTAGAAAAACCTTAATTTCCATGGGACCTTAGCAATTTGAGCTTAATCTCCAGAGAAGGTTATATTCCTTTCACTAAATCTAATACAAATTGATGAAATACTAGTTTTGTGAAAATCTCTCTCTTTAGTGATTTTAAGTCCTAAACTAGGGATTTGATGAGGAAAAGGGTTGAAGAATTGAAATTTATAGAAAACTAAAAATATGGTGATTGCACAAAATATTTTATATTGGATTTTAATGCTTTCTTTATGAACATAATAGAGAAAAAAATTTGTTAAACTTGTTTCAGCACAAACTTATACATATGAGAAATCAGAGGTAGTATTTTAGCTATTTTTCACAAATGGGAAAAAGATATTTATTCCAACCAATATTTTCAAGAGGGTAAAATATGATAGATAAATTTCTTGAGACTAAAATAAAGAGACAAAGATACCAAAAATAATCAAATAACTTGCACACACATAGAGATCTTTCAAGACAATAAAGGTGAATCTTCAACTTTATTTCTCTCCAAAGGTTACATCTTGTAGTAAATACATTCAAAATGCAAAAAATATAACTAGCATCAAAAAGATAGATTAGGCCAAAGGGTCTGTCCATTTTTATACAAAATATGTCATAAAAGACATGTAGTTATTGAAACTCAAATGCCCAGTGAAGAAAGTCAAGCAAATATAAAACCCTCATGTAAGAGAGGAAATTTATTCTATTTTTAGCATTTTTTAGACTTGCAAAATGGATAGAACATGGCATGCACAAGTTGGATGTGATCCTGGGCATAATATGATGTGGCTAGAACTGTTGGTCTCCATGTAAAAAGAGGTGCTCAAATAGAACTGGTCTTTTAAAATAAAAGATAACATTAAAAATAATTCCAAGTTTCTCTTCATGAAAAACCCTATCATGCAAAACTTTAAGTGAGACTTTTAAAACTTTCTAAGTCTTTATCACTTTTGCCATAATGAACCATGCAATTTACATTTCATGATTTTATACCTTTTTAAAAATTCACTTTTATCAAAATGGAAAGTGCAATTTGCACTGGCAATTTTAACAACCTTCACATTATCAAAAAATATAGTGTAAAAAATATGTCTTTCTCTTTCTCAAAAAAAGTTATAAAAATATAAATGTACCTTTGCAATTACAAATTTCAATGTCTTGAAATGAAATTATAAATGATAATAACATTTGAAAATATTCAAAAGAGAGGGAAAATTAATCAATTTTTAGAACGTCTTCATCTTTCTTGTCCTTCTCAGCCTATGGCTTCTCTGTATATGCATCAAAGGCTTTGAAAATATCTTTAATTCACTTTGCATCCAACACATAAGAATAGATGTTAAAGGCTCCACAATCTGACTAGACATCAAATAATTCTCTTCTGAAGGTTCTTATGCCCTACATTTTAGACTTCATCTTATCAATTGCTTTCTCATACCTGATGAACCATGGATGGAACTTAGCATAAAGATTGTGTCCTTTATATACTCCTCAATTATTTCTTTGAAATTATTTTATACCTATTCTGCTTAAAGGAGATTGTTGGAATCATCTACTAGATGGTATGGCATTAAATTCATCATACCTTCAATCTCATATAATACATTAATTGCCTTATCATGAGCTTCCTTGGCTCGCTCAATAGACTCTATCAGTACTCTTATCTAAAATTGAGTATCTTTGTGTATTTCCTCATTCTTAGCATCACTCTTTAATCTATTTTATAGCTATCAATTTTGGATAATACATGTTTAAGGTCTAAATTTATCCTTCATATTTATTGATCTACTCCTTCAAAATTTATTTCCTCTCTATGATGATTTCATAATGATCCATCATTATTGAAATAACCCTATTGCCTTTAGTGATCAGTTCCTTATACCATTCCTTCATATCCCTCCTCATGTGAGAAATATCTTGTACAAAATCAATTGTAGCTTGATCTAGATTGATTGGCTTCACTACCTATGGTTGTTACAAAGTTTTACTAGCCTTTATGAACTAGTTCAGTACTTTGGCCAATTGATCTACCTTTCTTTTCAGCTCATCCTTGGTGGCTTTATCATGATCAATTCTCTAGAAGAAAGAGTTGATACCTATTTTCACATTGTGCTTGAGTCCCTCTCTTGTTTTCCAACCAAGGTGCATATGAGAAAATTGATATTCTTCCACCACAAGATCCTATTTTTATTTATCTGGTGGGGGAATTACAATTTCAACATATCTCTCCCCCTTATCATCATTGAATATCCTTGATAGGGTCCTAGAAATGGGTTTTGATTTCTTCTTGAATTTTGACATGCTAAATTCCAAAGTGTTGGGATCAATCATTATTTTTCACTTCTTACTCACTGATTGTGCTAACCAACTAGGGGTGGCCTTGTGTTGATCTGACATTGTCACTAAAGAATCAGTAACTGGTGTAAATGAATTAGTTAATATTTTGACTAATGGAGACTCCTAATAATATGATACCATTGGTTTCTTGGGAGGTTTCTATCAACATCCACTCTCATCAATGGTTTGTAAATTAATATTTTCACCAAGTATCTCAGTTGCTCCAACCTCTAATGATGGTATAGTTGAAATAGTGGAAATGGGGGGAGTGGAGGTAATAGAAGTAGTTATGCATGTGCAGGGAGTGGAGGATGGAATGGACATAGGAGTTGTGAATTTGGGAACTAATGGAAGGGTGGAACCCAAAGCACTAAATGTGTCAATTAAGTGTGTAGGATCACTCAAGATTAGTGACATGAAAATAGTGGGTCGAGATGAAGGGGAAATAATACTTATCCTAGGGGTTGGGGTGTCTTATAAAATTGTAGTCAAGATGACTAATTCTTTGGGAAGGAATTTTAAATGGAATGGAAATTAAGAGTGGATCAAATAGGGAAGGTGAAGTGGGAGGAAGGGAAATTGGAGTGTAAACTTGGGCTTTCACTATAGGGGGACATTGAGTGTCCACTTGACTTATTTGTGTTGATTGCACTTGGATTATTGATGTGGGTGGAATGGTAGGTGAACTAGAGATAAGTGGAGGGGTTGACACTAGAGGTGGAGGTAGTAAAACTTGTGAAATAATGGGGGACCTAAAATACTTGAGGAGAGGAGATAGCTGGTAGAGGTGTTCAAACCTCTTGTTCAATATGGGTAAGAGAAGGGGGAGTAGTGGAAATAGGAGTCAAGGCTATGAGATCTAAAAATATGGATACTTGTGTTGTTACTACTATGTCTTCAATTTAAATATTAATTGGTTCATTTGAAGCTCCTCCTTGTCTACTTGATTCTCCTTTTCTTACCTTTATCTTCTTTTTCTTCTCAAGTTCCTCTGATGATTCATTGGGGCCCTCTTTAGAAGGATTGATACCTCCTGCTTTGAGATTTATGAGCTTCTCCTTAACCCCTATTGTATCACTTGTGATCTACACACCCTTGATTCTTAGCCAACTGATTGTTTTGTTGATTATAGGGGTTATTCTATCAAATAGAGAGAAATATTTAGGAATTGACCACTTCAATGGTGGTAAAGGTCTAGTAATTATCTATGTATGGTATATTAAGTCTACCCTTCTATCATCATCCACTAGGTCATCAGGGACTGGTGCCAAATCATAGTCTTTTATTTTTTGTAAGGACATCCTAAAATAGTCCCTCATTTTGACCATCTCTATATTTGCACGGTCTTCCCAAAAATCCTCATAATATGGCACATGTTCATATTTTCTAGTTCTAGTTTAGTAATGACCTTACCATATGGATTAAAATAAGTTTTAGACTCTAGAATCCTTATTTTTACTTGGCACATCTCTACCTCTACAATTATGCCCTTTAAGAGGGATTGACATGTGTAAAAAACAATGGAAATAATGAAGTGTCTTTGCCTTATGTCTATCTAAGAGGAGATTTTGTGCCTCCACAAATTACCTAACCAACCCCAATAATTCCCATCTATCACTCATACTGGGGAAGTGTGTAGGATAACCATTAAATACAACTACCCTAATCTAGGAGTAGGTGGGTAACTATATAAAGTAGGAACCACATTTGGTGATCTCATCTTTTACTACTTGGGATAACCTTATTTTCCCAAGCTCTTGATCAAACATGATAATGATGTTTTAGATGAAGGCATCATTGACTCTCCTTAACTATTGTCTACTATCCTATAGTGTGAGATCAAGGTAGTAGCTATAAACTCTAGTTATTTCTTCAAAAACTATATTAAGTCTTAGGAACAATCTTCCTTTGGCCAAGATATAAACAATATATGATGTCATATAAAATTTATTTATTATTTTCACCTCCATCAACTAGTTATGGATGGAATCACTTGTCAATTGGGCCCAATGTATGTATTACTTATTTTTTAGATGGTCTAAATATACTGGTACATCTAGTCCTGAAAACACTTGGCATCAGGATTTTTAGTGACTCTATGCAACAATGTTATAACATCTCCTACCTCCTTAATGAAATTATATCTATACATAGTCTTAGGCAATTAGGTGGAGGAATGATTGGGAGTCTTGATCCATTATTTTTTAATTATATTTTAACATCCATCCTTTTTTTGCTCATAAAATTATGCAGATGTCTGTGGAGTTATATCTAAATAACTCTCAAATTTAGGGATGGCAAACACAAAGTTAATGAAGTCAGGATTTAGATCTAGAACCCTCTCCCCTTTATCACTATAGACTTATTTTCTATCAAGCTCATAATGTTGGTCCATTGTAAGGATCAACTTAGGGCTTTAAATAGATAGAGGGAAGGCTACAACTTGTGGTAAACTAGAGTCATAGATATTATGGATATAGTCACTTTTAAAATATGTACCTATCCTAGCCCAAAAATCTCCTAGGTCAATGTGACCTAAATCTATATATTTTATTTATACCATATTATAATCCAAACAAGAATTCAATCTACGGCCTTTATATTTAAACTACATTTCCTTAGGAGGCATGGAAACTGAAGTTATTTCTTTTGAAAAACCAATTGTGAAAATTACAAAGATTTGTAGGTGTTTGGAGCACTTATATTCTCTGGTAGAACTTAGAGTTATTTAAGGCATGTCCACTTCCAATGGTGCTTGAGAATTGTGAGCTTTCTAGTGGAAGTGGGAGGTGCTTGAAATAGGTTCACTTTCCATGGTGTACTACAAGTTGATGGGGTTCAAAGGTGCTTGAAGCACATCCAATGTCTGTGAGGATGTTGGGGGAATCTTTGGAAGGGAATATTATCTATTTTTAATTTTAAGGTATTTACTTAGGAAAATTCACTTTGTCTAGGAGAAAATTGATATTTTAATTATGAAATATTTAAGGGGAAATGAAGGGCCTTTTTTTGAAGATGTTGTAGGATTTAAAAATGAGGTAGCCCTAGGAAACTCTAAAAACTTAGACCGACCCTAGACACACAGTTTTAACATGAAACAACCGTATAATTAACTTGAAATAAAACCATACTAGACCTTTTCAATGAAACCCTAAATTTGGAAAGAAAACCCTATGAGAAACTAGAAATAAATTGAAATCTTTCAAAAGTGAAATGACATAAGAAAAGTATCATTCATGGGCATAGGTGATGTGGCTTTGAGTTTTGTAGTTATGGATCAAAGTATAAGTTCATATGTGCATGTGGGTCAAGGTTGAGTGGTGAGGGCATAGGTGATTAAAGATCCAAATCATAATTAGAAATTTAAATAATGATAACACTTTGTAAAATGACTTAGTTTTTAATGGAAAAATTGAAATTAATGTGAGCTCAGGTGATTGGTGGTAGAGGTTGGACCTGATTGAAGTAGGTCCACTCTCTATGAAAGAGGCTTGGCTTGGTGGGAAGCAAGACTCACCATGAAATTTTCACATTATAAAAATGTGCAATGTGTATGTTAGGTTATGCAATTCATAGGAAGGGGTTTGGTGAGTGGTTTGGTGGAAGGTGAATCTTAGCATGCACTTTGCATGTTTGAAAATGTGTAAAGTGCATCTAAGGTTTTAGGTTCCACCAGATAGGGGGATTATAGGTTTGGTAGCATCTAAATCCAAGTACACACTGAGTTACACATTCTACCAGATGGGTGCATGATGGGATCCAGATCCCACCATATGTTTTGCATGTTGTAAAAATGTGCAAAGTGCATAGGTTCTGCCAATTCTTTAGGAATTGGTGTTTTGTGGGATTTAGAACTTGAAGTCTATTTTTCACATTATGAAATGTGAAAAATGTATGTTAGGTTCTGGATTCCATAATTTTGGAATATGAGTGCTTTATGGGATATAAAACCCATGAATAAATTTGTGCAAGTACAAATTTCACCTAGAGTTATATATTCCATAGTTTAAAAGGGAAGATAGGTTATTTTGGAGGATTAAGGTTTTTCATAAAAAATAAAGGGGGTTTCCCTTAAGGTGTTAGATGTAATGATATTTTTGTGACAAAAATATCAATACCTATATTCTATCATAAAGTGTCTACTCTTCAAGTGAAGTTCCTTATCTATGTAGAATCCAAATGATCATTGCATTCATTATTCAACAAATAATGGACTACAACCTTATACTAATCATCATTGATTATGTATTCAATATTATATTATTGGTAAGTTATTTTTGAATTTTATTATAATATATTTTTATTAATTCCTTATCCTCTCACAATAATCATTAACTAAAGTTCAAGGTTGAACTCTTAAAGGATATTCATCCATTTTCTTCTTCACTCACCTAATTCATTTTTCATTAACATGGCCTTGATTGTGGGGCTAGGAAGAATAACAAATAATTTACTATGAAATATGTAATGATGGAATTTTTTGACATCTTTGACTAGCATAAAGGCCTATTTATCCATCATAATGTATCTTAATTTTATATTCCTCAAACCAGAGGTCATAAATGAAACAGGTTGTTCATCTCCAACTCCTTTTATCCATGTCAAAAAAATAATGGTAGAGTGTTCTAAGGTGAAGGTATAGATTCATGACTGGGTGTAATTAGGGTTGATCAACATTGGTGTGCACATAATTACATCTTTAATCTAGGTAAAATATTCTTGCACTTCACTTTGTCCATTCTATTTTAGCATCCTTCTTGATCATGTTATTTAGAGGTTAAATACTTATACAAATCTAGAGATGAACTTCCCCATTAAG
This sequence comes from Torreya grandis, assembly GCA_037957365.1. NCBI lineage: Eukaryota > Viridiplantae > Streptophyta > Pinopsida > Cupressales > Taxaceae > Torreya > Torreya grandis. The sequence continues at coordinate 13,937 of JARHVA010005550.1, forward strand.
TTAATCTTGAAAAAAATGATTTTAGATCCTTCATGATGGGAAATGATATTTCTAGGATAGATTGCATTCTCATAGGGTATATTGATATACCATGCTTGGAAATGATATATATAGTCTATTATCTTCCCTTTAAATACCCCAAATATACACTTGTTTGGGTTAAATAAAAACCTACGATATATACATATTTGTAGTACTCTCCTCAAATATTTAATATGGTCACCTCTATGTTTAGATAATACTATCGATCCATCCATGTATTGCTCAAATGGGATCTCATAAATGAAATAGGCCATTCATCTCCAACTCCTTTTATTTGTGTCAAAAAAATAATGGTAGAGTGTTCTAAGGTGAAGGTATACATTAATGATTGGGTGTAATTAGGGTTGATCAACATTGGTGTGCACATAATTACCTCTTTAATCTAGGTGAAATCTTCCTGCTCACTTTGTCTATTCAATTTTAGCATCCTTCTTAAGCATGTTATTTAGAGGTTAACTATCTCTAAAAATATATATATGAACTTCCTCACAAAGTTAAAATTGACAAAAAAGGACTTTAGCTCCTTCATGATGGGCAATGAGATTTCTAAGATAGATTGCATTCTCTTCGGGTGTACTGATATACCCTACTTAAAATTGATATGGTCTAATAGCTTCGCTTCATCGACCCCAAATATACACTTCTTTGGGTTAAATAAAAACCCATGATCTCTACATCTTTGCAATACTCTCCTCAAATATTTGACATGGTCACCTCTATGTTTAGAGAAGACTATCGAACCATATATGTATACTACAATTAACTTTCCCATAAGTTATTTGAAAGTTATGTCCATGGCCCTTTGAAATGTATGCCTAGCATTAATGAGGCCAAAGGGCATTATATTATAAAAGAAGGTGCCCCACTTGGTTGTAAACATTATTTTGATCCAATCCTCATAGCTAACTACTACTTGATTATAACTAGAGTATCCTTATAAAAAGGACATCTTCTAAGCTCCATTCACAATTACCAAAACTTCATATAATGATGGTTAGGGGTAATTGTCCTTTTCAAATTCCTTATTTAAATTGTATAAATCAACACAAAGTCTAATTTCCATGTTATTCTTCCTCACTAGTACTGAATTTACAACCCATGTGGCATGCTTAATAGGAAATATGATTCTCACTACAAGTAATTTTTCACTTATTTAAATATTAGTGGCTTAAGTAGTGGATTAAACAACCCTTTTCTCTACCTAAAGGGCCTAAATCTCATCTTCAATTGGATTTTTTGTATCAATATAAAGGTGTCAAAGACTTTTAGATATTTTGATCCAAAACTCAAAAGCTTTGGTTGAAAGATAATTCAAGAAACAAGAATAACAAAATAACAATAATGCTATCTCTGAGAAGAGATGTTTTATTCATTAAATTTGTAGACCCAAACATATGCCTATCTCTGAGAAGAGATGTCTGATTTCTATTTTAGGTTACATATTCATTTATACATGTTTTGAAGGTAGGAGGAGGATGTGGAAAGTCACAAATACTGAGGTAGATTAAGTGGTTTGACTTCCATGATTTACAATAATATAGAATTTAAGGAACTACTATTTTTAGAAACTTACTATTTTTAGACTACACTACTAAAATTGAAATTTGGGGCACTTTCATAAGGTTTTGGGGGGTCAAAATCCATCAATCAAATCTCCATGTCATCTCAACACATTCTCATTATTCTTATCTTTCCAATGGTTCAAAAGGAGATTAAAATAGAGCTATGGTGCAAAAGTTATGGCTCCTAGAAGTTCTACCACCAATTAGGGTAGAACCATCACCCGAATTACCACCTAAAATGTTGCTTGGATCATCTTTATGTCTCCATCCAATCATGTCTATAAAATATTTGAGGATTTTTTCCATTTCTCATTTCTATTTTGGGGTACCAATTGTGCCTAAGAGTACATTTTGGGATCATTTGCATCACCCAAATTGTAATGCTCATGTAGCATGCCTTTAGTAGGGATCAACTTGTTCTTTTATTTTTGATAATTGATGTCAAATAGTCTCTAAAGTGAGACCATACCTCTGGGTATGTTGTATATCTTTATATTTATGGTCTCATCCTCATCTATCTCAAAGTATTATTGACCATCCTCATTAACAATTTTATTGGCAAATACCTCTCTATTGGTGATGAAGTCTAATATGTATTGGTCATCATTAAAAACTTGAAACTTCATGGTATTATATGAGACTGATGGGGTAGAGACCAAATCTACTAAGAATATTATCATCCTAAAATTAGAAACTAATTCAAGAGTACTTGCAGTAGTATTTAGTGCATTTGCTATGTAGTTATTTTGTCTGAGCAGAGTTTGGATGCCAAATGCATCAAAATCTTCTATTAGATTATAGAATTAGTTGTGGTATCTTCAAAAATGCTTATCATTACATGAATATTAGATCCTCACTTGTTTAATCATTAATTCTGAGTCACCTATTACTCTAATGTTCTTCACCTTCTTTCCTAGGATGAACTAAAGTCCATGGGATAACACCTCATACTCATCCACATCATAGGTGGTAGGTCTAAGGGTATCCATATTTATCTTTTCCTTATTAGAAGAGCTTGAGATAAGCTCTTGTAAATTCTCAGGGTCACCTTGTTTCATGTCTTTGTTCCCCATCAAGCATGTATTAAGTCCTTCAATTGACAAATATGTTATGGATAACTCTTATGTGGGAGAAGCAATAATGGAGTTATCCATGGAAATTATTTCATCTTGTGAAGAGCATAAAAAATATATGTTCTTTCTTAAGTTATTAGATTTAAAATTATTACATGTTAGAGATACATCCTAAAATGAGACCATCTCTGAGGCACTGTAAATGTCATTTTCATCTAACTAGTCTAATTCATTTAATTCTACATTTTTTGCATGCTGAACATGTTAATAAAGAGGCTATCATGGATCTTTTTTTCTTTGTCTAGTGAATAAAATCCCATTTTTTATTCTTCATAGAAGATATAATTTGTTTATTTATACTTAATAATTATATATATCACCTTTGATTCTCATTCAATTTTGATTTGGTGAGATAGACCATACCATGGTAGCCACATGTTTGAAAAATTGGTTACCATATAAACCATCGAGTGTCCTCAACTAGTATCTACTCAATAACATACCATAAGCATCAGGAATATCCACCACTTAGATATAAATTAATTTTTAAATCCTTAAGTTTGAGGCTAGTGGATATGATTCTAGACTATTTTAGAAGTATAGAGTAAATTAAAATTAATTAGTTGCAAGGAGCCCATATGGGTATGTAAGAGAAATTATTAGGTGTAAGACATTGCTTGAAAGAAAGGCCATCATGTGGAAGAAAATAATGAGTCATTTATGACATGGAAAGACTCATGTAAGATAGGGCACTCTTTTCATTTAATGGGTTGGTAGCTATCTTGGAAAAAAGTGATTTTTATTTTTTTTATGGAAAATATTTTAGATAAAAAATTTAAAATTTATTTTATTCCCATATTTAGTATTATTTTGTGGATTCATTTTGAACTTGATTATTTTGGTGGTGCTTTGGAGAGCTTGGAAGGTGCATAGGAGGAACTTGTTGGAAGATTGAGAGGGGAAGATATTCTTATATCTTTGAGAGGTTGTTGCATGCAAGTTAAATGGGGGAGGAGAGGTAGGTCTTGTTTTAATACATCTTATGTAAAAGGAGTTAGTTTTGTAAATTAAATAATAATAAATGAAAATTAGAGTAGTGAATGTTCATATGTATAAAATATCCCTCTTTCTCTCTATTAAATAAAATAGTTATTGAAGTTAGGATTAGTATTTTCTTTGTGTGCTTATCTTTCTCCTTCTCTCTTTCAATTCTTACCATTATCCCTCTCTATCTTTCTCCTCTCGTAATATAATTTAGTGGAATTTGACATAATGTCAAAGGAAATCAATTTATATTAAAATATGAAAAATAATTATCTATCCTCCTTTATGAGAAGTGATTTGATCTATCCCTCTCTTCATTTGTTTTAAAGATAGTATTTCAAAGTGAAAATCATTATTTTTGAATTTATATAATTATTGAAAATTAAAATGTGAAAATCAATAATTTTGTAGGACTCTTATTTGTGTTTAAATTTAAATAATTATTTAGAGTATTTAATAATTTGTAATTTTGTTGTTTATCAATGTATGTTTTTAATAGTTTTTATTCTTTGTTAATATCAAACAAAAGAAGTATTTTAGATTCCTATGAATTCAATATAACATTTAAATTGGGGATAAAATGTAATTGTTATTATCAAAAAATGTTGATATATTATTATGATAAGTAAATAAATAAAATATTTAGACCTAAAATTATTTATACTCCTTTAGTTAGGATTGTTAATGGTTGAAAATGCCAATCTTTCCCTCTTTCTCAAACTGAACTAAGAATATAACTTGAAGGGAGAAAGGATTATTTTTATTGTTTTATTATTAATAAAAATGTGAAGATTCCAAAGTTTTATTCTTATCTAAATATTGAAAAATAAAAATGCATACAAATGTTTGTGTGTGTGTGTACGTGTGGATGGAATAATAATATTGGAAATAACCTTGACATTTTTATTTATTTATTTTTATATATGTTTATATATAAATAAAGGTTATAATGTGAATTTTATATTTAAAATAGGAAAATAAATTATAATTATAATACTATTAGATCTGTGAATTAAAGTTTTTTTCTCTTTTTAATATATTATTTACAATACCTTCATTTCATCTTAGGGTTTTTAGATTTTATTTTATATAAAGTAAAAAAGAGTATCATTTTGATTTTGTCAAAATTTTAAATAAATATGATTAATATATATATATATATATATATAACAAAATAAATAAAAATGAGGAAAGAAAGAATAATAATAATAATAATAATAATAATAATAATAATAATAATAATAATAATAATAATAATAATAATAATAATAATAATAATAATAATAATAATAATAATAATAAAAAATTGGGAGGGTATGAGGATGGAAGCTAAGCCAATCCAAACCCCCTCCATTATTTATGAAGGGAAGGGGTCATCCACTTAGCCACCCTAGCCCCTCCCTCTTTATCTTTAGTGCAGGCCGATCGTGAACTTATAGTTGTGGCTGGGGGGCTTACATAACCTAACTAACCTGCAGCTTTTTTTTTTGAATTTTTATTCTATTTTATTTCATTTTATAACCCAAAAAAATGTGGGGTGATTTTTTTACAGTAAATAAAAATGAATATTTTTCAGCCATTAAAATATTGAGGAAATATAAAAAGATTTATATATTTAAAACCATATTCAGATATGTAAATAAATAATTTTATATTTAAAAGAATTTAGATAAAAATGATTATTTAAGATTGTATATATAAAGTTTATATATACTATCTAATGAACAAATTTTGAACTAATCAAAGTATTCCCTTGAGTTCCACCTTCAACCTTCAAAAATCTCCAGCCTAAACCTGAAAAAAATGAAGAAAAATATTAAGAGTTGGACTTTTTATCTTTCTATAAAGAAATTTAGGGTAAAAGTTTGAAAACCTAGATCTTGTGGATGAGATTTTTTTAATCTAATGGCTGGAATTTAATCCAACATTACTTTACTCAAGTGGGAAATTTAAGTTTAATTTTGGTTCCTTTAATTGATTTTGGTTTCTTTTAAGTACATAATTTAAAATTCTACAAAATTTACTATTTAACCCAAATAATAATTAATTCATAATTTTATTATTTGTTTATTCAAGCCTCAGATATTTTACACAATAAATTAAGCAAATTTCAATAAATAAATTGTAATAAAATGATCAAACAATTTAGTTATTTTTTTTTTTCTAATTTAGTTGAAACCCACTTTTAGAATAATAAAATTTAAATATCTAAATTAGGAGTTTGTCAAAATTCAGATTTGATTATGATTTTATTAAGTTATGGAATTATCCCATCACTGTTAAATAAAATTTAACCACTTTAGAGTTATTTCTGGAGGCACTTTGTGGAAATAAAACTAACTTATATTTTTAGTCATGAAGTTGATATAGAATCGACATAGTTAAAATACCTAAGAATGATATTTTTCACATCTTGAAGTTGAAAGTAAATTATAATAGCTTTAAATTATCACTAAAATAATAAAATAAAATTTATTGTAATATTTACTTTTTTCTTATAGTGATTCAGTAACTAGTTTATTTTAGAAATTTGAGATAGTTTTTATAATTAGTTAAAGTCACTATAGAATGATAGATAAAATCATTGTCTTTCTCTCAATAAAACTATTTTGTTTCCTTAAACATAATATTCATAACTTAAATAATTGGTTTTCATGAAAATCAAAATTTATCCTCTTATATCAAATTTAAATTAGAGGTACTTTTATACCTAGTTATTAGTGTGAAAATTTGTGCTATATCTCATGTGATAGGGTCGTTTATCATGATGATTGTTTTTATGTTGTTTTGTCTTTATAATTTGTGTCGTGATTACTCCACACTATTTTTGTACCCTTTTTATATGTGTTTCCTTTCTTTGAATAATGAGCCACAAGTTCAAATATTTGTGTTTGGCCTTAGTTTTCAGTGGGTAGACCTAGGATAGGGCCCCATTTGAAGTCATTTTGGTTTGTAATGTTATAATGAATCTTGGTATTCATATTAGAGGTTTTATTTGTGTGGGCACATACTTCCCATATGTATCGAGGTGATTATAATTCTTATTAGTACCTAGATATACTTGAGCCAACTAATGGTTGCAATGTTATCCACAAGGGGTAATAATGTTATGCTTAGTAATGTAGTTGACTAGTGAAGGTTTATTATCTTGACATATAAACTAACACTCATTAAGAATGGGTGAAATAATCCATCCTTGATTCTACGTGTGATGTAATCATTGTATATATGTAGGTAGATTGGGGAGTGTGCATGGACTTAGAACACTAACCCTTAGGATGCGCTCCTAAAGTAAGTAACTGATAACTAACTTTAGTGGGTTCTTATAACACGTGATTAACATTCAATCCTTGGTATATTTGCTTACTCATAGGTGATAAGGAATTTTTCTTTGTGTATGTATTTATTGTCATTTTCATCAATGTGGTTTTGTTAGTTAGTTATTCTAGGATAGTGACCCTCATTGATTATTTAGTAAATGAGTTATTTTATGTCATCATGACTTTGGTGTCACCCTTACATACTCTCTTAGGAGATTGAATTTATCTAAGTAGAATAAGTCAGATATTATTGAGTCATCGACCTTGTTGGAATAAAAAATATAAGTTTCTAAGCATGTCCGACTCTCATTATGACATTGTATGGAAGTGCTTGGGTAAGCACACGTACCTTGTGATGTTATAGATTGTGATTGATAAATTTAAGATGTCTTTATTTTGTGTAAATGACTAGAGATTTATAATCTCATCTAAGTGACGTACTAGTTCCCTTGTTGGCTTAGATTATCAACTCTTGTTCAGTATGATGTTTCATTGAGGAGGCCATCACAAGTGTAAATAGAACTACTTCAGACCCTAATTCCATTGAGTGGTTATGTAGTTTTCTTGAGTTATGGTGGGGGCATCAAATCTAGGTTTTTAGGCTATATTAGGGGTATTTATCACATTCCTTCATGTTGGGCTCATATGTATTTAGTTGGATACATATGTTTAATATTAATTTAAAGTTTAAATTTGATCATCATGTGGTTGTTGACAATCCTCTTACTTTGAATTTAGTTGTTTTCCTTATTTTGTGTGCATTAAGAATGGAGTTATATATTGTTATACAACTATTTTTTTGTGATATTTAAAGTGAAAACTCTATTTTAAAGTGTTATTGTTTTAGCTCACTTCATTTCCCTTGAGTGTGTTGTTTGGGTTATGTGTGAATAAGTATTTTGATCCTTTAAATCAAGAAATTATATTTAATTAAACATGTATTCTTGTTACCTTATTATTGGGACTTATCCCTCTTATTTGAGTAAACGACTTTTAAAACCCACTTAGATCATGACTTCATGCTATTGAGTTTGCATTTCACTTCCTAGGGAAGACTTGTGGTAGAAAATAATTGAGTTAAATAAATCATCTAATTCTATGTATGATTATGTGTGTTACAATCTAATAATTTATTTAAAATTACATATAAATTTAACCACTAAGTAAATACATTTAATAAGTAAACATCATTGAATTGAATTAACCAAAAAAAAATTACATGGATTTTGGGGCAATTTTTTTTGGCATGGCAACGTTCTCAACTTGTCTCTACTCAATAACATACCATAAGCATCAAGGATTTCCACCACTTGGATATCAATGAATTGTTTAATCCTTATTTTTGAGGCTAATTGACTGTGTATATGATTTAACTCCCTTACTACCTTCACCTTTATTTTATCCAGTTTGACTACCTTTCAATAAGATTTGGTAGGTGTAAGACCCAACCATTAGAAGATAACATATGACATGATGTTCCTAGAGGCACCTAAATCAACCAAGCAATTGTGTAAGTTCTTACCAAATATTCTAAGTGTTAGGAGAAAGGATGGAGTATTAGTTTTTTCTTATATAAACCAACATGTGCATCAGAGGTTTTCATAGATTATTTTACCTTATTATTATAAAATTATTTTAAAATAAACTCCATATGATTAGACATTTGTATTAATTCAAACATAATAATGTTAACTTTAGTTTTATTCAAATATTCCACACTATCATGGCTAGGTTTGGTTGTTCTTGATGATTGCTAGGTGAAGTAAGTGTTTCATATTTATTTGGATGATAAGATATTGGAGGTCCTTTAAACTGGGGAGGACTTTATTTGAGTTTCCATTGGGAGGGACCTAAGTGTTTCTCAAAGGAATAGAGGTGGTCAAAGGATTAGCTGATTTAATCCTAAGTTAATAATTGTTACCCTCTTAGAACTATCTAAAAGTGTAGATCTCATCTAAACTGTCTTCATGCTCATTTTCATTCTCAAATAAAAACTCATATGTATTAGGATGTGAATTGATTTTCATGATAGTGAGGTGGAAGACACTATTCATGTTGGTGAGGTGGTAGGGTCACTATTCATTTGATGAGGTGGCATGGGGTGCATTTCTCCACTAAGGCACATGAATCCTTTATATTTTGCACATAAATGGATGTGGGGTGAAATTCATTATGGGGTTCCTTGATTTGAGTTTGTTTAAAGTCATAAATGTGATTGATTACCATTTTGACTCATGTGCACATGTGTGTAGAAGACAAAGACCACTATTCATCACTATTCACTCATGTGGAGTGGGGGAATCATTTTTGGATGGCACATGATGGAGGAGATATTGTCAAAATTAGATTTCCTACTTTTAACCTTTAACACATGTGGGAGACACATTTTACTATTAATTATTATGCATCCATGTGGAATATGGTACATTTTTTTCATTCTTGAATTTTATCTCTCTCTCTCATCTTCTCTTGTAATTTATATAAAATGCATGATACTCTTTTATATTTGTAAGAGGCTATGACAAAGTTGCATAAGCTCTATATTTATAAGCTTGAGGAGTTGCATTTTGTAAACTAAGTGTAATCCATTCTTGGAAGGAGATTTGTATGTAATCTAAGAGCAAGATGACCAAGCTTGAATAAATTTTGTAAAGAAAATGAGTTTTTATAGGTAATAAAAGTCTAAAGCTTCCATTACCACATAGTTTTTTCCTTACACATTATAGGGTTTCCACATAAATCTATGTGTTTTTTATGTTATCTCATTGTTAATTATTTTATTTCTTATTCTTTCTACATTATTTTCTTAAACAAGTTATATATTTTCATTAACATATGGTATCATAGTTAGGATCTTTGAAAAACTCTATGTTTGAGGATTTTATACAAGTAGGGAATTTTTCGCAAGTGGAAAATACAAAAATGACATGAGGAATAACCATGTTTGAGATTGATAAGTTTGATGGTAGTAACTTATACCTATGGAATATTAAGTTAGAGGATATATTGGTTTAGAATAACCATGCTCTTGCCTTGAAATGTGTTTCAAGAAAACCCAATAGCATGACAAATGTGGAGTGGATCAAGATGGATAGGAAAGTAATTTATATGATCCATATTTATCCTCTTGATTCTATTTTTTAAATTTTGTTGGAGATAAGACTAAAAAATAATTATGGGAGAAGCTTAACAAATTAGATCAAAAAGAAATTAGTAACAAATAAAGTGTTCCTAAAGAAACAACTATACAGCTTGAGGATGAATAAGGGTTCATTTATAGTAAATCACCTAAATCAGATTAATACTCTTATTAGTAAGTTGTATGAGTATGAAAACAAAGTAATCACCTTACTATGTTCCCTCCCTAATTCTTGGGATCATTTGGTGATAACCATCAATAATTCATCATTAAGAACTCTAAAGTTTGATGATGTGGTAGCTACTTTTCTTGGAAAGGAGTTGAGGATAAAATATTCTATGGTACCCTCTAGAAATGAAGCCTTAGTTGTGAGAGGTTGATCTAATGAGATGAGTAAAAAAGATAGATCACCATCTAGATCTAAGTCAAGAGGATGCGAGCTGAAAATGAAGTGTTGACATTCTAGGAAGCTAAGACATTTGAAGAAGGATTGTTGGCAATTGAAAAAGAAAAATAATGATGTAAATAAGAATACAACTTCAACTAAGTTGAATATAATAGACTCAAAGGAAATAGTAGTACATAAATCTCTCTACTTACATAACAATAGAACTCTTTTCAATGCTTGGGTTTTGGTCTCAGATGCATCTTTTTATATGTCTCCACTTAGATACTATTTTTTTAGATATCAGTCCTATAGAGCAGTGTTTTTCTATTTCGTTGATGATCATCCTCTAGAAATTATGGGAAGAGGGGATATAAGGATCATGATGGATAATGGAAGAATAATAATTTTGAAGGATGTATGACATGTTCCTAATTTAAGGAAGAATCTAATATACATTAAGATGATGGATGAGCTGAGATATTCATGTACCTTTGGTAAAGGTCATTTTATAATTACTAAAGGATCCATAATGGTAGAAAAAGGAAAATCTTATGGTTCCCTAATCATTTGTATAGATATTTAGTGACAAATCATGTAGTAGCAACAATTTCAAAAAATGCTTGGGATGTAGTGATGATATGACATCAATGCCTTGGACACATGAGTGATAAAGGATTAATTTTTTTTGCATGACTGAGTTATGTTGTTTGGAATTAAGTCTTGTAATTTATATTTTTTTGATCACTATATCTTTTATAAGAAAAATATATTTTGGTTTTCTGTAACTACAGGTAAAAGTATTAATTTCTTACAACTTATTCATTATAATATATTTAGATTAGTCCCTAGTCAATATATAAATGGTAGAAATTATTTCATAAAATTTATATATGATTGTTATATAAGAGTGTGGGTGTATTTTTTTGAGAAATAAATCATAGGATTTGGATAAGTTTAAATAATTTAAGGCATGAGTAGAGAATTTTTTTGGAAAAATTATTTTATGTCTCAGGTAAAATAATGAAGGAGAATGTTGTTCCAAGGAGTTTGATAAATTTTGTACATAAAAAGAGATTAAGAATCAAAATATTATTCCATGTAATCCATATTAGAATGGTGTATTTGAGCAGATGAACCTCACAATCTTGGAGCTTACAAAAACCATGATTAGTGCATATAATTTAGATAATGGATTTTGGATAGAGGCTATTAATACAATGGTTTATATTATTAAAAGGTCACCTACAACTATGTTGGATGGAATGACTCTAGAGGAGGTTTTTTGTGGTAATCCAATTGATTATTCTCATTTACGTATATTTGGTTGTGAAGCATTTACCCATGTGACTAGATAAAAAAGGTCCAAGCTTGATTTAAAATCAAGAAAATGTGTTTTTATCGACCATGGAGATATAATAAATGGGTATAGATTATAAGATCCTACTAACCACAAGGTAATTATTAGTTGGGATGTTATTTTTAATGAAAAATACATGCAAAGGAAGGAGGTGCAATAGACATTTGAGATTATACTTGTTAAGGTAGTTAATGAATAAGAATATGAAAATAAGAATGTTAAAGATTTTGATCACCATGTAGAGCACCAATTTTATTATTCATATCTTAGATGATCCGTATGTACCAAAAAGATATTTTCTTATTATTTAATTTTCTTTTACTTTGTTAACTAATGAGGGTGAACCTAGTTCATTTCAATAAGATAGAGATTATTAAAATACAAACCAATGGAGGAAAACCATGGATAATTAAATGAGAGTGTGGACACCTAAACCTAGCCACCAATGGCTTCAACCAAAATTTAGATTGATTATTACCAACCTTTACAAATTAAACCTAAGAATCACTAAACATCCCAAATTCCCTTGTGAATCACATGACAAAGCTTAGAATCTCATTTAGACATCCCTAAATTGGTTATCCTACCATAAACATCAAAAACCTCTCACTTATTCATCTTTATGTAACCTAAAACACCATAACATGTAGTTTGGCCTACAGACCTATTAAATGGGGTAAGTGCACACATAAAATTAAATCAAATCTTGGAAATGCTACAAAATAATTAAAATTCCAAAAATAATTAAATGCCTAGTTAAATTATCCATGATAAATTAATGAAATTCTAAAAAGGAAATTCAAAAATGCAAATATCCTAGCATTTTCATAATTACCTTTTTGTGAGTTGTCAAAAATCCTAAAATATCTCAACGTGCCTATTCATTGCTAATCATGAGGTTTTGATGAATTTTAACTCTAATAGGGTTAATTAACTCAATAAGGATAGGTTTGAACCCATTCTAAGATTTAAATATAATCTAAGTCACCTTGAGTTTGGGTTAGTTTCTAAACCTATAAATACAAGCATTTGCCTCTTAATTTGGAGAGCTTGGATAGAGTAAAGTTATAATGTAAGTTTTATGACATGATTGCAAGCAATACTATTAAAATGCCAAAATAATATGACAAGCCATCAATCCATATCAAATTAAGTCAAAAACAATGGTGCCAAGGAGAGAAGGATCCACACAACTTCATTTACCAAAGACTTCTTGAGGATAATCTAAGTAAACCAAACAAACACATCATTTAGAGCATTCAAGGAAGGTAAGAGATCTTATTTCTTTTACATTTTATTTGTGTTTGAAATTATTATTTATTCACTAAGCTTCCCTTATGATATATGAATGGATATGTTAAGCTTTTTAGTGTGTTTATTTCATTGTTTTATATGAAAAATAATACTTGATCTAACCCTCCCTCCATCCTCAAATTCCTAGCATCACAAATGGCATGCCCAGTGGGACATTGAGCACCCCACATACCAAGGAGACCGAGATGAAAATCATAAATTAACAAATGAATGCTTGAATATAATCAAAATTTTAGTTTTATCTTTGTTTTTGTCATATTTTTAATTTTTAAACTAATTCAAATCTACATAGAGATCAACATTGGTTAGGCATAACCAGTATCGTTCTTGCTAAACCATCATCAGTTTTGCCTAACCAAACTTAGTTCTATGTTGTTTCTATCAATTTTTTCTATCTATTCTAAAAGGAATAAATAGAAGTATGAATGGTAGGGACAAGTGATTAAGTATCTAGAATGATGCACACCATTTTAGACATTGTGAGAACTCCTCTGTAGCTATGGAGGAAGACACATGTATATAAGAAAACACTAAATAGAATTGTTGATAGCAAAGATATGTGTGGAATTCCAAGCTACACACTTGTTATAGGAAGTGTAACACTTCCTTGGGATGATAGTCCACTATTTAGAAATAGAATTTAAAATAAACATGAGAGAGAGAGAGAGAGAGAGAGAGAGAGAGATGGTTAGAATACTATTTACCATAATGTAGGTCTAAATGTGTCAGTGAATAATACACTATAGGCTGGGTAGGGGAATTGTGTTTTAGTGAGGTTATTAGGGAGTTTTTAGGGTTACTAGTATAAAAACATAGTGATCAACATTGGTTAAGTGATTTATGTCAATTTGGATAGCTAATATCAATTGGGGCAATGATATTGGTGGGGTTATGAAAGGATTTTTTAGGAAGGGAAAAGGAGTTGTGGTCTAGTATAGGGGTCATGAGGATTTGAAGGGAGTAATACTAAGGAAGGGCAAGGCAAAGGCTGATATGTTGAGGTAGATAGATAGAGGTGGGGGAGTGTTATAAAACAATATATTTATAAAACATGAAAAAACACCAAAATGTACTTAGCTAGGTTGGATAGGTGAGCAGTTATGACAAATATATAGCTCTAATGAGGCTTGATGAGCTAGTGCATGAAAAAATGAGGCCAAGAATATATTTTTGATCCACAGTGCTCAAAACACTATACAATTTATTAATTCTTGATCTTGAATAATTCATGTAGAGTGATGATAAGCCTAGATGTTTGTAGTGATGCTAGAATGCTCTGATAATGAAATATCTATGTGAATCAATGATTTTTTGACCCTATGGATAATTTGGAAGTAGGATTAATTAATTGACCTTAGAGGGCCCACTAGCATCAACCAAGGCCTAACTAACATCGATTCCCCAAGACTAGGTAGAATAGGCTATATTTTGCCTTTTAGCCCACTTCTTACTTTAACAAATGGGTTTTCCTACTGGAAAATAATCATAACATGAGGTTAAGTGGTGGTTAAGTAGATAAGTATTTATGATGGGGGAGGAATAGGTCATAGGTGGTTCAGATAGAATGACCAGGTCCTAGGGTGAGTTAGAGGGTGAGAACTGGTCATAGGGTGAGGTGGCCAGGTGAGATGGCCAAAGGATATTTAACCAATTTAATTAAACAATTAAATTAATTAGACATGTACAAAGGGTAAATATATAGGTTAGGGAATTAAATAATAAAGGGGATGATGGGTAAATTGACCTAGGTAATCATGTAAGGGATTAGCATAATTTTAGTGTTTACATTTGCCCCTTTTTATCTTGTAACTTGTATGTACAATCTACAAGACAAAAATAAAGGTTTTCTACCCCAAGGATGGGATCAAGTATTCCCCCCTCAAAATAGGGATCAATGGTGGTAAATTTATTATTGATGATCATTTTGAAAGAAGATATGTGGGTGAAGTTATGTGGGAAGTGGAAATTTGGTGATAATGTGACATGTATGCACACTGCTTCATGCCAAATTTGGTCAAATGGTTAATAGGTCAGGAGGATAGAAATAGAAATAACTAGTCCATAGCATACATAACTTATAGTTTATTGGGTTAAAACTATCAAAGGTGCATCTCCAATGGTTGATGTGTCCCAAGTATCCAAAAAATGGAAATGTTCTTGAAATACATAAAATGGTCATAGGCAATAAGGACTAGTCAAGGTCATGATATATAATGCCTATAAAAAAGCTAACTTTAAAGAAATCATAGTGCTAACTAGATTAATGACAATAAATAATGTCATCACAAAGGGTATGTCTAGTTGGGGAGATATACGTGATCTCCAAGTCATGCATTGTGGTTGGTAGAGATGTCAGTGAACCTCATAGTTAGCTATAATGATTGGGAGATATGCATGATCTCTAATTGCCCCTAATGGAATCTATTTTAGACTATGAAAGGTTCACATACCCTTAGGTAAAATAAAATTTTGAGGTAAGGAGTGTTGGAAATTGGTTTCTCTAGATAAGGGTGATTGACATCAGTGAGGTGGTTGACGTCGATCACATAATTATCATCAACCACTAGACCAACATTGATGGGTATCAATTGATGTCAATGGCCTAGGGCATAGAAATGTTGACATCAACAACTACCCAAATCTAACAAAAAGGGTTTAGTGGCCCCCTTAAAGATCATTTTTCATTTTCTAATTTCTAACACTGAGCTCTAGAATTTTTTGTGTGAAAGCATCACTTTCATGTTGTGTCTAACCTAAGTGGTGAGGTTTGAGTGGTGGAGAGGATTTATAGAGCACTTGAGAGTGATTGGAGTGAGGTCAGCACTTTTAAGACATCATTAGACCACTTGGGTGGATTTTCTATCAAGATGGATAAACTTGTGTTTGGAGACCCCATAAGTAGAGTGGCTACCCCAGCACCTACTATCCTAGCCAACCATCATCGAGTGGATGAGGTAGGACCATTATTCACCCAATTTTTAATTTAATTATGATTTTACAAATTTTTGAAATAAGGGGAAAAAATGGTAGGGAAAGGGGGGAGAAGAGTAGATATAGGTTAAAAAGTGAAATTAGGGAGATTTGGGTAGGTTTAGGAGGGTCAAGGGTAGTTTTAGGGTAGAAAAGGGGTATAGAGGGTTTCAACGATTTAGCCCTAGGGCTAAACCAATCACTGATATCATTGACTTCAGTTGATGCTAGGTGACCTGCAAAGGACTAGGCCTGGTCTAGGGGACTGATGTCAATCAAGTAAGCACTGACATCAGTCTTTGTAGAAGTAGGGAGGGGTCAAAAAGGGTCATTAAAGAGGTAATTAGGTAACCCAAAAAGCAAAGATTGGATCTCAAGCACCATAAGTTAGGCACTATAGGGTTTATGAATGTTCACAGTGTAGGAAAAGGTTGGGTTCATAAAGAAACCATTTAAGTGTTGTTTATTAGGTGAAAATGGTTGAGCTAACCTCAAGATACCCCATGTCAACTGAGTGCTACCTACATAAACTTGCAAAGGGTATTAAGCTGATGTAGTTCTCCCAAAGGGGAAACTCGGTTAGAAGGAGGGTTGGCTAAGATGAATAGTGCTTATTTTTAATGATGTGCTTGTTTATGGTTGTAGGCAAGATAAGAGATCACACTTTAGGATTGAATCTCAAATTTGTTATCAAGGATACGAGTGGATGTGACTCCCAGTGAATGGTATCATATCACTATAGTTAGCCTAAAATACTTTCAAAGATATAATCGAGTTATGAGGGATGTGATCCTAATGGTGGCATTGATAGAGTGGTGGAATCCATTCATCAACACCTTTCATCTTCCCATAAGAGAGATGATAGTTATACCAAACGATGTATATTAGATATTGAGGTTATTGATACATGGTGCCAATTTATATGCATGTAGTAGAGATGAGCATGATGTGTTCGTGAGCACATTATTTGGAGAGTATTCTAGGGAGATAGAGTACCACTCTATCAGCTTCACATATGATCCCCTATATGAGTTTGATGATGGTGAACATAGACTCGTAGTCATGCTCATGATTGGAGTGATTGTTTATGCATTGCCAAATGTGGAAGGTGGCATATTTCTAGTGGCTTTGATAGGTGTACTAGCTGACATGCTAGAGTAGAGGATGATGTTTGCTTGGGATAACACATTCCTCACATAGCTATATAGAGATCTATGGGGGATCATATTGTGATGATAGTACAACCTTTATATGGGTCACTTTCTATAATGCTAGGCATATGAGCATATCACAGTGACTCGACCATTAGGCCTCCCTATCACCATCATTATAGGCTATAGAGTGGAATTTAGATGTTGGAGAGAGTTCATGGCCCACATGTGAATAGATGGTATGGTCAGAGATATTGAGTACTACAAGAGGATGTTGGATGCCTTGATGAAAATGGATATCATATAGAGACCATATCTAATACTTCCTCCTTTTTTGTAGTAGAGGATACAATTAAGAGGCACCTAAATCATGAGGTGGGTGCATGGTAGGAGATCTAGGGAGTTGGAGAGGATACCAATAGAGTGTTTTAGGTGCTATTATGGGCTTATGTATGGAGTACCTCTTGAAATTCCATGATATAGGAGGGATGACATAGAGATTTCCCTACCATTGCCATAGGAGATAGAGGGTCTTGACTTTTAGGAGCTCCTAACTAGAAGAGTTGATGATGTAGGTTGTATGGGGGCATATAAATCCTTGTGGGTAAGATAGTATGTTATGATCCCACAGAGACCACCCATTGATATGCAATCTATTGCTAGAGAGAGATGTTATGATCTAATCTAGGGATGTAGCACAAGTATAGGTATAAGTTCTAAAAGTATAGGTGACAACACTATAGGGGTAACTAATAGTGGTCACAGGGTAGGCTTTAGCCCTATAGACATAGGTAGTGGTATTATAGTCATAGGTGTTAACTCTAAGTGATCAGGTGATAGGGCTATAATCATAGTTAGATGCCATGACAATAGAGAGAGATGCCCTGAGGGATGGATAGGCATCTACACCTCTACCACCACCATAGGCACCTATTTTTTGCATGATAAGACCACCACAAACACTATAGGCACCTATGTAAGGAGCATGGGACCTCCATATAGATAGTGTCAATTGAGAGATACAACACTACTCTAGTAGAGATTAACTATTATACATAAGCCCTTAGAGCATATCTAGAGATCCCCAAGTATGCTAACTATTTGATATAATATTAGATGACTAACTACATCATAGCATTGAGCTCCCAGTGCTATAGATAGGTTGAGGACATGGGTGACACTGTAGGGTCATGACCACCTCCACTATAGGAATAGTTGACTAGTTTTATATATTTTTGATTTTGATATGATGTATATACATATACCAGCCTATGTGCCAAAGATCTGAGATGTATATTTTTAAGATATATATATATATATATATATATATATATATATATATATATATATATATATATATACTGATGTAGCATTAATGTATACTTTGATATTCATCATATACGAGATGGTACCATTGTTAAGACATGATTGTGATTTATATGATGATGATGATGGTATTATAGATGGTGTTTTTATTGATGTCAGGTTGTTATGATGTAAGATGTTAAATGTTATAGTTACATTTATGATGATGTTAGTATGTTATATGTTTAGCATTATGGTTATAATGATGCTAACATGTTAGTAGGTTATTAGAGCATTTCCCATATTTGTGATGGTACATGCACAATTGAATGTTTAGATACATCTTAGCATTTTTCCATATATGTGATGGTGTATGCATAAAATGTACTATGTTGGTTTCTTCATTTAAGTATTTTCCATATATGCAATGGTGTATGCTTTAAAATATAAGATGTCGATATAGCTTCCATGTGTATTGGTATTCATATAAATTATTGATGAAAATGTTAATTATAATTCACATAACACAAATTGGCATTTATATTAAATAAACTATTGAAATAAGGATTGTGAGTATGGTTAGGTTGATTATCAAAAACAATTACTATGATGTTTTCTTATGATGATAAATGTGGTTGATACTAGGCATATATTTTTAATTTTAGTGATCAAAACTTATACCTAAGAATTAAAAATAAGTAAATTTTCACCTTAAGACACAACGTCTAAAAGGAGAAATTGACAGGTGAACAAGATGGTTAAAATGAAATCATAATGCTCTATCATTGATGAGGACCATAAGGTAGCATGGGGAGGCATACAAACATAATCTCTTTCCATGTGCTAAACTATCAACCATATTTTCATTGGATAAATGATTGGTTCACTTTGTGGTAAGCAAGCTCAAAGTCCCTTATTTGCATCTAATAAGTAATAGAGATAGGGGAATAGGGTATTATGAGCAAAGAGGTAAATTGACAATGAAAACCTTATAGTGGGATGATATTCTCTTTCTATAGGTAACTAGAGAGATTTCATAGGCAAATCCATGACATAAGTCTTTTTTTTTGGACTGATCAATGTGGGAAGTCTATGTATGGGATTTTTGATTAGTTTTTTAGGTCATGTGAAGATGGTCGATATGGGAAACTTCAAAGTACATGCTTGATATAAAAAAGTCAACATATCCATCCTTAGAGGGAGTGGTCTATGTTTTATATAATTCTTTTGTCTTTTCATAGCTATCCTTCAAGGGATCAGTCTATTTATTACAATAGTAATATGCTACATAGTTATCTTTTAAGGGAGTAGTCTACGATTTTATTATAGTGACCCAAGAGATAATGAATTTGATTTATATCCCTTTTTTTTGGACTTTAGTCATGTAAATGGCTATAAAGGCTTAGGGGTGTCCCTTTTTGAGGACAAAACTGCCATGCTTTAAAGAATGATAAAAGTATGAGAGGGAAAAGGGTGAAAGGAAGGTATGTAAAATAGAAGAAGTTTTGCTAAAAGGATGAGCTCAAGTTAGACACGAAGAAATGTGATGCTTGATTAGCAAAAGAATGGTCATAAATGCAATGCATTTAAAGGCTCAAGTTATATCTTGCCTTCAAGATAGGACAAGTGATAAGCCCCTAATCCATATTTGTGAGTTATAATATATGGTCCAAGCCAATTAGGAGAAAACTTTCCCTTTTTTATTTTCTCCATGGTAGTCACATGTTTATTCTCCTTCAAGATGAGATCTCTGATATTGAAATCTCACTCTTTCAGATGCTTTTTATAGGTGCACCTAATGTGGTCTTAATAGATTTGAAGATGGTTTAGAGTTGTAAGTCAGTGCTCATCAAGCAACTCAAGTTGGGCCAAGCATTCTTGGTAAAAATCATCATTAGAGAGGATATCTTATAAATATATGTGAAGAGAAGGAATCTGGAGTAGATACCATAAACTAAAGAAAAAGGTGTATCACCCATAGGGGTTTTAATTCTAGTGTGATAAGCCCATAGAGCAAAGGGAATATGGATGTGCCAATCCCTAGTAGAGTCATTAACTACTTTCATGAAAATTTTGGTAAAATATTTGTTATAAGCTTCTGCTTGCCCATTTGCTTCTGGACGATAGGGAGATGAGAAGTTTAGCTTGATTCTAAAGTCATCACAAATCCTCTAGATAGATAAATTATTAAAGGATTTACTATTATCCATAATGATCTTATGTGGAATACCATAATGGCAAACAATGTGATGATTGATAAAGTTGATAATTTTGTCAGCATTTATGGATACAAGGGGAATTTATTCCACACACTTAGTGAAATATTATGTCATGGTGATGATAGAGTGATTATGGAGAGATGAATCTGGGTTAATCTCATCGACAAGATCTAATCCCCATTGAGATTAGGTCCAAAAATATTGAGCCACTTACAAAGAGTAACTTGGTATATGAAGAAGATTTTTTCATGTTATTGTAATTTAACACAACACTAAACATAATCACAACAATCTTTATTGAAGGTTGGCCAATAATATCTAAGTCAAATAATGAATTTAGCAATCACATTCCTACTAAAGTGTCTATCACAAATTCCATCATGGACTTGCTTGACAGTATAAGGGACTTCAATGCTAGTTAGATAATGAATAAGGAGGCCATCAAATCCTTGCTTATAGAGAATAACCCAAGCATGTTGTAAGGAAAAATGCTTTTTTTAAAAATCACACCACCTATTGATAGAAAGATTGAAGGGTAAAACACCATAGGTGAAATATTCCACTAACTATTTATACCAGACATCATGAGGATTGGTGTCTACATTACCAATAAAAAATATGTTCACTAAAATGTACGAGTGCAATGTCATATGATGGATGATGATGTAAATATTCAAATAATATGATAAAGAGGGAATTTTTGAGGCAAAATAGGTCATGGTATCAACAAACCTATTTTTCTAATGACGAATAATTTGTAAGAGATAATGGTCAAAAGAGGCCAACAATATGTCTACACAGTGTTTTTACCACTATAAGATGTCTTTCTTACATCGATAAGATCCATTTACTTGATTAACCACAAGTTATGAGTCTCCATATATGTGGATAGACTTGACCCCAAAGAAAAGGGTTGTCTAAAGCATAAGAACCAAGGCCTCATATTCAGCCATGTTATTGGTGCACTCAAAATCTAGTTTAAAGGATAAGGGTATGGGTTCACCATTTAGATGAATAAGTATGACCCCTACACCCCCTCTAGTTTGACATTTGGACCCATCGAAAAATAACATCATTTGATAGGTGGTGTCATCAATGGAGAGTGTGGTGATGGATTCATCAAATATATATATATATATATATATATATATATATATATATATTAGAAGGTTACATGTCGAGAAGAGGAGCATCAACCAAATGATCAACAATCATTTTCATATATATATATATATATATATATATATATATATATATATATATATATATATATATATATATATATATATATTATAAGGTTGCATGTCTAGAAGAGGAGCATCAGCCAAATGATCAACAATCATTTTCCCCTTGATTGATTTTTTATGAATAAAATACAAATAAAACTTAGAAATAATCATAAATAAATGAGCCATGCGCTAGTTTTGATAGGTCTTCAAATGCATATATTTGAGAGGATTGGTGTTGGTGATGATGTAGGTCTTCTGATTAAGGAGATAGTGTTGAAGATTATAAATTGTGAAGACTAAAATGAGATAAAGTTTCTTGGTGTGAGTGTACCAAGTTTTAGAGTCTTAAGTGCTTGGCTTATATAGTAGACAACTTGATCCTTATGGTTGTCATCCATATGCACAATCATAACACCAATGGAGTGATCTATTGCTAAAATATAGAGATAGAAATGTTGATCTTCTTTAGGTGGAATGAGGACTAGTGAGGAAAGAAGATAAACTTTAAGGGAATCAAATGTTTTTTGACACTCCTCACTCTACTCAAATAAGACATTATTTTTAAGAAGGTGATGATAGAGTTGACATGTATATAATAATTGGGAGATAAAACACTAAATGGACTACAATTTTCCCTGTAGACTATGAAGTTGTTTAAGGTTTCTGGGTGCAGGCATTTCTAGAATGGCTCAAACCTTAGTAGGATCAACCTCAATGCCATGGAGAGAAATGATAAATCCTAGTAGCTTACTAGAGAGGACTCTAAAGATGCACCTCTTTGGGTTAAGAAGAACATTGTAATGTATAAGATGCTTGAAGATCATCTCAAGAATTGCCAAATGGTCTTGGTGATGATTAGATTTACTGAGAAAATCATCCACATAGTCTTCCATGATGGTGTGAAAAAGGTCATAGAAAATTTAGTTCATCATGCATTGGTAAGTAGCCCTAGCATTTTTCAATTTGAAGGGCATAACATGATGACAAAGGGTTCCCCATGGTGTAATGAAAGTGGTTTTATGCTAGTCTTTGAGAGCAATCAAGATTTGATTGTAACTAGAGAATCCATCCATGAGAGAAAGCATCTTGTGGCCAACCATAAGATCATCAACTGGTCTATGTTAGGTAGAGGGAAATCATATTTAGGCACACAAGGTTTAGATCATGAAAATTAGTGAAAATATGAAGTCCCCCTATGGGTTTAGTGATGGGGATGATGTTAGAGACCTATTATGGGTAATAAATGGGTTGAACAAAGTTGATGGACAAGAGGCATTGAAGCTCCTCTTTGATGAGAATGGAAATATGAGGATGCATCTTGTGAAGCTTTTGATGAACATGTTTATCTTATCAATTTGTGATAATGTTGTGGGTTACAATCATGGGGTCTATGCCAAGCATATAACTATATGACCAATAAAAATATTTACTATGATTATCAAGGAAAGTGGCATAATCCTTTTGTTCGATAGAATCTAAGGATTGGCCAACTTTAAGAATGTGAGGGTTATCT
Organism: Torreya grandis; assembly: GCA_037957365.1. NCBI lineage: Eukaryota > Viridiplantae > Streptophyta > Pinopsida > Cupressales > Taxaceae > Torreya > Torreya grandis. The sequence goes on from JARHVA010005550.1 coordinate 37,563, forward strand.
ACGGAGTACAAATTAATATCAATGGTTGATTTATTTAGCATATTTTGCATCTCAAATGGGAATGACTTTTGAATATAGGAGCTTCAGCTCCCATGTAGGTTATAATGGAGTTGTCATCCTAACATTAGACTATGTTGATTTTCAGAGAGTCATCATCAATCATGTCAAGATGAAGGAGGGGAAGGGAATTTGTTTCCCCATCATGTTGATGTGTTAAGGGTCCTGAGTGAATAGCATTAATGAAAAAAAATGAGGGATGGATACCTCTGAATCTATGGGAGAAGATGGGGGGATAGATGAATGCAGAGGAGGCAAAGGCTCCTCAATGATCCAAACATGATGAACCTTAGTGAACTTGGATGGTTATTCAAAACCCATGCCATATTGCTTATTGGCATTCTTAATGGTTTTGTTTGTGGGGCACTTGATGGCTATACAGCCTCTTTACTCATATCAGCCTAGATTAAACCTTTTCTAGGCACACCTATATATATAAGTTCTAGTAAAGCTAGGTTTTCTTAGGAAGGAGAAGTCACATATGAAGAGTTGGGCAGAAGGGAGAGGATTCACCAGAGTGAGAGCACTATTTATCCCCCCATATGTTATCGTCATGTGAATATTAAGAGGACCATATGGTATGACCATCCTAATATGAGGATCATATTGGGCATGCATATGCAATATTTCATACTCTTGTGGAGCATGGAATATATCTAGCATGAGGAGATAATATTAACTGAGAGTGAGGTGATTGAAGGAATCCTCCATGGGACCTTTATCATGAATCTAAATCATGGGTAGCACTAAGCTTGTTGAAGCCTCAAAAGTAGGAAGAAGAGGATATGTTTTCAATGGTATAAGGATGTCATTAGGCTGATAAGTCATGTTACATGTCTTAAACAGAGGAGGATTAGTTGGGAAAACATGAACCTAACCCTCATACTCATGTTTAAGACAATAGTGCAAAGTCGAGGGCACACAAGTCATGTCTCATATCCATAGACATCTGAGAACGATGTTGTTTGAAACTCTCCCTCAATAACATAGAAGAGTTTTGGAATAATGTGAGGACCAACATGAATATAAAGCATGATTGTGCCTACTAGGGAGGTTATGGTATCATTAAAGGAGAAAATAATGACATTTGATTACAACATATAGTGATTAGGTAGCTCTAATTACTTGTAAGCATACATGGAGATGATGTTAATACTAGCACCCCCATCAACCATGACTCTCTTGACATGAGTCTAGTTGATATATGTTATGATGAAAAGATTAAGGTCTTGTTTATTAGGGTGATGAGTGGTAATCTCATAATCACTAAATGAAACTAGGACTACAGTATTGAGGGATCCTACAATAGCTAAGAAAGGTTGGGGATCATCAGGATGAACCTTAACTACTTGAAGGGCCTTCATCAAGGCTTGATGATGCTGAGATGAGCTTTAGATTAGCTCATATAGGGACATCTTCATAGGTGTTTTGTGTAGTTACTTAACCATGGCATCCTGAAATACCTTTGAAGATGTTGGTTAGACAGTACCCAAAATGAAAATCTTGGGTTTTTGAGGGGGAGCATCCTTTGAAAATATATGAACACAAGGTGTTGTAACCTTTTCTTTACCTTTATCCTTTTGAGTCTATGACTAAATAACCACACTAATTGAGTTAAATCTAGAATATAGGTAGTGAAGATGGTGAAGGACTCTTACGTGCATCCTTAAGCTCAAGTTTAGGTATGGAAGCATGAAAAGTTATCAGTGTAACTTTTAGAGTGACAAAGAAATGTATGAAGGGCTCTCCAAAAAGAGTGTCTATACCAAAGTGTTGCTAGATAATAGTCTTGAGAGCTTTACAACTCTCTGTATCATGTATAGGTGATTGGTGATATAAATAAACATGTGTCATTGAACCAAGAAGGTTTTGGTCTGATAGGTTGATAAGGCTTAATCAAGGAAGGGTTATGTGATACATTTTCAATAATTGGTGTAAAAGAGAGGCATGAGAGCCTTCAAATGGGCTTTCACTTGTTTTGATAACTAGGGTTCATACCTTCTTTTTTTTTAGGAGGTGTTAGAGGGTTTTTCATGGTGCCTTTTTGGGTGAAGGTGTGACCATAGGTTTTTCTGACACCTTTTTAGTGACAGGTGTTAAGATACTAGAGGTTGAGGGACTGCCATTAGGTAGAAGCAAGAGTGTCGATATATTTCCTTTTGGTTCCTTGAGGTGTGGGGTGATTTAACCAAAGTCAAGGAGTGTATCCCTAAGATTAAAGGCAAATTTGATGGCATAGTAGGTCAATGAGGCTTAAGAAGCTTGAAATTCTTCCTAAGCATAAGAGGCTTCAAATCTAACTTCACTTGTGGATGAGTTAGATGGTACACTAGGTGAATGCCTAAAGATCTAATTTGATTTAGTGTGGTAAATGCTTGAGATGGAAAAGGTTTTGACATTGGGGTTTGAGCCTCCTTTGGTGGAGGAGAAGGAGCTCAAACCTTGTCAAACACCTTGGGGTAAATGGTTGTAAAAGGGTTAGCAACCATGGACAACTTTTATTGTATAGGGAAAGGAGATTTGAGTTGATCACAAAATACTGCATGATCCAACTTTTTGGAGTAAAAAAAACTAAGATTTCTTAATAATTGTGAAGAGGGTGTGGGTAACGTTGGCATAGGACTTAATGTCACTTCCATAAAAGACCCAAGTGATTGTAAAAGAGGGAAATTATTGGCGGTGGCCACTATAGGCCAAAGATGAGAAATAACCATAATGAGATCCACCTCAACCAAGTTAGGATAAGATACATAATCCTCCGATGGTAGGTGAGGGATTGGCTAAGCTAGTTCCTTAAATGAATAGAGCACTAGGATAATGGCCCCCTCAACATACAAATGAGGGACCAGTAAGGTGTACTCTTCCATGTGTAAGAGAAGAAATAAAATAGGCTCAATGTGAGTGGGCTCAATCAATCCCTCTATTATCATGAGATTAGATGAAACAAGCTCCTCTATATGTGAAAATGGAGTGGATGAGGCACTGCCTTCCATTGGTGGAGGAGAAGAGGCAAAGAAGGCTCCTCGAGGGGGAAGAGAAAAGGTATGGTATTTCCCTCAACATGTGGTTGAGGAGAGGGTAATACATTTTATTCAAGTGGTATAAGAATAGGAAAAATGTGCATGAGGGGAATGGGCACAATAGGCTCTTTATTTTGGAAGAAGGATAGGTAGAGGAGGGCCCTCTTCTCATGGAAGTGGAAGAGGAAAAACAAGCTCCTCTACTCAATGGAGTAGGATAGGTATGGTTGGATCCTCTACTTAGGGAAGAGGAAAATATAAATCAACATTGAGGTAAAGACCACATCAATAATGTGGATGCTACAGTCATGTGTTTGCTTAGTCATTGCCTGAACATTGTTTTAAGAAGAGGAGTGTTCAATAAATGGCTTCTTGAAGACATCTAAGTTTTGTCTAGCCAGAACATTGTGTTTATCCAAAACTAGATCACCCTTATTGAGCATGTCTTAAATAATTCTCTTGAGGGTCTTACAATTGTTAACATCATGGCCTTTCACTTGATGATAGCCATAAAATTGGTCCTCTTTATACTAGGTGGGTATAGGATAGGACGTATCAAACTATATGGGGGGATTGACCTAAGGAAGGGTAATAACTCCTTGCCTTAGTAACTTATATAACATGGAGGTGTATGACTCTCTAATTATAATTTACTCTCTATGTTCATACTATGGCTAGAATTGTTTCATTAGGTTCTAAGAAGTCAAAGGCTTAGATTAATCTACCTTTATAGAAGAGGCCAACTTAATGACTACCGCATTGGTTGAGCCTTTAGAATTTTGGTTAGGAGATGAGGGTTTAGAGGAAGAGGAGTCACTAGGCTTAGAATTTGTATTTTTGTTACGTAACTTGATTTATTCTTCATCTACTACTTGAATATCAAGCTTTCATTCCATTGTGAAGGCTTCATTGAATGTGCAAAAGGTTGAGGAGATGTGTTGGGCACATGCTCTTAAAAAAAGTTTAATGAGCTTAGGATAGGGTAAAAATAAGGAGATTTGATTAATGAGACCTCTCCAACAAGCAATGAAATCAGCTATAGAGTCATCCTCAAATTATCGAATAGAATAAAGGTCCATGATTGGGACTTTTTAAGAGATATTGATCAAGAAATTATCTAAAAACAAATGAGCAAGATAGGTGAAGGAAAACAAGGAGTGTTGGGTAATGGAGATAATACAAAGAAGCACTTGTAAGGGTCATGGAAAAGGTATGAAGCAAAAATGCATCATCATGTCCTAATGAGGTAACAAGCATGTTTGAATGCTCGTAAGTGTTGTTGTGGGTCTTCCTTGCTTTAAAAGTGAATGAACTTAGGAAGCTCCCACTAATTGGGATAAAGATGGATAGGTACTAAAGGATAGATGGTCTCATTTCATATTTGATCATATGAAAGAATGTTCTTTGAGCCTGAAATAGATATTTCTAAGCTAGACATCTTATCCATCAGCATCTTGATTAGATTCAAAGAGGGATTGATTTGAGAGGCACTTCCCAAGATATAGGGGGCCTATAAAGTTCCAAAAGTAGCATATGGCATAGGTTGTTATGGCTAGGTAGATGAAACTTATGGTTAATTAATCATAGGCCAAGGGGCCAAGGAGAAAGAGGCTTATCCCATAATATTTAGAACAAAACCTTGGATAGGTGATACCACCATGGGTTGGGTTATGGTGACAATGGCTAAGGGATACATGGTTACTCTTTTATTATTCAGTGTAAGAGTAGCTAAGATTGACAAAACTAAGTTCTAAAATGGAGTCTAACTTGGTTGAGTGGCTTATGGTTGTGAGGTTAAGTAAACCCCAATAAAAGTTGGGTTTGGCTGCATGGTTAGAGAAACTAAACTCTGAGCATTAGATATGGTTGGGTTACTTGTCAAAGTGGTGGTTTGAGTAACCATAGGAGGAATGGTGGAAACAAATGATGTTTTCTCCATCAAGGAAGTTAGCGTACCATAAATTAGATCATCAAAAGAGTTACGTGTCTAACTCATGACAAGGTAACATTGGAGGGATTAAGTGTTATGATCAAGGAATCAAGAAAAATCTTGATCACCCTCAAGCACGATGGGTGGATGACTAGGACTAACATAGCCAGGGGAACCTTCCATGCTAGGATCACATTACATGAAAGGACTAGAAAGTGGAGGCAAAGATGGAAGAGGTTGCCAACTTGCATGATCAGTGAGAAGCTTCACTTGCTTTCACATCAAGACCATGCCAAAGGGCAGAAAAGTTTATTAGACCCTGTATCTATGATAGGAAATAAAAACACCAAGTTTAATTAAAATAGGTAGGTGATTTTAGCTTAATATTTGAGGTAGACTAAAAATTAGAGAAATCCATAGAGATCGATATCAGTTGCCTAACCATGGTTGGTATGTAGGAAAGATGCCAACATTGATAGCCTAACTGAGGTTAGTTACTGTGTAACCCAAAAAGGCAAAAAAATGACTATTCAACCAACCCAGACATGAGATCTAAATATAACAATGAATGTAACAAGCCTATGTGTTAATAAAGAACACTCAAGGGGACTAAGCTAGAGGTTAATAAGTCTAAAGGACTAAGAAGACTTGGTTTTGATACAAAATGTCCTTACCAACTCAAAATTATAGAAAACAACAAAAAGGTAGAAAAGATCATACAACTAACTGACGTTAATTCCTAAGAATTATTTTTAGCCTTTTGGTGGCTAATGCCTTAACTAAATTATGTAAAGAGGAAGTTGTATAATGAAGGTCCTAGAATCCATCTAGAGATGGTTTTAGTATTTTTGTTAGGGAGTACTCAATATACCATTGGGTATGGGAGGCCCAAATCTGTGACTTGTGATTTAGTCTAGCTAGAACACCAAACTAACTTCATTTACCTAGTGATGAAATCCAAGTAAATCCCACCTAAGGATTTGGGGAAAGTTTGAAATGTGTAATTTGATATGTGGTTTGGAGGTTTGTGATAAAGTGTGCTACAATTAATTAACTAGCTAATTATTTTCTTTGTGACTAATATGTAGTAAGCTGACCAATGATGCAGTAAATTTTAAACCCAAAAGCTGAAGTGTTTTCTTTGGATGTAAAATAATTAGGAAAGGGAAAGAGTATTGCTTCACTAACTTGATGCATATGCAATGAGGTAATAAAAAATAAGGTTATTTTTAGATCTTCACAAGATAATTATTTCATTTAGAAGCAATAAAATAAAAGTTGAGAGAGAAGAGAAAGTTTAGTTCATTCCCTTAAGCTAAAAATGAAAGGTGTGGTATATTGCTTTTATGGAAAATAGAAGGAGAGAATGCAATAATGAAAACTTCACTATTGATGAACCTATACAAATTTCATTTTAAAAGTAAATAATGAACCCAAGATAAACTCTTGGGTCCCACTGGTTTTGCCAAAAATGTTTGTATCAGTTTTTGATATTTATTCTAAAAGGAAGAAATAGAAGTATGAATGTTATGGATAAGTGATTAAGTACTTGGAATGATGCACACCATTACAAATGTTTTGAGAACTCCTCTTTGTATATGGATAAAGACACCTATATATATGAAAACACTAAATACAATTATTGTTAGCAGAGATATGTGTGGACTACCAAGCTATGCACTTATTCCAAGAGCATAACACTTCCCTGGGATGATAATATGCTATTTATAAATAGAGTTTAAAACAAACATAAATGAAAAGAGAGAGAGAGAGAGAGAGAGAGAGAGAGAGAGAGAGAGGGTTAGAATATTGTTTACCATGCTACAGGTTTGAACATATCAATGAATAATATAGTGTAGGTTGGGTGGGGGAATTATGTTTTGGTGAGGTTGTTAGGGAAGTTTTGGTGTTGCTAGTATAAAAACATAGTGACCAACATTAGTTAAGTGACTAAAGTTAGTTTAGGTCATTGATGTCAGTTTGGATAGCTAATATCAATTAGGGAAATGATATTTGTGGGGTTATGGAAGGCATTTTCAAGAAGTGAAAAGGAGTTGTGATCTAGTAAAGAGGTTATGAGGAGCTGTAAAGGGGGTGAGGAAGACCTAGGAAGGTCAAGTAAGAGGGTGATATGTAGAGGTAGAGGTGGGGGAGTGTTACAACTCCTCCATCAATGAAGCTCAATTTTTGTGAGCAATTAAATAGTATATTTGTAAAACCAATATAAAATGACTATTTAAAACATGTGAAAACACCAAAATATACTTAGCTGGGTTGGATAGGTTAGCAACTATGTGAGATAGATGGATCTGATGAGGCTTAATGAACCAGTGCATGAATAGATGAGGCTAAGCAAATGTTTCTAATCCACAGTGCTCAAAACATTATATAGTTTGTCAATTCTTGATCTGAAACAATTCATGTAGAGTGATGGTAAGTCTAGATGTTGATAATGATGCTAGAATGCTCTGTAACAAAAGCTCTTTGTTAATCAAATATTTTCTAACCCTATGGCCAATTTGGAATCAAACCAAAGTAACCAATGTTGATGGGCCCATCGATGTTGGTTGAGGGCTAACTGATGTTGGTTCCCCAAGACTAGGTAAAATAGGCTATATTTAGCCTTTTAGCCTAATTCTTACTTTGAAAATGAGTTTTCCTATTGGAAGATGGTCATAATGTGAGGTCAAGTGGTGGTTAGGTAGCTAAGGAGTTATGAGGGGGGAAGAATAGTTCCTAGGTGGTTAGGATAGAATGACCAAAGTCCTAATGTGAGTTAGAGGGTGAGAACTAGTCATGGGGCGAGGTGGCTAGGTGAGATGGCTAAAGGAGATTTAACTAATTTAATTAGATAATTAAATTAATTAGACATGCACAAAGGGTAAAGATAGGTTAAGGAATCAAATAAAAAAGGGGTCAAGGGGTAATGTGACCTAGGTAATCATGAAAAGGATTAGAAAAATTCTAGTGTCTACATATGTGACCATCATTGGTTAGTATGCAAGGTTAAACATAGTTTATAAAACCTATATTTTGAATCTTTTTAACATTCCTAATCATGATTTCTTGGTTTCATTATCTTTTATACACTCTGCCTAATCATCTTCTTGTAATTTTTGAGAATTTTTTAACTAACCATTGACTAACATTTTTATCTCATGTTGGTTTTGCCTTCGGGTTCACAGGGGATTGACATTAGTCTTCATCAATAGATATTAGTTCTTTATAATTGGTCACCTTATAATTGGCATTAGTTAGTTTTGATCGATGTTAGTCTCTATGTTTTTTAAATAAAAACCCAAGAACCATGTTTTGAAGTTTATTTGCTCACCATTGAAAGTGATTCTAAGAAGAAGGAGACTCCCTAACCCTTGTAGGTCTAAGGTGGGAATAAAACATGAATTTGCAAGTTTGAATGGTTTTTAACACTTCATTTTGGTTAAAGTGGCATACTTGAACCATCTCCCAAAAAAAGTGGAATTAATTTCTAAGTTTGGTAAGAAAATCCAAGAGATTGTCTTTAAAGATTTGCCAAATTCTTGCTATGCGTGTAAGAAATAGGGGCATTGGGTCAAGAATTGACCCAATAGGGGTAGACCCCATCCAAGAAATTTTTAGGAAGGGAAAAATATAAAGACTCAACAAAATAAATTATGGAAGGTAAAAGAGGACTATCGAAAGATAGGGAAGAAACAAGAAGCTTTAGTTGATCTACACACAGAAGAGGTTAAAACTACTGCAACAGAAGAAGATGGTGACCTGAACTTATTAGGAGCAATAAAGCCCCTATTAAAAAATTTAGTCCCCTAATGGAAGAGAAGGGGATGAATTTAGAGAACAAAAAATCAGATCTTCTAACAGAAGAAGAAGCTAATTTTCTAAACCAGAATACTCAAAGTTTAGAAAATCCACTTTTTGAGGTAAAGGATACTGAAGGATTAGAGGAAGGAGAAGTATTACCTGAAGGGGGGAATAATATAGAAGAAGGAGAGATGTGTGAAGCCCAGATGGGGGAAAAGTAGGAGGCATCAAAGGATCAAAATAATGCTCCAGCGAAAGAGGTCCTAATGGCAGAAGAAAAGAAAGAGACTGGTAAAAACTCAAAAAACCAAAAGATAAAAGGTGAGAAAATGAACAATACAAAACACATGGTGATGAGAAATGGTAGTGCGAGAGGAAATGGTCCTCTTAGGAGCAAAGAAGGGAAAGGAACTGAACCGTAAGCCAAATTAAAACCGGATGTAGGATCTCCAGATAAACCTGGGAAAAAATCTATAAAGAGGAATAGAGAGATGGAAAGCAAGCACAATATAGTAGATGGAAAATAGGCAACTCTGCTGAAATGGCTCCATACCAATACAAAATAATGAGAATCCTTAGCTGGAATATTAGGGGGCTAAATAGCATATACAAAGTAGATTTAGTTAGGAATTTTGTCAGAGAGCAAAAGCTGGATTTCCTTCTACTCCAAGAAACCAAAATGAGCAAAGAGAAAGCAGAAAATATCAAAGATTTTAAAAATTATACTATTAAGGCTAGAAGCTCTGAAGGTGCTTCAGGGGAAACCATGATGCTATGGAAAAAAAAACCAATATTCTGGTTCTATTTTGATGGAAAGTAAAAAAAAATTTATTGTTAAAATAACTAGTTTTAACAAAAAGGAAAGATGGTATGTTGTTAATATCTACGCTCCCAACGTCAAGAACCAAAGGAAAAAGGTCTGGGAAACCATCTCAAATCTCAGAAGTAAAGATTATTGTGGGCGATGGATTATTATGGGAGATTTTAATGTTCCTCTCTATGATTACGAGAAAAAGGGTGGTAACACTATTCAAATGGAAGGGAGATTTGATCTCTTGGAGTTTATAAGTAAAGAAGGATTTATGGATGTGGAGCTACAAGGAATACATTATACTTGGAGCAATAGGAGACTTGATAATGAATGTATATAGGCCAAGCTTGATAGGGCTCTCATTTCCCCAAACTGGACTAAAGATTACACTTGTAAGTTGGAAGCTTGCCATAGAATAGGCTCGGATCACTTCCCTCTTATTTTCATAGTAGTCAAATTGAACCTGAAAAAGAATCATCCATTCAGATTCAAAAAGATGTGGATGCAACACCCACAGTTTGAAAGCAAAATAAAAGAGTGGTGGAATATACCTATTGAGGGAACAACTCTCTTTAGAGTTGCTTCCAAGCTCAAAAATGTTAAAAAGGAAGTTAAGAAATGGAATAAGGAGTGTTTTGGAAATATCTTTGAGAAAAAGAAGAATATTAAGGAAGAAATTAGTAGAATTCAGGAAAAAATTTAGCAAAATGGTTATACTTATGACTTCCATAGAGAAGAAAGTGAACAACTAGTTCAATACCAAGATATTATAACTAAGGAAGAAACCTATTGGAGACAAAGATCTAGGGTGCAGTGGTTGAAAGGAGACAAAAATACAAAGTTTTTCCATCTTTCCACTCTGAAACACAGAGCTAAAACTCATATTCAACACTTGAAAAAAGGAGATCAGAAGATAACAGAGGAAAAGGAAATAAAGGAGGAAATGATTTCTTTTTTCTCCTCCCTGATGAAGGCTGATAGAAACATCAACTTGAAAAGTCAGGATGATATCCTACGCATGGTTCCTCCTTTGGTCTCAAAGGAGCAAAATAACATGTTATGTTCCATACCTAAGGAGGAGGAAATCTTCAAAGCAGTTAGATCTCTAGGAGGTGATAAAACACCTGGACCAGATGGGTTTCCCATGTTCTTTTTTCAAAAGCTCTGGAAACTAATTGGCAAAGATGTCAGTAATGTGGTGAAGGAATTCTTTGGAGCCAAACAGATGCTAAAGGAAGTTAATGCTACTTTTCTGTGTCTAATTCCAAAAAAGGTTGGAGCTGACAGTCCTGATCAGTTTAGACCAATTAGCCTGTGCAATTCTCTCTATAAGATAATATCCAAAGTTCTAACAACTAGATTAATTCAAGTGATCCTATCGATAATAGCTGATCAGCAAAATGGATTCATTCCAGGCAGACAAATCCTCAATTCTGTAATAATGGCGCATGAGAATATTCACTCATTGTTCAGCTCTAACAAAGAGGGGTTCATAATGAAAGTGGATATTGCTAAAGCATATGATAGGGTGGATTGGTTATTCCTTTCTAATAGCCTTATTGCCTTTGGCTTTGAACAAAGAGTGGTTGATATGATCAAGCAGTTGATATCTACTACTTTTATTGCTGTGTTGGTAAATGGGAGTTCGTCTCATTTTTTCAATCCATCAAGGGGATTAAGACAGGGGGATCCTATTTCCCCTATTTTATTTATAATTATGGCTGATAGTATGGGGCGATACTTAGGGGACTTAGTTTGTAAAGGTTTATTTAAGGGCCTGAAACCATCTTCGCATCCTTTAATATGTTCCCATGGTCAATTTGTTGATGACACCATCTTCATGGGGCAATCTGAAGTCACAGAAGCTAGAATTTTAAAGGAAGCAATAAATTTATATTCTTCTACCTCTGGACAACTGATAAACTAGAACAAAAGTGCAGTATTCTTTACAAATACCCCAAGTCATAGACAGAACAAAATAGCAAAAATCCTTGAATGCTCCATAGGATCTTTTCCTTCCTCTTACCTTGGTCTCCCTTTTGGGATGAAAGTTCCTGAAGCTTTCTGGGAAGGACTAATTAACAAATTTAGTAAGAAATTAGCGGGATGGAAAGGTAGTTTTCTAAGCCAAGCTGGAAAGCTCACCCTCCTTAAAGCAAGTCTACAAAGCATACCCACATACGCTTTGAGTCGTTTCAAAATCCCTACTAAATTTGTTGAAGCTATTGAAAAAATTCAGAGAAACTTTCTTTGGTTAGGTACTGAGGAGAAAATAAGAATGCCTTTAATAGCATGGGATAACATCTATAAACTTGTCAGGGAAGGTGGACTAGGAATAAGGAAAATTAGAAGTATGAACATAGCTCTCTTAGGGTTGGAGGGTTTATCAGGAAAATAAAGAATGGAGCAAAATATGGAAGCACAAATACTTATTTAAGGCAAAGTCTCTCCTTGAATTCTTTTCTAATCCAGACATTTCCCATCCTTCGGCCATATGGGGGGCAGTCCAAGGGACTAAACATGTTTTAGAAGAAGGAAGTTCCTGGAAAATTGGCAATGGTAATAAGGTGAAATTTTGGGAAGATATTTGGTTAAAAGGAAAACCTTTGCAAGATGAAATCCAAGATAAAGATGTTATAAACCATTGCAAGCAAAGAGTGGGAATAATGGTTAACCAATACTGGCAGAACAACTCCTGGGTGAACCTCACTGACTATGATCAAGATTTCAAGGATATTCAAATATCCCTAAATGCTATATCTCTATACCCTAATCTTGAAGATAAGATTGTTTGGCACAATGAGTCAAACGGACAGTTTAAAGTTTCTTCCATTTTCGCTTCAAAGGGAAATGGCAACAAACCATTGTGGACGAAGGCCTAGATCAAGGGGCTCATCCCTAAAATCAAAATCTTTTTCTGGACCCTTCTCCAAAACAAAATCTTAACTTTGGACAATTTACAGAAAAGAGGAATATATATTGTGAATAGGTGTATCCTTTGTAAGAAGGGTCTTGAAGATAGAGATCATTTGTTTGTAAACTATTCTTATACATAGCAAGTCTGGAAAGAAATTTTCAATATATGGGGCATTACATGGATCCATCATAAAAATGTGGAATTATCCCTCAAAAACTGGTACTATCCCTCCAAGAATTCTGAAGCAATTTTTTTATGGAAACTTACTCTTCCCCATATTTGGTGGGGAATATGGAAGGAAAGAAATAACTGAATCTTTAGAAATAAAGAGCTCCCTGGATGGGTGGTAGGATAGAACATCATTAGAGCTATTAAGGAGAATTTTTTATCACAAAAGAATACAAGCTCAACCTTCCAAGTGGATAATCCCTTAAGTACGTAAAATTCTAAAGGTAAACCTAATAATCCCAGATTAGGAGTTACATGGAATGTTCCCCCTCAAGGGTGGATTAAAGGAAACTTTGATGGAGCTGCTAAAGGGAATCCGAGGAATGCAGGTTGTGGTGGTGTCTTGAGAAACCATACGGGAAAGGTTATTGATGTTGTTGCAATCCCCATTGGTAAATCAAGTTGTCACATTACCGAAGCTACTGCCACCCTTCAGACCATCAAAATAGATGTGCATTCAGGATATCCCAAATTGTGGCTAGAAGGGGACTCAATGAACATCATAAATATTCTTAACAATAAAAATACTATGTCTTGGACTATAGAGGCTATGGTAATGGAGATGAAAACCTTAATAATTTTTTTGATAAAGTGACTATAACCCACACCTATCATGAAGCCAATGGAGTTGCAGATTGGTTAGCAAATTGCGCAGTCTGGATAGGTCAAAAAATGAGGTGGCAGGAAACATTAGAAAAGAAGGTGGAACTGAGGGCACTCATTCTTCATGATACAACTCAAGCAAAGGAGGGAATGATTAGATTGTTATAGTAACATAATGAGTTGGAGAAGTGGTTTCACAGGGAACGGTCTTCAATCATTAAAGAGGAAGGCTCTTGAAAGTGGAAGGCTCTCGAAGATCCTGAACATGCCCAAACATAGCCGACTCTCAAATCAAACTGGCAGCAGGTGGGATCATTGTAAAGTTCATAGTGACTGGGCTTCCAAGGAAATGAGTATGGCTCGCGAAAGGAAGGGAGAACCAAGGAAGTAGGAGCCCAAAAATTGTGACGAATGGAGAGAGAAACAAGATGTCTGGAGAATCCTGTAGAAAGGAAAAGTCATGAATTATATGGAAAAGCTCCATGGGTCAAAACCACATATCACTACGGCCTTCTTCAAAAATTGGATTGATGAAAGGGTCACATTGCATGGTATCACTGTGAACCTTACAGAGGATTTTATAGTAGAGGTTATAGGGTTTCCTAAGGATGGACTTAAATTCTCCAAGTAGACAAGCATTTTGAATGAGGCCTTTTGTAAGTTCCCCAAGACGGATGTGGAAGAGCAGAAGCTGGTCAAGAATGGAGATTTCTATGAATTGGAACAGATTAAGGGGATATGGAGGGATGTCTTATGCTGTATAAGGGAGTATTTCATCCTGGACGGAAGGAGTAAGAGAGTGCATAAATTCCACTTTGTCTTCCTTAATCATTTCAGGCACAAGGTAAGACTATCTTTTCCCTTTTACTTGTGCTATTCTTTGGTCCAAAGTTTATTTGCTCACAGGAAGAAGGAAACGTGTCCTATCCTGCATGAAGGCCTAATTCTATTAATCGAAGGCTACTGCAAGAATAAAGCTATGGTTAAGAACCCTAACCAGGTGAAAAATCAGGAGTCTGGGAGTAGAAAGAGTGAAATCGTAAAAGGGAAAGACAAAATCAAGTTCCCTAGCACCAATAATCAGAATGTAGAAGAAGATACAGAGTGGGAGAGAATTGATAAACCCAGGGAGGAAAATTTGGTGGAAGAAGAAGGAACTGAAAGCTGGAATACAAATTCAAATGAGGATGAAGAATGTCAAGAGAAGAATGAGAAAGAAGGAGTTAGCAAAGAGGAGGAATCTGAAAATAGTAAAGAAGAAACTGAGGAAAATCAGAATATGTCGGAGGAAGATATTGTCCAGGATGGCCCGGTTGAGGACCCTGTTTCAATAAATGAAAAGGAAAATACAGTTCAGGATGACAATCAAGAAATGGACAAGGAAATTCAAACTGGAACCAAAGAACAGTATCAAAGGGGCCGAGAGGATCACTTTGAAGAAGGTGGGAATAGTCCCAATAAGAATACTAAGGAATGGAGAGAGAAGGGGCAGAACGATGGTATGCACACACCTATGAGTTGGGTTAATTGCAAAGCAGAGGCTTCTCTCCAATTTGATTCTTGGATGTGTAAGGAGATTAAGGATCTCAAAAGGAAAGTGGAAATTATGGAAGATAACCAGAAAGCTACATGGAATAAAATTAATATCATGGAAAAACAGATAAGAGATATCCCTGTCAAGCTCAAAGATTACGAGAATAACCTTCGGGAACTCATTAAGGAGAATAGAATGAAAATGGAGGAAGTAATGTCCAATATTGGTGCTGCAACTATCAATATTGGAAAAAGAGTAAACGAGGAGACCAAATCCTTGGAGGGGACTAGCAAAAGGATGAGACAAAGCTCTAGAAAGAAGGCTACACAAGAGGGAGCCAAGTTGGCGGCAACTACTACTCAGGATACTACTGTTGTGAAAGGTAAAGAAATAGTGAAAATGATTTTAGAACTGGAAGAATAGTCTAGTTCTTCTTGTTGGTTATGTTTATTGGTCCTATTCTCTGGTTTGTTTTTGTAATCTTCTATCTATGGTGCAGCCAGATCTTTGTTAAATCTAGGTTTTGACCGGTGGTCTCTCTGGTGGTTTCAGGTCCATATAAAACCTGTTTTTGCTACTTCTCTGTAGTAGTTTTTAGGTTCTGCCTATGGTCGTTGAGGCTTTATCTTTCTTTCTTTGTACTTGGGTTTTGGGGTCCCTTCATAACCTGATTTTACCTTAATCTAAAACACTTCATTTTGGTTTTTAAAACAAGTTAGGCTAAATCTTGCACATTTGGTTTTTAGTGCTTAAAATGACCTAGATGATTTGTGTTGAATTTGTTTCATGTTTTGTACTTAAGCCAAGGGACCAAGGAACTTCATTTGAATGTGTTTTAATCTTTCTCACTTCATATTTTGGTGTTTAAAAAGAACATAATTTATTTTTTATGACTTAGATGTTTTTCAAAGTTTTTTCAAGTTTCAACTAATGCGAAAGGGGCCAAAACTTCACAACACATTTCAGTTTGGTACTTTAAAATGAACTTCAATCACTTAGTTCATGCTTTGAAAAAATGTTCATTTTATGCCATGATTGTTTGGACTTGTTTATTTTTGCAAATTGAAGAGTGCATGTATGCTATCCCCTATCCTCTATAGGGAACTTGGGTGACCAAAAGTGACTTTTCATTACATTTGTGCCTATTCAAAGGTGTGGAAACAAAGTTGTCTAGGCTCTCCCCAAAACCCACATGGTTTGGGTTATCTAAACACAACCCCAAATTCTTTCCACTCATAAGAGATTTGATGAAAAAAATAAAATAGTTTTATCCAAAAATCATACTAGTCTTTCCAATTATTTATATTATCATGCAATTTGGCTTGTGGAGGGGAGGTCATTGCCTCTTCATGAGTTCTTTAGGGAAGCATTGACTTGGGGCTTCATCTCTTGGTAGTGTTTCAACCTTGCTCCATGGTGGGGTATAAAAATTAGGGTACACATACTATGAGATCTAGGGGGTTAAGAAGCTAACCTCTACTTTCATAATGAAGGTCCGAGTTAGGTCTAGTTAACCAAGGGATTCCACTAAGAAGTCCATAGATGGAATCACTATGCAAAGGAATAGACCCTTGCATGGTAAGTAAATCAGTATGAACTCAATTGATGTGATGATTATCTTGTGTTAGTCACACTTGGGATCAATTTTAGTCAGCCCCACTTGACTTACCTTATTAGTTTAGGGATTATGATGATTTAATTAGTTGTATTTGGTCTTTTTCCTTTATTGTTTGGTGTTTTGAGTCTAAATTTTTTGTTTATTTATGCCACTTCATAATGATTTTTTTTATACACCACTCCTTTATTTGAAGAGGTGTTATACTGGCCATTTTATTACAGACCTTTTCCTTAAAAAAAATTTCCAAACTTTTATGTGTGTGTGTCTTGATTGAAATGGGTAACGTTACACTACCCAAATCCTCTAGAGCTTTTATGACTTTTGAGTCTTGAAATAAACCATTATTACATATTTAAAGCATGATAGTGCCACTACATTGCTCAAATTATTTCAAGGCTTGTTTTCCTTGTATCCAATGCCATTTTTTAGAACATATGCCATATATATCATTTAAACCTTTGTCTTATGTCATTATGCCTAGCTTGTTATTTGTTTAAAGAGCCTTAGTTTGCTAAATTGAGTTTTTAAATAACCTTGCCAAGTTTAAATTCAAACATTGATTGATTTATGTTTATGCCTTGCTTAATTGAGGATTAGACATTGATATTTCTCTTTTAGGTTATGTAACTTAGGTTAGTTCGTTACCCAACTTTAAAAACTATTACTTGGATCTTTGCATAGTATTGTTACGCCATTTAATTTTGTATATCTTATTTGTTTAATGGAGCATATTTTTCATCATTATTTGTACCTTTTATTTGGGTAAAATAGTCTCTCTCCATGTTCCTTTTGCCTTATGCCAAATGACTAAGTTCATGTTTGAGTTTCGTATGCCTAGTCTATGCCAAAGTGTTCTAAGTTTATTAGATTAAAATATCACCTTTGTTTAAACTCTAGATTTTGACACCAAATTTGGCCAAAAGTCCTAGTACATGCCTTTGTTTAAAGTCTACCTTTTAATGTTGCATTTGGCCAAGAATCCTAGCACATGCCTTGTTTGAGTCTAGATTTTGATGCCGCATTTGGCCAAAAGGCCTACAAACTTTTATTTTCTTCAATTAGACCTATTTGAAACACTTTGTCCCTAAATTTTGGCATGTCAATTTTTATTCACATGCTTGACCTATTATGTGTGAGACATTTTATGTTATACATTTGACATTAGATTGTTTTATACCACATTTTTAGCACAAACCATTTTGGAGATACAACTTTCCTAGACCATGTTAGACCAAGTTTGAACCTTTTGTCTTTTAGACATAATTTTTAAGAGTTTTTATCACTCTAAGACTTTTTATGGAGCATTATCATTGATGTGGATATGTTTAGCTACACCTATGGTGGAGTCATGTACAATCCAAGTTATGATAGAATGGCCACACAAATTGACTTTGTTTGAGACCCCTACTAGGATAATATTATTTGTGAGATAATCCATACCCTCCTTATAATACTTAATATAGGGAAAAAAATGAATTTGTTTGAGACCCATACTAGGATAATATTGTTTGTGAGACAAATCCATATCCTCCTTAGAATAATAAATTTGGGGAACAAAAACAAGATCCTCAAGCTTTAGATTTAGTGATCTATTCTTCTAACCAGTTGACATATTTACTCACCCTTTTATGACCACCTATTCCCCCCACCTATACCATTAACCCTCCTTCAAATTGTGTGATAAATCAAACTCCAAAATTTCCAAAGAATACCATTTCTATACTAGGAACTCATCCTTTAACTTGTGTGAGTAACCAAGTTCCATGACACCCTAAACTTATCCTTTTAAGACCTCATCATTTGGCTTGTGTGAGAAACCAAGCTCTACAATGCCATTTCATTTTACCAGGTTCTCATCCTTTGGTTTGTGTGAGTAATCAAGATCCACCATGCCCTACCCTTACCCTTTTAGGACCTCATGTTTTTGTCTTGTGAAATAAATCAAGCTCCATAATGCCATTTCATTTTACAAGGACCTTAGCCTTTAGCTTGTATGAGTAATCAAGATCCATGATTCCCTACCGTTTATATTCTAAGACCTCATCCTTTGGCTTGTATGAGCAATAAAGATCTATGATGCTCTACCATTTCTATTCTAGGACCTCATATTTTGTCTTATGTGAGTAACCAATCCCCATGATGCCCTATCATTACCATTCTAGGACCTCATCCTTTAGCTTATTCGAGCAACCAAGCTCTATAACACCCTATCATTTCCATTCTAGGACCTCACCCTTTGGATTGTGTGAGAAAAAAATATTTGAAACTCCATACCATTTCCATACTAATCCCTTGTCCTTTGGCTTGTGTGAATAACCAAGCTCCATGATGCCCTACCATTTCCATTCCAAGACCTTATCCTTTAGCTTATGCAAATAACCAGGCTCTAAAACACCCTACCATTACCATTCTAGGACATTATCCTTTGGTTTATGTGAAAAATCATGATCTAAAATTCCATATCATTATCCAACTACCAATCATCCTTCATCCATTGCCAACCATTACTCACTTTAAAAAAGCCCTACTAATTATCCATCCAAGACTAAGCCAATCATTCAAAGACAAAGATATATTCAAAACTAGTATATTATAATTTATTGTAAGCCAAGGACAAGAAAACTAACCAAGCTATGATGTTTTTGTTTAACCAACCATTTATGATGAGTTAACCTATGATGAATCACCTCTTGATACTATACCTATTGTCAAGGAGTCTCACTCTGACAAGCTAGTCCTTTCTTAGTCACTTCTTATTGATTATAACCACCTTTGGGATATCATTACCTCGACCATATGACTATTTTTAAATAGTCTCCCTATAATAATCCAATCTCTATGGAGTTTTCTCTTGACCTTTTTCCCATTATGGAGGAGTCTCACTTTGCTAAACTTGTCTCTATTGAACCCTTTATACCATCACATGCCATTACTTATCTAATACTAAACATTTAACAAAACATAATTCTAGTAGCATCCACACTAGATGAAGAATCAACATTGAAGTTATGTTCTATTCTTGAATCAACATTATATTTATCATTAGAATTAGAATCAATGTCAGTCTCAACATGAACTTCAGAGTCCCTTGAGTCAAAATCAGAATATGTTCGGGGCCATTACAACTTTGGTTACACATACCTCAAAGATCAATTTGAATATATTTATGATCCTTATATGGTTTTTGAGGATGATTGATTCATATTTGACATAGGTTCTCCTAGTATCTTCTATGAGGATTATGTTGCCTCTTCCCATTCCATTACTATTTCACGTGCCATTACCACTAACCAACCTAGCCATTATATTGACATTCCATCTCCCAAAAGGTCGATTGGGACCATTAAAATCATATATTATTGAAATGCATCCATGGTGACATATTAGTTGAATATCATCAAGGAGGCCAAGACTAAATTCATGTAGAACAAGAGTAATCTCCTAGTGAAAACTTTTTAGAGATGTTAGGGGACAATCAAAGTTCACACTCAACATCTTATAGTGAAAGCATTTCAAAATTTCTAGAAGACAGTCAAAGTCAAAATTTAATTTTTCTTAGTGAAACCTTCTTGGAGGTGCTATGGGACATTCAAGACAACTTCATTGGTAAAAACCTCTTTAAGGCATCAATAACTAAGCACAATAGTCCTTCACTGCTTGATGAAGACAAAATCAAATATGAAATCAATATAGATTCCAATCTATAGCCTAATTAGATGGTAGCTACTCTCAATCCCAAATAATATAATAATTTGGTGGTCCTATCAAGACCATATTCAAATGTCTTCATCCCTACCATAACCAAAGTTATGTTAAATCTAGAATCAATAACATTGTGTGTGCCTAAAAATACTAATCTTCATTTGTTACCATACCATTATACATTCCATTATCATCCACCTTTACATTATCAAACCAAATTTATCATCCATTATTTATCCATATTTACCATCCCTAGCTACACTTTCCTTTATAGAGGCTATAAATATACCTTATCTCGACATTTGAAGGAAATAGAATCAATGACCAAAGAAGATCATAACAACATTATTTACATTCAAATTTGTAGCCAGTTCTTGATAAAGTAGCTATTTAGAAGAGGTGTGGGTTAGTAATTTACATGATTGATTATTTTAGTTGTCTTGTTTGTTGATCTATATGTGCATATCCACATCAATAGAAACAACATAATCATTTACCATACCCAGGCCAAAAACCATACCTTTTCCACTTGTCGTATACCTTGCCATTTTCATTTACCATTCCTTTTGTCATTGTTTCATAACCTACCATTTAGTTTTATTTAGCACTTGGGAGTAACCATATTATCATTTTATCCAATTATCATGTCATTATCATCTTAAACAATACCCTATACCATCCTACCATGTCATATCTATTAGAACAAACCCTATTTTTAGCCATCCTACCCAATCATTTTTTAATCTTGGTTCCTATGGTTCTTCCCACACCTTTTATGAGGGGATTCTAATCCATTTTTAATAATTTTAGAATTCTATGTTTAAATGATAGTTTCTAAAAGTAGTGTGATAATGGATCTGGTAAGTTATCTTTCATTTACACTTTATTGGTTCTATTAATTATAACCACCTATGGGAAAATTAGTAGTCCACATTATGTTACCAATTATAACCACCTATGGGAAAATTAGTATCATAGACCTATATCATTGTTTCTTAATTATAACTACATATGGGAAGATTAGGAATAACACCTTTTACCATGTATTACCACATCACTTTTCTATTACTATTCTCATTTTCCTAGCCATTTTTTTGGATTTGAGAACTTGTTATTCCCTAGTCAGGTTTCTCCCCACTTTTGTGTTGGCAAAATTACTAAGACTTGTTTGGGACTATGTAGGTCATGCTCAATTCATGTTGAGGTCAGCTTAGTCACCTTTTCCATGTTCTTTCCATTTTGTGAGCAACACAAGCCATGCCAAGGTAAATTTTAGTGGTGAATATTCATTAATTCATTAATATTTCATTTTTTGGATTTTGGTTTTAGAAATATTTTAGGGTTGGCAAATAGGACTGGATCACCAAAATTTTAGAGATATAAATAATTTTAGGGGTTAGCTTGCCAACCCTTTATAATACTATATAATATTACACTTTAATTCACCAAATGTATATAACACAACCACCCCAAAATATTAAACAAGCTAACAAGCAGAACTATAACTAGAGGACCATAGTACCAAATGATAGTGCCAAATGGAGGAACCAAATGATAGTGTCGAATGATAATATCTTCTAACAGTGTTGAATGATAGTGGAAAATGGAGGAACTAAATTATATTCATCAATGATAGAGATGAAAAATATAAAATAATTCCTAAAACCTAAATATTATTTCATATTTGGATTCTTCTTAGAGGGCTATGCAATTTTTAAAAAAAATCATCATAATCTAAGTCTGTATGTAAAAGTTATGACTTCTAGAAGTTGGAAGTTAGTTGCATCATTTGTTTATGTCATTTAGTTTGGTCATATAGTTTGGTTTTATTATTTAAACCAAATGAAATAAAAAAATGGTTAAAACTATATGACCAAACTAGATGACATAATTGAATGATATAATTGGCTGCCAACTTTTAGAGGCTATAACTTTTGCATACAAACTCAGATTACGATGATTTTTTTAAAAATTATGTATCTCTTCAATAAGAATCTAAATATGTAATAATATTTAGGTTTTGGGAAGTTTTTTATTTCTTATTTATTAACATTAATATTTAAATCCATTTCATTTAGCCACTCGATCCAACCTATAAATTCACCATCGCTTATAGAGGATTCACCATAGCTAGGAATAAAATTTTCTTAGATTGACCAAAAATTTACGATAGATTTTTTAGTAGGGCCTCTTAAAATTAAATCTGAGCCATGTTCTCATAATTTTTCAAGCTTTGATCATTTACTATTTATTCATTCTCAATCGAGTTCATATTCTTCAAATTTTCCAAAAACATTTTCAAAACTATTTTAGAAAATCAAAAAAACATTAACCACTTATTTTCCTTAAAGATTATGGGAACCCTCACTAAATAATAAGAAATCACTTGTCATTTAGTTTCCCCATCCTTATTGACCCTCTTATCCCACCCACTTTTTGTTTTTCTAGATCATTCCCATATTATTCTATAACATCCATCATGCTTTTCTTTTCATCATTTTCTTTTTTCCCATATCCTGGGAGAACTACATTTGGCTTGAAGTTTTATTAGATATTACGTCCATGTAATTTTGTAGGCAAAATCCACTTTCCTAATGCATCTAGAGACATATCATCCATCCCTTTCCTTTTTTATATTCCCCCATCTTGTTTTTTTGTTAAGTTGTCTCCTCTTTTCTAGGGGTAATATTCATCATCTTGTTTATGTCATGTTATTTGTACAAACATTGTGATTAACCCTTGTTTGTTTGTTGTTTCTCTTTATTTTCTTTTGTTTTCTTTTTTGGTGTTTTGTTTGTTTGTTTGCTTATTTTTTTTTCTTTCTTGTTGTGATTTAATTCAATCTGTATGCATTCATTGGGTTATTCCTTATGCATTATTCTTAAATCCATCCATAGCAATATGTCAACACTAGTATCACGGTTTTTATCATTAGTGCATTATTTTTAATTGAGTATTGGATCAAGATTTATTCCTTATTCATGTTTTAGCCAAGTCCTCATGGTGTTCTATCATGATGCCTACCATAAAGCGATACAACAAAAATTATCTTCAAAGAATCTACGTGGAAATGCAACAATAATATATCTCATTGGCACCAGTAACATTCTTGATCTAATCCAAATCATATACCAAAGAATTTAATTAAATAAAAAAATAATTTTAACCTTTTATAGTTCAAACAAGCATCTCCCTACTAGTAGGTTTCCAAAATTCATCTTTACCCTCTATACCAATTTTTCATTATCATGTTTATCATCATCTTCCATATCATGTTTTCCATACTCAAGATACTAATGATTATAACCACCTTTTGGAAAATCATTGTATACCATCCCACTTTAATTACCAATGACTCTAACTAACTTTGGGAAAATCATTATGTTTTCCATCCATTTTAAGGTTAATGATTATAATAATTTTGCGAAAATCATTATCTTTGTTCAACCCAACTAGGCATGTTTTCATTATGATAATTGTTATAACCATGTTTGGGCAAACTAGTATCTTTATCCACTCAATTAGGGAATGTTTTTATCCTACCAATGACTATAACTACCTATGGACAAATCATTATTTTCCTTTTTGTTGATTCTAACTGTATTTGGGAAAATTAGTCTCTTATTACCCTAAGCTTTTTTCTATGATTATAACTACCTTTGAGAAAATCATCACCTTTTTTATCCCACATATGTCAATGTTTATAACCACCTATTAGAAAATCATCCTATTTATCTACCATAACTAGGGTAGCTCCATATCCTATTGATTATAACTACCTTTGGGCAAATCAGTCTCTTCCACCCCATCATTTCAAATATTTGGTCCACTCATTTCTTTCTTTTGAGGGACAAGTTGTTGACACCTTGTCCAAGCACTCCCTTGAGGAGGCACCTATAGTTCATTTATTTTCATTAAAGTTGTAAGCATATAGGACCTTTTCATTTATTTTAGAAGGAATTATTGTGCTTATAGCTTGCAACATCTTCCCAAATAAGGCAAATCATAAACACCTAAAACTAGCCACTAATGGCTTTAATCAGACTTCAGATTGATTCTTACGAACCTTTACAAATTAAGCATAAGAATCACTAAATATCCTAAATTTACTTGTAAATGACTTGAAAAATATTTAAATCCTATTTATACATCCTAAATTGGGCTATCCTATCATAAACATCAAATACCTCTCATAAATTCATCTCTACATAACCTACGACATCATAACATGTAGTTTGGCATATAAACCTATTAAATGGTGCAAGTGCACACATAAAATTAAATTAAATATTGGAAATGATAAAAATCCTAAAAAAAATTAATTAAAATGTTAAACCTAATTAAATTATTAGTTGAATTATCCATGAGCTATTAATGAAATTCTAGAAAAGGAAATTTAAAAATACAAATATCCTAGCATTTTCATAATTACCTTTTTGTGAATTTTGAAATATCCTAAAATATCTCAAGATGCCTATTCATTGATAATCATGAGTTTTTGACACCTTTTAACTCTATTGGGGTTAATTAACTCACTATAGATAGTTTTGAACCCATTTTAAGCCTTTAACTACATTCTAACTCACTTTGAATTGGGGTTAGTATCTAAACCTATAAATACAAGCATTTGCCTCTTCATTTGGAGTGCTTGGATAGAGTAAATTTATAATGTACATTTTATGAAAAGTTTGTAATAAATATTGTTATGATGCCAAAATAATAATCCAAGCCATCAAGCCATATCAAATCAAGTCACAAATAGTGGTGCTAAGGAGAGAAGGATCCACACAACTACATTTGCTAAAGACTTCTTGAGCACAAGTCGAGAAATCCAAACAAACATATCATTTGGATCATTCATGTAAGGTAAGAGATATCATTTCTTTTACATTTTATTTGTGTTTTTGATTATTTTTTATTCACTAAGATCCACCTATAATCTAGGCATAAAGGTGTTAAGCTTGTTAGTGTGTTTATTTCATTATTTTATATGAAAACTAATAATTGATCTAACCTCCCCTCCATCTTCAAATTCATAGCATCACAGAGAGCACTCCATAAGAATGAAATATGGGAACTTTTATATTTCCCACCTAAGAAAATTATTATTGATAACAAGTGGGTATACAAATTGAAGAAGAATAATGATGGGTCAATGGAATGATATAAAGATCGCTTGGTGTCAAATTTTTATATGTAAAAGGTAGGTATAAAATTCAATGAAATATTATCTTCAATTATGAAATTAACTACCTTTAGAGTTTTACTTGCACTTGTAGTATTATAGAATCTAAAATTGAAGTAACTCAATGAAAAACTGTGTTTCTACATGGTGATGTTGAGAAAGATATTTATATAGATCAGCCTGAGGGATATGAATAAAAAGACAAAGAGCATTTGGTTTACAAACTAAATAAGCTATTTTATGGATTAAAATAGGCATTGAAGATGTGGTATAGTAGATTTGATACCTTTATGAAGATCCAAGGTTTTATAAAAGGTGAAGTTGGTCATTGTGCATACTATAAGAGTTTTAATGATGGAAGCTTTATTATCTTACTGCTATATGTTAACGATATGTTTGTTTTAGGCCCCAAAATAAAGGAAATCAATGATTTAAAGGCTTAGTTATCTAATAAATTTGAAATTAAGGATTTAAGAGCAGCAAACCAAATATTAAGGATGAAATACATAAGGAAAGGAAAGGAAGGAAGATCCAATTATCTCAGAAGACATATAGAAAATATTTTTCAATAGTTCAATATACATAATGTAAAAATAGTCCATACCCCACATCTTACACACTTTAAGTTTTCTATTGAATAGTATACTAGAATAGAGGAGGATAAGACAATCCTGCTCATGTACCATATTCATCATTAGTAGGAAGCCTCATGTACACCATGGTGATCACTAGACTAGATATTTCCAAAGTAATGGGAGTTGTGAGTGTAACAACCCCACTAGTGTAACATTTATGAAAATTCAATAAACAAATTCCATCATGATGAAACCAACAATATAATGATCTTTAACTAAATACATTAGTTTTTAAGCTAACCATAAATTAGGTCAAGAGTTAATCTATTTAGCTAATGATCACAAGATAATATATTTAGCTAATGATCACAAGATCAAGATCAAGTACAATGATGAATATAGAAATGAATATTGCATTTATTTCATAAAATTATAATTACAAATTTATCCACTATTGATACAATGTTATAGCCAACTATTATAATGGTACATATAATAAAATAGTATAGTTTTAGCATAATACATATACATATTAATAATAATGTACAATGATACAATACTCAATAGAGCATGCGAGTCTCAATGAACTCATGATATCCATATGTAATCATGAGTGTAGTCACTAGTGAATTACTTTTGAGGGGAGGAAGAGAATAATTTGAGTGATTTTTCACATCAACCATAGACCATCGATCCCCCTCACAATTTTTCAACAAGGTAATGGCCCTCCCTTCATGGATGGGTAGATAATGATAGTGATATAAGATAACTATTATATGTACTATATCATAAAGAAATCCATTCTAACATGATATCATACTAAACATGTAAACTAAATCAAATATATTAAATTATAATTTTTAGCCATAAACACTTTGGCCAAAGTTTTCATATAGTTATTTGATCTTGAGGATCAGTCAATTTCATACACACCACTCAATTGGATTACACCTTATATGTGTATTAGTGACTCTAATTAACTAAGTGGAATCCATCTCACTTATTTATTTAGTGTCATTAATACCATATTTGTTTATATATTTAATAATATTAAAACCAATAGATTTCATAATAAATTTTCCCTACTAGCAGATATAATTGTACTAAATAAGGAAAACCCAAATGCAATCATTTAATCCATCAAATTCAATGTAATAAATCCAAACATTTCATTTATTTATATCATAATAAAATTAGATATATAATTAGATTTATAATAGTCATCAATAAAATCAAACCATCCAAGTACGATTATAAATCATGACATCAAGTTACCAAAATATTAACTTGTAACTCTAATGTTATGTTATTCATCCATATAACATCAACTACCAGCTTATTGCTTTATTTCCATATGTTAAAATACATCAATAAGTTATTTCACATACTAACAAACCTTAAAATGATTTATATTAACTCAAATACAACTTAAGTAGAAGTTCCTTAAAACAAATACACACATTTAAACTTAGCCTTGATAATTCAAATAATAATTTCACCCATATATCTTTGTTATATCAAGTAAGTTCAGAAGCATTGAATAAAAATGTGTGTGTGTGTGTGTGTGTGTGTGTGTGTGTGTGTGTGTGTGTGTGTGTGTGTGTGTGTGTGTGTGTGTGTGTGTGTGTGTGTGTGTGTGTGTGTGTGTGTGTGTGTGTGATTTATATTTGTATTTATCCAACAAATCATAGTGTCATATATTTATATATAAAATCAATCACTCAAATATATCCTAAAACGTATTTAATCACAAACCATTATATAGCTTGTATACAGTATACTCTAAATAGACAAGAGTTTTATCCATAATTTAAGAGTATCACATATACATTAAAATCATATTTGAACACTTTATTATATTTAATTCATTTTCAAAACTTATCAAAGACTTAACTATAGTGTTTTGATTGTGTTATAATCCTATATACCCAACAAACCATAACTTGAATGTCAATTTGTGCACGATCCTCAATAAACTCAGCCACACACACACACACATATGGAAAGATATATTTAAAATACATATGTTCCTATAAATTCTTGGTTATATATATTATTAAACAAGTTTCAAAGTATAAAATGATGAATACATTCATATATAACCCAATATATACTATGTGAAGTCATTATAGGTTCACTCAATATAAATATAAACATTTATATTAGGTTTACACACAAAAATGTTTATTGAATATTTTATATCCTCTGTATTCATACTAAAATGAAAAATCCATAATAAAACTAAGTGAATAGTCAGTCACTTAATAGTCACCAAAATGAATTTCATTTGGCTTCAAATATAATATGTAAATAATCATATATGTAAATAGAAGAATCATAAAATTTTCAAATCATTTAACCAATCTTAATATGTATTAAAATTTATTTAAGCATAACACCAAGTCAGTCATTGCTTAAATTTTCCATATGATTCGAACACATAATAATACATTTTCATAATTGATTAAAACATTGAAAAAATTATTCACCATGTATATGCATATATAAATATATGCATGTTATCAGTTCATCAACTACTTATCCCTAACCCATTTTATACATGTATATACTATACATATACACACACAATAGGAATAAGATTAATATCAACCTCATAAAATTAAATTAAACTAGTCATATTAATGTTCTACTGAAGTAAGAAATTCCAATTGAAGTGAGTCTTAAGAAATCACTAGATCATAGTTAGGGTTATTAAAATTCCTTGTTCCTTTGTAATCTATTTTAACTTAGTCAATCCTTGCATACCTAGTCATCCCTTATTGGGTTAAGGGTACAAAATATTGACTTGATAAAAATAAAACCTAGTATATATATTGAACACAATGGTTCAATACTTATATTAAATATTCTGAGCATAGTATTAATAGGGTCTATGTATATATACTCATCTAACAACTAATCTACCTTTAAATTTTACCTAGGATTTTAGGTCACCCAAAACATGCAGAATTTCAAAATTAAATTTTCATAATTTACAAAAATGTAAATAACTTAGAATATGGTTTTGATAATGATGCCATCTCAACTAAGATTTATAGAGTATGTATTTGGATATGTGGATGGTCGAGCCATCCCTAGTTTTGAATATATAATCATAGTTATTCTCTTTAAAATATTGAAAATATAACACTATTAAAATTTAAAATGTACTAGGTCATTGATTTAATTCATACTATGCATCTATGTAATTTAATCAATAGACCAACCTAGTAAAGAAGTCATGGCCTTGCCAAATTCCAATTGTCTTTCTCAAATCTTGCTCCAATCCTTATCCTTTATCCTCCTCTATTATATGTATCTATCATGTGTTTTGCTAGCTTCCCTTCCACTCCATTTTATCTACTTGCATGTTATTTCCATGCTAAAAAACCTCCCACTATGTCCACCATAACTCACTGTAAACATAATGATCTTGGTGAGAAGTGTTTTCATGAAAAACTAACTGCATTATATATTGTTAAGACTAAATATTTACCATAAATTATCAAAATTAAATGTTTGTTTTTCATGTCTCAAATAAATCAAGTCAATGCCCATTACAAACCCTAACTTCATGAACATTCTAAGTAATAATCTTTTTATGCATTATGCATAATAACATTGACTTCACAAAAACATTATAACATTATAATTCCAATAACTATGTTGAATTATCACAAAGGGAATTTAAACATTAAAATATTTTCTAAACATTATGACCATGCCTAATAATATTAACCACACTTTACTAACTATTTAAAGTTAACAATCAACGAACAAAATAGTTTAGTTCTCTTTCTTTTATATAGCAATGCATTTATAAAAAAAAGATATTGATGTTTTTAAAAACACTCATACTTACTTAGATATAGTCATTTAGAGAAAAAATAATAATTTGTAGAATCATTCACATAAATACCAAAGATAGAAGCAAGCATTATCAAAGATCCCAAAGCATACATTAAGGCAACATCATCATGTGAAGTAAGCTAAGAAAGACAACATAATTTTAAACACACAACCATACTCAAGTGAAACAAACATGATTATAACTA
This sequence comes from Torreya grandis, assembly GCA_037957365.1. Classification (NCBI taxonomy): domain Eukaryota; kingdom Viridiplantae; phylum Streptophyta; class Pinopsida; order Cupressales; family Taxaceae; genus Torreya; species Torreya grandis. Next base: position 67,599 of record JARHVA010005550.1, read on the forward strand.
AAAAAAATCCAAGATATATAAATCAAATAGTTATTAAAAATCATATTCAACTATTTTTGGTGTGTGCATGTTCTTAGTTTCCATTTTATCATCCCCTAACACCTCCATCTACACCACCCTCTCTGATGATTCTCTCTATCCATCATAGTCTAAGGGATGGATATATCCTACATCCAACTCAAAATAATAAAGGTAGTTATCTTTAATCAATACAAAATCCATAATATACTATTGTAATGAACCAAATAAACATGATAATCATATACATAAAATACAAGTACAACTAACTCAACTAGTTAATGATCATGCAAATATATATATATATATATATATATATATATATATATATATATATATATATATATATATATATATATATATATATATATATATATATATATATATATATATCCAACTTAACTAAAATAGTAATAAGATAAATAATAACCATAAAATCCACCAATTAGTAGGTTATTAAGTGTAGAGAGGAATTAGGATGTAACATCCTTCCCCTTAAAGTTAGTCATCATCCTAATGACACTTATTTCCGTAATAAGTTTTGATAATTAAACATTTTTTAGCAGCAAATTAAATAATATCTAGTAATATATTAAGTATAAAAATGTGGAAATAGCCTATAAAACTCATCATAATCCTCCTAGATGGAACTATCTTCAAAATATTAGTCCCACTAGAGTTTTCCCTATGATACTTCTCTATTATGCCATAGTATAGATAATGAGATACAAAATTTGTTGCATCCTTTTTAATCCCTTTCCTAAAATAAAGAGGTCTTAGCTTAGCCATGATCTTAGTTACACTAGGATGTCTTGAATATGGTCATTATGAAATTATTTTATCACCATTATCCTTAAATTATCTCTATTAGGTACATACATCCTACCATTATACCTCAAGAGACCATCACTCTCTAACTTGAATATTTTAAACTTGGGATTTTAATCATTATTTGATAATGTTTTCTTAATGTGCTCATAAAATTAATCTCTTAGGTAGAATTTAATTATTTGATCATGTAAAGTACTCCTAAGAGTATCTAAGACTACTATGTACCTTCTATGACTTAGGGTATCTGATGTGAAGCAAGCTAAGTAAGACAACATAATTGGAAACACACAACTCTATTTTCCTTACCCTTGATATAGTTTATATTAAAATCATAATCAGATAAGAATTCTAACCAATGTCTCTGATGTACATTTAGGTTCAGTTGGTTAAAGATATAATTGGTTCCCAAGTTGTTAGTCTTGAACTCAAATGGTTTTCTCAATAAATAATGCATTCAAACTTGTAAATCATGCACTATTATAGTAAGTTATAGATCATGATGGGCATAATTCACCTCATAAGGATTTAGTTTTATAGACTCGTATGCTACAACTAAACCATCTTGCATAAGAACTCCTTCTATTCCATCCCTATATACATCCATGATTACTAAGAACTAACCATTATTATTAGGAACTCTTAGCACAAGTGCTAAATTAAGCCTCTTTTTCAGCTCCTAAAAGGATTTTTCACACTTCTCTAACCAAACAAAATTTTGATTCTTCACTAAAGAGAGGTAATTTTTTTATCTATCTTTTAGAACTTTGGAACAAATTTATTGTATTAACTTACTAATCCCATAAAATTCTCACCTCATACACATTTTTAGGCATTTTCCATTCCAATATGGACTTATATTTGTCAAAATAACTAAAATTCCATCTACAGAGATAAAGTGTCCTAAATATTGCACTTTACTCTATAAAAATGCACACTTGGATAACTTACCATATAATTTGTGCTTCTTCAACCACTTCAAAACTAATTCTAAATGTTGAAGATATTCTTCTTCATTCTTAGAATATAAGAGGATATAATCTAGTAAAACTAACACAAAGTGGTCTGATTAATCCCTAAACACATTGTTCATGAGATTAATAAATATTTATAGAGTATTTGTTAACCCAAAAGACAACACTATAAATTCATAGTGCCCATAACAAGTTTCCAATGTTGTTTTGCGAATATTCTCATCTTAGATTCTCAGTTGATGATACCCTAATTGAAGGTAAATCTTAAATAACACTATTTATCCTTACATCTAATCAAAGAGATCATCAATATGAGGTAATAGATACCTGTTCTTGATTTTTTCCTTATTCAATTCTATAATCAATACACAGGCAAAGAGTTCCATCCTTTTTTTTTGATGAACACCACTGGTGCCCCCCATGGTGACATACTTGGTTAAATCAGCCCTTTTGATAACAACTCTTGTAGTGAGATTTAAACTCAACCAATTCTATAGTTATCATCCTATATGATGCCTTATATTATAGTTAAAAACTAGGTATTTTTTTAACTAAGAAATCAAATTCACTCTTGGGTGGTAATCCTGATAATTCTTATGGAAACACATCCTGAAAGTTCCTAAGAAAAAGATAATCCTTAGTGGATGGTTCCTTATATTCCTCCATCTTATTTATTTTAACAATAAATTCTTGACATCTTTTTCTCTAGGCCTTCTTGAGTTTAAACACAAAAATTTTCCTAATCTTCAACTCTCTTTTCACACCCTAAAGTTGTGTTTGATTTCCAAAATCATCTTGACACTTTAATTTCTTCAAATATAAATCAACCTTAGCTTTATGCTATGAAATCCAATTTAATCTTAGGATCACATCATATGACCTTAATGGAAAAGTATAAAAATCCACTATTATATTAAATTTAGGTAACCTGATCTCAATTTCTACTAGACACTTATCAACTTTAACCTTTGATTCATTCCCATATTATACTAACCATGCATTTTCCATAACCTCATATTTTTTGTACAACTTATTAAGAATTATAGGAGTAATAAAAATATTTAATATCCCTAGTATCAATTAAAATATAAATTGCATGATCAAACAAAATACCTATCAATTAAATAAGAGAAGCTTGGAATTCAACTTGATGATTGTCAACAACTACATGAATCCTCTATTGAAAAGTTCCTTATTGTGAATCAGAACCTTTATTCTTTCCATATAAATTATCTTGAATGCACTCTCTATCATAATGATCACCTCCACAAATGAAGCATCCACTAGGTGGTCCTCTCCTATCTAACTATTGGTTCCCCTTGAAACCATTTCTAGGTTTCTTATTTCTTGAGCTACTATTAAACTCAACATTTGGGTTCTTAAATTGATTCTTGGAGTCTCCACTCCTCTTCCAATTATTATTTTTTAAATTCATTTTATGACCTAAAAACTTCTTCTTGAACTTATCTCTAACACAAACAAGATATTTCATCTTCTATTTTTGCTTAACTACATTTTCAAAAACCTAATTCATGGTAGATGGCCCATGCACATCCACCTCACAACCAATTTGGGGTTTTAATTCCATAATTAAATTCTTCATTTGAAACCTCTTATCTAACTAATACTGAGGAACATACTTAAGGATATTAGTGAATTTCTCTTTGTATTCATTCACAAAAAGGTTTCTTTTCTTAAGGTTTTAAAAATCTGTTAGCTTCTGATCAAAATATAAACTTATTATTGAACTTATCTCTAACATGAGAAAGATATTTCATCTTCTACTCTTGCTTAAATACATTTTTTAAAACATAATATCTGGTATATGTCCCATGTACATTCATCTCACATCTAATTTGAATTTTTAATCCCATAATGAACTTCTTGATTCAGAACATCTCATCTACATGATACTTAGGAACATGATTGAAGAGCTTAGTGAATTATTCCTAGGTTCTAAAAATCCATCATCTTTTGATCAAAATATATTTGATGAATCCATCATGATCTAAAAAACATCATGAACTACTCCCAAGTGGTGGTGGTAGAGTCAAGGTTCATCTTAAGTTTCTTACTTTCCCACCAAGTCATTACTTATCCAGTAAGATGATATGCTCTTCAAACTAATTTAGTGACTTCAAATTAATTTTGAGCCTCAAAATACTTTTCCATTTATATTATCCATGCTCCATCTCCATCTCCCAAAATGGTTCCATTTAATTTGGGTGGATTCACCTTTTTCATATCCTATGTTATCTCTACATCTACTCGAACTCTCACTTATTATGGCACTTCCTCATGTCTATGATCTTGAATATTTTCCTAATCATTAGAATGATCTTTAGGTTATTATTAAACATTATCCTAGTCATTCCCATGCACTTAATATTCTAAGGTCATGATTAAGTCCCAAGTGTCATGCATGGCTATGAGGATTTGATCCAAATTCACTTCTTGCTTAGTGGTTTTGGATCCACTATAAGATTGATAGTTAAATTATCCTAACCTTTAGGTATATCATACACCATTATTATTCATGATTAATGTGAAAATATGTTTGAATTAGTGGATTCATTAAGTCCTAGAGTTTAAACCTCATATCTGATAACATAATGTAACAGCCATATTGTGTTTTACTAGAATAAGGTAAAAAAAATTAAACATTTACACAAATTTAATAGATAGATTCCATCATGATGAAACCACTAATACAATGATCTTTAACTAAATACATTATTTTTTAAGCTAACCATAAATAAGGTTAAGAGCTAATTTATTTATCTAATGATCACAAGATCAAGATCAAGTATAATGCTAAATATAGAAAGGAATACTTCATTTATTTCGTAAAAGTATAATTAAAAATTTAGCCACTATTGATACAATGTTACAACCAACTATTTTAATGGTACGTATAATAAAATGGTATAATTTTAGCTTAATAAATTTCTTAATAGTAATGTATAATGATACAATGCTCCACAAAGCATGCGAGTCTCAATGAAGTTGTAATATCCATAAGTAATCATGAGTGTAGTCACTAGTGAAGTACTACTGAGGGGAGGGAGAGCATAATTTGAGTGATTTTCCACAACAACCATGGACCATCAATCCCTTACATAATCTCTCAACAAGGGAATGTCCCTCCCTTCATAGATGGGTAGATAATGATGGTGTGAGAATCAAGAGTGATAACTAAAACTTGTCTGCTATAAAATAACTATTACTTGCAATATATCATATATAAATATGTTCTAGCATCATATCATACTAAACATGTAAACTAAATCAAATAGATGAAATGATAATGCTTAATCATAAACACTACTTTGGCCAAAATTTGTGTATAGTTATTTGATCTTGAATATCAATCAATTTCATACACACCACTCAATCAGATTACACCTTATTTGTGTATTAGTAACTCTAATTAATTAAGTGGAATCCATCTCTATTACTTATTTAGGGTCATTAATACTAGATTAGTTCATATAGTTGATAATATTAAAACCAATAGATTTCATAATGAATTGTCTCTACTAGTAGATATAATATGTGTTAAATAAATAAATATCAAATACATTCATATAATCTATCAAATACAATGTAATAAATCCAAACATCTAATTTTTTGTCATAATAAAATTAGATATATAACCAAATTTCAAATAGTCATCAATAAAACCAAACCATCTTGGGTAAAATTATAAATCATGACATCAAGTTACAAAAATATTAACTTGCAACTCTAATATTATGTTATTCATCCATATAACATACATTACCAACTTATTGCTTTATTTCCATATGTCAAAATACATCAATAAGTTGTTTCACATACTAAAAATCCTTAATATGATTTGTATTAATCTCAAATACAACTTAAGTAGAAGTTCCTTCAAACTAATACATACATTTAAACTTAGCCTTGATAAGTCAAGTAACAATTACACCCATATATATTTATTATATCAGGTAAGTTCTAAAGCATTGAATATAATATGTATATCTATATATAGTATACATGATTTAGATTTGTATTTAGTCAAAAAATCCCATTATCACATATATTTATGTATACAATCAATCACTTAATTATAAACTACAACATATTTAATCAAAAGATAGTATATATATGCTTACATATAGTATACTCTAAATAAACAAGAGTTATGTCCATAATTTAAGAGTATCACGTATATATTAAAAGCATATACGAATAATTTATTATATTTAATTCATTTACAAAAACTTATTAAAGACTGACCTAAAGTGTTTTGACTATATTATAATCCTATATACCTAGTAGACCACAACTTGAATGTCAAATTTCACATAGTCCTCAATGAACTCAACCATATATATAAATTTTGCTATATGGAAAGATATATTTCAAATACATATAGTCCTATAAATTCCTAGTTATATATATTAATAAATAGGTTTTAAAGTATGTAAGTATGAATACATTCATTTATAACCAAATAAACTATGTGAAATTATTCTAGGTTCACTCAATATAAATATAATCATTTATATCAGGTTTACACAAAAAAATTATTGAATATTTTCTCTTTTTCATTCATACTATAATGAAAAACTCCATAATAAAACTAAGTGAATATTCAGTGACTTAATGGTCACCACAATGAATTTTGATTGGCCTCATTTAAAATATACAATTAATCCTATAAGTAAATATAAGAATCACACAGTTTTCCAATTGAAAGGAATAAAATTAATATCAACTTCATAAAATGAAATTAAACCAGTCCTATTAATGTTCTACTCAAGTAGGATACTTCTAATTGAAGTGAGTCTTAATAAATCACTAGATCATAGTCAGGGTTATTAAAATTCCTTGTTCCTTTGTAATTTATTTCAACTTAATCAATCCTTACATACCCAATCTTCCCCTATTGGGCTAAGGGTACACAATATTGACTTGATAAAAATAAAACCTAGTCAATATTATGTAAAATAAAACTTATATAAAATATTATGTGCATAGTCTTAAATGGGTCTACATATATATAATCAGCTAACAACTAACCTAACTTTAAATTTTACCTAGGGTTTTAGCTCACCCAAAACACATAAAATTTCAACATTTAATTTTCATAATTTAAAAATATGCAAATAACTCATAATATGGTTTTGGCAATGATGTTATCTTGACTAGGGTTTATAGAGTCATGTACTTGGCTCTTGGATGGTCGAGCCATCCCCAATTCCAAATATATGACCCTAGTTATTCTACTACTTAAAAATAAAAAAATAAAACCCTATTCAATTTATAATGTACTAGGTCACTGATTTAATTCATAATATGCATCTATGAAATTTAATCAACAGACCAACATATTAAATAAGTCACAACTTTGCCAAATTCCAATTGTCTTTCTCAAATATTTCTAAAATCCTTCTCATTAATCCTCTATCATGTGTGTCTGATGTGTGTTTCCCTAACATCCCTTCTATTATATTTGATCTTCCTACATATTATTTCCATGCTAACAGACCTCGCCCTATCTCCACCATAAGTCACTATAAACATAATGAGCTCAGTGAGAAGTGTTTGCATGAAAAATAATTACATTATATTAGTTAGGACTAAATGTTTTTACTATGCATAATCAACATTAAATGTTTGTTTTTCATAATGGATCAAATAAATCAATTCAACACCCATTACATAACCTAACTTTATGAACATTATACGTAATAATAATCCTTTTATGCATTATGAATAACAACGTTAAATTCACAAAATATTTTAACATTATACTTCCAATAAGAATGTTGACTTAGCACAAAGGTCATTTAAACATTAACACATTTTCTAAACATTAACAATCAACTAAAAAAAGAATTTAGTTCCATTTATTCTATATAATAATGCATTTATAAAACAAGACATTGATGTTTCCAAAAAAAATCATACTCACTTAGCTATAGTCATTCAGCGAAGAAATATCATTTGTAGAATCATTCACACAAATACTAGACATAAGCAAGGATAACCAAAGATCCCAAAGAATACATTAAGGCAACATCATCATGTGAAGCAAGCTAAGTAAGACAACATAATTGGAAACACAAAACCATACTCAAGTGAAGTAAACATGATTTTAACTGAAAATAACTCCAATATATCTAAATCAAATAATGATTAAAAATCATATTAAATATTTATGGTGTTTGCAAGTTATTAGTTTCCATTCTTTCATCCCCTAATGCCTCCATCTATGACACCATTAGTAATGATGATATCTCTCCATAATAATTTGAGGGGCATATCTATCCTACATCCACCTCGAAATAACAAAGGTAGTTAGCTTGAATCAATATAAAATCCATAATATATTAATGTAATGAACCAAATAAACATGATCATCATGTACATAACATACAATTACAACTAACTCAACTATTTAATAATCATGCAAATAAGCAATGTATATCTCTCTATATATCATTATATAAAATTTAGATTAACTAAAATTGTAACTAGCCAAACAACATTCATAAAATTCACTAATAAGTTGGTTATTAAGTCCAAAAAAGAATTAGGATGTAACAGTGAGCCAATTCATTGAAAATCCTGGTAGGGAGTAGTGGTCTATGGTGAAGTGGATATTTATATATTTATGAGGCACTTTAGATGTTATTACATGCTATGGAGGAATATGTTTAAAAATAAAATATTTTTTAGATTTAGATTTTGGTGGTGATAGAGATAGATGAAAGTCCACTATAGGATACACTTTTACTCTTTTTGGTGGAGTTATAATTTAGGATTCTAAGTTATAGATAGTGGTGTCTTTATCAATCACTAAATAAAAATATGTGGCTTTAATTTAATCTTGAAAAGAGTCAATATGGTTAGAGATCCTATTGGGTGACTTCATGGAAATGTATGAAAATATTACTTTGCATTGTGATTGTCAGAGTGTGGTTCACTTGGTGAAGAATGCAACATTTAATGATTGCATGAAACATATTGACATCAAGTACCACTTAATTAGGATCATGTTTAAGGATGGTATAATCCTATTAATTAAAACTAGTACTGAATAAAATACTACAGATATGCTAACAAATCTAGTCAGGGTAGAGAAGTTTGAGTGGTGCAAAACTTCTTTATGATTGTTAAAATTATGATTAAGGTAGCATTAGGTAATGAAAACAATTAGATGTTAGAATAAATATGTGTATAAATTCATGAATATTGACCTCAAGTGGGAGAATTTTATGAAGTGAATTCACTATTCATGCTAGTGAGGTAGCAGTCACTATTCATGCTAGTGAGGTGGCAAGGTCTCTATTCATTTGATGAGGTGTCATGTGGCATATTTATCCACTAAGGCACATGGAATACTTTGTATTTTTCACATGGATGGATGTGGAATGAAAATACTTTTAGGAATCCTTGATTTAAGTATATCTAAAGTCATAAAGGTGATTGTTTACCTTTTTTATTTTTATGCGCATATGGGTGGAAGACAAATACCATTATTCAATATTATTCACTCATATGGAGTGGGGGTACCATTTTTCGATGGAACATAGTGGTGGAGATCTTGTAAAAAGTAGATTCCATACTTTTGACCTTTGGCACATATGGGAAACAAATTTTAATTTTGATTATTATGCATCCATGTCAAGTATGGCACATTTTTTTACCTCCTTTGAGTTTCTCTCTCTCTCACATATTATCTTGTTATTTTTATAAAATGCATGATACTCCTTTGTATTTTTAAGAGGTTATGCCAGAATTTCATAAGCTTTGTATTTTTAAGCTTGAGAAGTTGCATTTTGTAGGCTAAGTGTAAGACATTTTTGGAAGGAGATTTGTATGTAAGATAAAAACAAGAAGGCCAAGATTGAGGAAGCTTTGTAAAGAAGAGGAGTTATTAAAGATAATAAAAGTTTGAAGTTGCCATTACCTTGTGGTTTCTACCTAGCATATTGCAGGGTTTCCACATAAATCTTTATGTTTTTTATGTTATCTCATTATTCATTGGTTTATATGTTGTCATTTTTAAATTGTTTTATTTTATAATATTATATTTTCCCTAATAATATGTATCCAATACTAGAGTTGTGTTTGGGTTTTCTCCATATTTATTTGGATTATCACCTAGATTAGACATTATTTCCATGCTATTGATATCCTTTTGGAAGATGTTACAGTTAGTTATAACTTAACACAATTAGTATTTGTATGGTCAATAGTGTTATGCACTCTACACCAAGTATCTAAAGTTAACTCTATGAAATTCACCAAATGAGAAGCATTATTGTTTTTGTATTGTCATTATCAAGATGAATGGGCACATTCCCACTATTAGGTTGAGTGTTTCATTGTATATTAGGCATTTGTAAATTAAAATTCATGTTTGGAGGTGCATTTTTTACATTTTGACTTGAATTCTGAAGTCCTTGTCTATGCAGATTGATCACATCACTTGACAAGCATTAGACCATTTACCTCAGATTGCCTATTTAATGATCTATACCACCATTTGGTTGATTCAAAGTTTATTTTTGTGGGTTTTCCACATGTGCATTAACATTTATAAATGTTGGGGAAATAGGTCATTTTGGATTAAGGGTGTTATTAGCAAAATCTTGATTGTTCAATAATGAGAGTACTACCTATTGGTCCCCAAAAATGTCACTCAATTTTGGGACAACATATGAAGCTATTTTGGCCCTTGCCTTGGTTCAAACAAAAATGTTCAAAAGTAGGTTCAAGTAGCAGGTTCAACATCAAATGATTCATCAATCGGTTCAAGGCTTCGTTTGAACCGTTGAACCAAAACTTGGTTCAAAAGTTGGTTCATCACCAAAATTCAAAGAGATTCTCGAAGGACCCCGAAGGGTAGGTGCCCTTGTAGGGGTCTCTCGGCTACCAATTCAAAGATACTTCCTAAAATTGAAAGGATGCCTGAAGGCCATTTAAAGACTACCTGAAGGGTAGATACTCTTGCGAGAGGCTCTTCTTGACTCAAAATGGGTCATTTCTTAAGGCCTGAAAGGGAAAGTCCAATCCAAAAAAGTGCCAAATAGAAAAAACCGAAAGAGGACAAAGGAATGACATGCCTAAAAATGTCAAATTCAACACAGTGAACTAGTCGTTGATCCTTTGAACATACAGACCAGAATACATCCACAGATTTCAAGGCCAAAACCAGCAAAAAGTGGGGAAGGAACAAAACAAAAATTGAATCCAGGACTTGATTCAATTAACCAAAAAATGAGGAATGATGAAGATAAGATCAGATCACTAGGTGGACATTGAAAGTTGCAAACTTTCAATAAGCAGGACTTGTTTCCCTGCATTGATAAAATCAAATGGGTAAAATGCCCCTAAGTTCCAACCTATCTTATTAATAGATTCCAATGCAACATGATGTATTACTATTCTTGAGTCCTTCTTGAAGAGGCTATATAAGGAACTCTCTTCTATTGTAAATAGGATCTCTTTTTTGAGAATTAGAATGAAACTCTGACCAAATTATAAGGCAATACTGAGACTTTGAGCTTAGATTGCTGATCATATTTTGTTACTGGAATAAGAAAGCAATTGGTTTTTCAGACTTTGTGCTGTAATATATTCATTTTTGAGGAAACTATTCTTATGTCTTTTTCTTCAATATATCTTATGTTCCTTTAATTCAATAAGCAGAATTAGTGATAGCAGTCAGAAAGGTGTCCTAAAGAGTCAAGTGTGGAGAGACTTTGTGCCTCTATAATTGGCTTTAGTGTGTTTTCTTTTCATTTCTATGTAAAGGACCTTGGGGTGACTTTGTACCCTCATTGTCCTTCATATCTTACTCTTGAGCAATCTAGGTGAAGACTTTGTGCTGCATCTCAATTTGTTGGTTATTACATCCTTTGCTACATTTTGTTGTTACTACCAAGAGTATTCTTGTGGTTTGTTGAATAGTGATTTTGAAAGAAGAGGAGTGATGCTTGTCATTTCCCTTGAGTTTTTCCTTTGATCCACACACATCATCTCTAAAAAAAGAGAGATGGATGGTTTGTCCTACCCATGAGTATTATTTTCTATTTATATACATATATATACATATATATATATATATACATATATATACATATATACATATATATATATATATATAGCATACCTACAAGGAACCTCTCCTTGATGAGAGGAGAAATCAGTGTCTTTTTGATGTGGTAAAACTACACATTTGGATGACTAATCTTCCTACTTTGGTTGATCAGACCTATTTTGTTTATCAATATGTTGATTGACAAAATATTCAACCAACAATTTTTGGCAACTCTGCTGGGGAATATAACCCATTATCATTATAACCCTTATCCATTATAGACTCTGGCGACTCCATTCTATGTCTTACCCATTATCCATTTATAGCCTTACCATTTTCATCCATCTCCATTATATTATCTAGTCTGCAAAACTAGAGTTGCTGGGAAAGAAAGCACAGTTTGAAGCCTTAAGATTTAAGCTAAAGCAAGACCAGTTTCTTTTCCATTTTTGTCCTATTATTTGGAAACTCCACTCAGATGTGTTATCCCTATTGTTCATGATCTGATCATGGTAATTTGAGGCCCCTAGGGTAACTCATTTGGCCCACTTAATCTAACTCCACCCCTACATGAGCTACCACTCAGTTCAAGGAAGAATTTCCCCAAATTCTTTGGTGATGGGATAGTTCACCCTAATGAACACATTGCAGCCTTCAGCATAGCCTGTAGTGTTATAGTGGTGGAATTTGAAGATGTGGCAGTCAAGATTTTTATGGAGACACTATAAAGCACTGCTATAGACTGGTTCTACCATCTACAAGCTTGATCAGTGACTGACTAGGATACACTCAAAGCCAAATTTGAAGCCAGGTTCAAGCCTATAGAGGATGTGCATGCTTTGCTATCCCAACTTACGTAGATGAAGAAGGAACCTCATGAGCCCATGAGGGATTTTATTGTGAAATTCAACAAGCTGAGGCATAGGAATCGACACCTTAGAATCTCATGTGTTTTTTCATAAACTCATAGCTACCTGAAGTGAGTTTTCTATTGAGATGGGCTAGACACATAGACCTTGAGGTTGCTCAAGACTTGGCTACTAAGGTAGAAGATGATCTCATCTTAGTAGGGAAGATAAGAAGAGATATAAATAAAAATAGATCCTCATCTTTTTTTGAATATATATCTCTAGGCACCACTGATCCAATGGTACAAAAGCTGGCAAATGAATTGCTAGCCTTGAAAAGGCAAATGACACAAAGTATGTCTTGTAGTCCTCTATATAAAGATATACCAAGGAGGACATTCCCTAATTAGCCATATTAAGGCAACATTGCTAGAAGTCAAGGGCAACAAAATCATCTTCTTCCTCCACAGAGGAATCCTACCCTTGAAGCACCTCCAACAAACTCGATAGTTGGATATCTAAAAATAAAGCATGTTTCCTATTTCTAACCTGAGTTAGAGCAAGAAAATGGCACTGATCTCTTCAAGGAGGATCTAAAAGAATTAGCTGGTGACTCCCACATTGGTTTCTTGAATTACCAAGATGAACCTACAAGTGAAGGTGAAGTAATAAAAAGATCATACGCAGTATATACCCAGTCCCAGAATCAGTCAGCCTAGCAGGCCGACAAAGAGAAGATAGAGGAGCGACCCCAACTAGCAATTTCAAGTACTGAGCAGAGAACCCCTCTTCCTTTTCAATCAAAGGACCTGGTGATTACCAAAGAAGTAAGTACATTGAACATCTCTATACCTTCTACTTTAGCTTCACAAACTAGTCCTCCCCCTCCCAAAAATCAAAAGGATGAACTCTCATCCTCTCTTCCAAATCCATTCTAGTCATTTGACATGAGTAATCATGTCAAGGAATCCAAAATTCAAATGATTGAGTTTGAATCCCTGGAAGTCAATCCTAAGCAATTGGACATTGATGGAGAACTAAGCATGGATCTGTCTGAAGTAAGGATCCCTATCCAAGGAGTGATGAAGAGATTGCTCCCTAAAAAAGAAGCAAAATACGTGGTCACCCAAACATCAGCCCCTACAACACAAATTGTATTTGAGTCTTTAGGCAGGGGTAATTATTTCTTTACCATAGAGGATGTTCATGTTTCTATAGATGAAAGTCCTATAGCTGACAATCCAAGAATTGATCCAAACAAGACTTTAAAAGAGTTGGTAAGGTGCAGTACAAATCAAGAAGGATCTTCCATCTCTGATGAAGAGAAATCTAATAGAAGATTAGCTTCTAATGATGCTTGGATCCCAAAATCTGATGGGAGAAAATCTTCCACTCATGTTGGATGCAGATCTCTATTGCTTAGATTGAAGACTGCACAAGATGAAGAGATCGAACTCCTTCACACCAAAGGGGATGTTAAGCTAATGGTTTGTTAGGGGTCTGATGCTGACAATCAAAGCATGTGCTGGACTAGACCAACAAAAAAACAAGCTATGGTGGTGGAACATATTGTTGTATTCCAAAGTCAACAAAAGGAACTCTTTGCCAAGAGAGCAAGGAGTTATGGTTTTTAGTTTAAAGACCACGTCCTGCCATGGGGAAAGAAGAAGAAAGAGCCACGAGGAAGATGCAAAAAATTGGTTTCTTGGTGGAGAGTTCCATTCACCCATCACCAATTCTGGGGACAAAATGGTTTCATGCTGGTTTATTAGGATGGGACGCCATTATCATTGTCTCACAATGGGTAGCATTTGAAGTGCTTCAAATCTTGAGGCATCAAATAAGTTCATTTGTACATATGTATATTTGTATAGTCTTTAGTTCTAATTTGTACTTTTTGTTTTCATTTTTGTTGCCTTTCTTTTTGGGTAGCATGACTTCGTAGCCCAATGGCACACTTCAAGGCACTGGAGATTCTAGATTCTACTCCATTCGACTATTTTTACAATAAAAGGAAGTTCCCCAACTGGAGCCAGTTGTTGGGCCCCAAAAATGTCACTCAATTTTAGGACAACATATGAAGCTATTTTGGCCCTTACCTTGGTTCAAACAAAAATGTTCAAAAGTGGGTTCAACATTTGGTTCATCCTTTGGTTCAATGTCAAACAGTTCATCAATTAGTTCAAGGCTTCATTTGAACCATTGAACCAAAACTTTGTTCAATAGTTGGTTCATCGCCAAAGTTTAAAGAGCTTCTCGAAGGACCCTGAAGGGTAGGTGCCCTTGTAGGGGACTCTCAACTGCCAATTCGAAGACACTTCTTGAAACTGAAGGGACACCCAAAGAAGCCCGAAGGCCATTCAAAGACTGCCTGAAGGGTAGATACTCTTGTGGGAGGCTCTTCCCAACTCAAAATGGGTCATTTCTTAAGGCCCGAAAGGGCAAGTCCAATCCATAAAAGTGCTAAATAGAAAAAACTAAAAGAGGACAAAGGAATGACGCACCCAAAAATGTCAAATTCAACATAGTGAACTAGCCATTAATCCTATGAACATACAGACCAGAATACATTCATAGATTTCAAGGCCAAGACCAATAGAAAGTGGGGAAGGAATAGAATATCAAACTAAATCTAGGACCCGATTTAATTAACCAAAAAAGGAGGAATGATGAAGATAAGATCAGATCGCCAGGTGGACATTGAAAGTTGCAAACTTTCAATAAGTGCAACTTATTTCCCTACATTGATAAAATCAAATTTGTAAAATGCCCCTAAGTTCCAGTCTATCTTCTTAACAGATTCCAATGCAACATGATGTATTACTATTCCTGAGTCCTTCTTGAAGAGGCTATATAAGGAACTCTCTTCTATTGTAAACAAGATCTTTTTTTTCACAATTAGAATGAAACTCTGCCCAAATTATAAGGAATTACTAAGACTTTGAGCTCAAATTTTTGATCATATTTTGTTACTAGAATAAGAAAGCAATTGGTTTTTTAGACTTTGTGTTGTAATATCTTTGTTGTTGAGGAAACTGTTCTTATGTCTTTTTCTTTAATATATCTTATGTTCCTTTAATTCAATAAGCAGAATTAGTGACAGCAGTCAGAAAGGTGTCCTGAAGAGTCAAGTGTGGAGAGACTTTGTGCCTCTATAATTGCCTTTAGTGTGTTTTCTTTTCATTTTTGTATAAAGGACCTTGGGGTGACTTTGTGCCCTCATTGTCCTTCGTATCTTACTCTTGAGCAATCTAGGTGAAGACTTTGTGTTGCATCTCAATTTGTTGGTTATTACATCCTTTGCTACATTTTGTTGTTACTACCAGGAGTATTCTTGTGGTTTGCTGAATAGTACTTTTGAAAAAGAGGAGTGTTATCTGTCATTTCCCTTGAGTTTTTCCTTTGATCCACACACATCATCTCTGAAAAAAGAGAGATGGATGGTTTGTCTTACCCATGAGTATTATTTTCTGTTTATATATATATATATATATATATATATATATATATATATATATATATATATATATATATATAGCATACCTACAGGGAACCTCCCCTTGATGAGAGGAGAGATCAATGTCTTTTTGATGTGGTAAAACTACACATTTGGATGACTAATCTTCCTACTTTGGCTGATCATACCTATTTTGTTTATCAGTATGCTGATTGACAAAATATTCAACCAACACTACCAATGGGTTGTTACTAGATGTAGCATAGCCACCAGTATTTAGTATTACATTTCTGTTATTATAAGCAACTGTGAGAAGATAATTATTATCTATCTATGATAAATTATGGTTTGGAGGCCCATAGGGATGACTGTTAGGCATGTGGTTCATCGGTGTGAGATTATACACTAGATTTAGGCTTCCATATAAGGCTCTGAGGATGGGGTTCATTAATGGGGTGCCTTGGATAAGAAATTGATTAATCATGGGGACCTATTTATAAGATCTTAATTTTATTAAAGATGGTAAAACACGTGAATTATATCCTTGTGGTACCATCTAGTGTTTTATGTTCATAGCTTCATTTTAGGCCAATAATAGAGATGCAAGTGTAGTTGGGGTTATTCTAAGGAAAATTGACATCAAAGGATAAATATTCCTCAATTATGTCTAGATTTATGGGGACTCTGCTAATATGTAGGGTTATTTCAATCTATGATATAGTTTGTAAAACCAAGCATTGAAAATGATCATGGGTTTATTTGGTTCTATTTTAACAAATATAAAATGATATATAACAATAAGGTTAATGTTAAACCTAAAATGGTTTACAAATATAGCTTCTAAACCATCCCAAGTGGTTATAGACACATTTGGTCCCATGTTCTAGGCATAGGTAGTCTCCCCTTATGAATAAGGAAATAACCTATAGGAAACATCCTCATATTGAAATTACATTATGATAAGGACATCCTTGAATGCTTGTACATGATATTTATCTATTTGAGGTCCACCAACAATGAATTTATGACAAAACTTATCTAGGTTCTTTGGAAGATCATGCACAATCCTTGAAACATTCATGAGGTACCCACCTTGGCCAAGCCATGCCATAGGATTGGCCACTAGTATATGTTAGGTAAGTGCATATAGGATAACTAAGGGAGTGATTACAATTGTAGGTGAATTGTCTGTGAGAGTATAATAAGTTGACTAGATAAGAGGAAAGTACCATAACCACCATATACATGCATATGAGATGGATGTAAAATCTTAACGATCTTTGAAACATCAAGATATGAATTTTGATTAATATTATTGGGTGATTATAATAATTAAAGTGTAAGAAAACAATTTTTTAGAAAAAAAACTAAAACAATAAAAGGGAGATATTATTATATAAATAAATAAAAATAATAAGGAATAAAATGTATGGGTTCATAGTGTAGTTTTAAGTGCACAATGAGGCAACTAAATACAACATCCTCTAATCATAAAAAAATGTATCCACTAAAAATGCTTCCAAAATTAAATATATACACAAGGGACCCTAGTCCCAAGATTCAAAATTCAAAGATGCATCCAATGAGTCCCATGCCTTGATTGCCAAATCATGCCAGACTTCAAGGTGCATGTCAAGGTCAGGACTAGGTTAGGATTTCAATCACTATTAAAAATAAGAAAACCTATCCTTCCACTAACTTGATCATGTAAAATAATAATCATGTCTTCCATCACATGTGAGCTTACTCTATATCTACAACCAATCCTCCTCACTATGTCAATTCTAGACATTATTTGGTCATGCTCTAAATTCCACGTAGAGTCCTTCTTGATCACCCATCAATTACCTTTGGATTTTATCACTTGATAGAATCTACCACTTGTTGATTTTTCATTATTTTATAGTTACCTTATACATCTATTTTTTAGTGAGGAACCAAACATTTCATGCCTACATGCCCATATTTCAAATACACTTAAACCTTGGGTTTGATGGCCACAATGGGCCAAATAAGCATCAAATTTAGTTTTTAGTCTCATTTGATGACTAGGACCATCTATTTGGCCATTGGGTCCACTTATCTACTTTTAATATTCTCTTCATATCCCACAACTAATTTTTCTTTGGCTATGATAAGACTAGATTATGCCAGTTGACATTATCTCATTTACCCATTTAACTAATTATTTATTCAATGTGGAGGATGTTCTTAGGATCTGAGATCTTGTCACATGGACACATCCTATTCTCCTATAATTATGATGTGTTTTAATATTATATGTACCACCTCAGGTTGGTGGGTCACCAAGATCATGCCACTTGGTAGCATCCTACTCACCTACTCACTCAAAGGATTTTATTATGTATGGAGTCACCTAGGGTAGTGGGTCATTGGGATCATGCCACTTGGTATAATCCTAATAAATCCAAAGATTTTAATACATCCAGGTGTATTTTAAATTTTTAATTCCCTTAGAGTGATATAAATATGCTATGTGACTTTGGGAAAAATTTTAAAGAATTGGCTAAGTCCCAAAGAAGCAAAAATTTCACATGTGGTTTTGGGATAAATTTGAAGAATCAATTAAGTGATGAAAATACTTTTCAAATGGGTTGAGTATATCATAAGATGTGAAAGATCAATATGCAGCCTCATAAATAGGTTGGGAACCTATGGTAAAAGATAAAATTTTACCCTCAACAATTTTGAATTAAAATGGATAAGTTTTTAAAAATAAATAGCCCTAAAAATTCAAATGAAAATAGTTAATTATTTCAAATTTAAATAGTTAAGTTATTGAAATGGAACTGAAAGGGCATGGAAACCTAATATAAAATGAACCATTTTCAATGAACCTAAATCTAAATTTGAATCACATTTCACCCATTTTTATAATATTGACTAATTCTTAAAAATGAGCACTTAGCCATTAATTCTAAAATAAAGTAGAAATGAATTAAATTGCTTAGAAAAAATCCAAATAACTCTAACACATTTAGACACCCTTGATAATTATAAGGTGAAATGGCCTTAATAAAATATATTTGATGTATTTTCAAAATAAGATTTGGACTGATACTTAATAGATCTAATAAAATTTAGAAATTTAAAACCATGCAATCCTAGATGGGAATTTTAGACCAAGCATTATCTTTGGGCCTTTGATAGTTTTTATGTTTAGGATAGTCATTAAATTTGATCCCTCAATTACCTTATGTAATGACATTATTGGTCTAGAGACCTAGGGTTTATATTTTCGTGAAGGATAGACATCCATAAAATTTAAGCTCAAGAGAATGCTAACATCATTAGGGTGCCACATAACAATATCTCATAAAGTTGGGTTAATGGTCTAGGTACATAGGATAATTCCACATGAAATCATCCTAGTGAGTTAGGCCTTTAGTTATCTATTATATTGATTTCGTTTCTATGGTCAATTTTTAATTAAAATGGCTAAGTTTTAAAAAAAAAAAAATTAAAAATTCAAATGAAAATAGTTAATTATTTCAAATTTAAATAGTTAAATTTTTGAAATAAAACTAAAAGGGAATGGAAACTTAACAAAAAAAAGTAGCCATTTTTAATTAACCTAAAGCTAAATCTAAAACACATTTCACCCATTTTTGCAAGATTAACTGAGTCTAAACAGTGAAACCATATGAACACTTTGTCACTAATTACAAAATGAATTAAAAATGAATTAAATTACTTAGAAAGAATCTAAAAAACTCTGAAACATTTAGACACCTTACCTAAATCTAAGGTGAAATGGTCTGAATAAGGGAGATTTAATGTATTTCTAAAATATGATTCAGACTGAGACTTAATAGATCTAATAAAATTTAGATATTTAAATCTATATAATCCTAGATGGGAATTTTAGACAAAACATTCTTCTTGGGCCTTTGATAGTTTTGATATTTGGGATAACCTTTAGATTTGAGCCCTCAAGTACCCTATGGCATGTTCTTGTTAGCACAAAGACATAGGGTTTATGGTTTGGTGACAGATAAGTATCCATCAAATTTAAGCTCACAAGAATGTTAACATCATTAGGGTGCCACACAAAAGTCTATCATCAAATTGGTTTATGGTCTAGGTACACAAGATGATGCCATATGACATTATCCTAATGAATTAGGCCTTTAACTAGCTATTGTATCAATTTCATCTCTATAGTCCTAGGATCCCAAGATGTCACCATATGGTAGCCTCTCGAGGCTTCAAGGTCAAGGGACTATCACACGATAGTTAATCCCTCCTTGAGATGGGTCACCAAGCTCATTCCCCATGGCATGATATTAGGGCCTGAGGGAAATTTTACTTATAAACTTTTTTAACTAGCCTAGAACTTTGAAATGATTTGATAGCGACACATGAAAGGGTATGGGGGGATCAAAATACTCATAGGAAAAATAAATAAAATGGTTAAATTAAGTAAACAAACAAATAAAATAGGCTAAGGCAAACTTGCAAGGAACCTAAACCTCAATGCTCAACTTAGAAAGGACCTGACACGACATTAGAATTCTAACTAACATGGGAAAGTTAGACTTGCATGCACGGATAAGGCATGAATAAATATTTCTTATAAAATACTTAGCCAAAATAATAGGTAAGAACATAAAATACCTAATGAATCAATACATTTACATTAAATGAGCTCAAATGTTCAACTACATGGAGAATAAATAAAGGAATTTCAATCAAACTAAATAGTCTCCAAATCAGTGGTCAAAAAAAGGTTGGATTGGGTTATATTCTTAGAGGAAGGATGATTCAAATGATAAAATAGACCAAGACTTAGCACATAGAAATTTATTCAATAACCTAAGTTTACAATTCAAAATATCTCAACTCTATATTTAGCTATGAATCCCAAAGTAATCACAAACATTTACTATATTTAACAACTCGTAAAGATGTTAAATCCCACTTCCAAGCAAACCCTTAAATATAAAAGGTCCCTTAGACTAGATATAGCAATATTAAACTTATCACCCTCATTGTAATGATAAAGTTTAAGCAACCAAAATAATAATGAATATTATATTAAAAAATAATGTTAGGGATTCTTGTTCAAATTGGAATCTTGAGTTTTATACTACATTTTGAGAATATCACACTAGTATTTATACCACTAATTGGGAAACTCCATTCTCTCTAGTCTACAACTCAAAACCCATCTTGCCACTAGAAGTGGAGTTACCTTATTTGCACATCCATATTCATGAAATTATTCCCAATGAAATTTCCATGAATCAAAAATTCATGAATTATACCTACTTGACAAGTGGTGTATGTGTGCTCTCCAACTCAATCATCAATATAAAAAATTGCATTGCCAAGCAACATAACAAGAAATTCATAGAGTTTAATTTCAATGTCATATATTTACTAGTGAAATTTTATTATACCCATGAAAAAGATGGAAATTACACACAAAAGTAGTGGGGTACTTACCTCATCAAAGACATCCATAGAGCTAACACTTATAGATTTCATATTAACAAAGGACATATCACCAAAGAGCTAAACAATGCTTAGTTCTTGAATAAGTATTTTGCTTAGCTTATATTCTTCTTAACTTCCTTTTATTTATGTTTTTCCATTTCTTGTAAATGTTAATTTATTCATTATAAATATTTTGTATAGTTTTGATCTAACATTTCTTTTAGGTTTTTCCCTAACTCTTTTGTGTTACAATTTAGCCTTACTTTATATATGCCTTCAGGTCTTCTAGTATTATCCATAGTACTTATTTTTGGTCCTTAGGTTTCCTATCAATTTTACACTTTTTATTTTTTTTATTTTTTGAGTTGTATGGTAAATCCTATTGAATCAACCAGGTCCTCCTCACAAACATTCATCATTTTTTTTTCTTCTTACACTTACTTTCTATTTATTTATTTTTTGTCATTGTTTCCTTTGTGGTTGTTTGGTATATTTTATCATTATTGCATCCTTTTGGTTTTTGGTATCTTTCTCACACTTCAAAACCTCTTATATTTTAGTTTTTTAATTACATGGTAAGAATTGGGGAATACAACCTAACACTCCTCATAAACACCCATCCTCATATTATTACCTTTTTCTCATGCTCTAACTCCATACCTTATCTATTTGTCTTCTTAGAAAATATATGGAAATGGTTGAGAGTGGCATTTTTTCTATTAGAGTTAGTCATTTTATATTGTAGAAAAATTTGTATAGTCTATATATGTGCTATTATCCAAATTTTACCCTCTCTTATGATGAAGTTCCAACTTGTTTATCATTGTACCATTACCCTTTATACATTTTTTTTGATTAGATAAATTTGGTCATTTTTTTCTCACTTCTAAGATATTCTTATTTTTAACCTCTTATTGATCTCACTAAGGTTGGTTTTGATATTACACTTTCTTCTATGGAGCAATTCTAATAGTCCCTTATAATCTTGGCCTCTAGGTTTTTCTCTTTAGTATCTATTGGATAGATTTGGCCCACATACAATATTTGCCTAGATGCAATGCCATGTCCTAGAGATCAAGTATGGAGCAGGAAGTTGAGCAGTGTTCTAGATGGAATGAGTGGTCCAGAAAAATCATGCGGCATGCAAAACTTTTAAAACACTTTAACTTAAAGTGTATTTTGTATTTTTTTGAAGTAAAAATTTGTAGAGCAAAGAGAAAGTATATGAATAGGTTTTCATGATGTTCAAGCCTTTGAATATCAAAGCATTTCAAGCTCAAGGGAAAGTTTCATAAGTCCAAAAGAGCATGCAGGATAAAATTTTAAGTGAAAGTTTTTTATTTTTCTAATTCTTTACTTAGAAAAAAAATTGATATTTTATTTAGCTAAGTTCAATTCTTTCAGACCTTTTATTTAGGCTAAGTGCTAATATTTAATTTAAAGAAATTATTTCAAGTTTTTTGACTAAGTGTTGGAAATTTTTTAGACATTTTGTTTGAAACGAAAATCCCAAAGACCCAATTTATTTTAGACATTTTATCCACAACAAAAAATCCAAAGGCTTATTCTATCAGACATTTTTCCTACAAACAAAATTCCTTAATATAAAGACAAATTTATTTTGGGGAAATTATTTCATAAAAATTTCCCCAAAGACATAATTTCATCAACCAAATTATTTCAGCAAAGTCAATCTAGTAGAATAGTGACAGGCACATGAACATCAAATTAAATCCATAGAAAATATCCATTGGGATTTAAATATCCCATGAAAAGCATGTAGATGTCAAAGTTGAGCCCCTAAAAGTAGCCATTTGCATTTCAAAATAATTGAAGGGTCCCTCACTAAATATGGGCTTGACAAGTGTTAAGATCTTAGGTACCTAAATAGAGATCTAATGGCATGAGGGTGAGCTAGGGTCAACAAGTTAGTAGGCCCCCATAGACCAGTGCCAAGGTGATAAATAGTGATATCTTGGGAGTTAGATTTAACAAAGTAGATAAATATATAGTTAGTGGGTCCAATCAAATCAGTGGCACACATTTAATCATGTATCCTAGATCAATGATGAGTGAGGGTCAAAAATGTCAAGAATATAATGACACTCAAACTAAGTGTGAGGCTACCAAGTGTCTTAATTCATTAAGCCTAAGATAATAGTCAATGGTAAATAAATAAAGGAAGGCCTAGGACACTTTTAATGGAGGTCAAAGGGATAGGTTTTTTACTAAGGCAAGTAAGTATGAATGGAATTGAGCTCGAGCATGATCAAATGGTACCATTAAGACTCTGCAGGGATAGAATAGGACTTTTAGACCAAATATAGATTAGGGTGGGCTATTAGTTGTTTATATGATATAGATATGTCTAGATAGATGTATCAACTGTAAGAAAATAAATAATTTAAATATATTTTCAATCTATAGTAGGCCTAGGTTCACATTTCAAAGTAGAGGAAAATATATGTAATCAATGGAGGAGCATCTTGAGCCATATTCTCAACAAATAGCCACATAAAGTAGACTTAATTATGGGCCATGGTATCGAGGACTCTATTTTTCTAGTCCCAGTGGCATGTATGTAATTAGGAACTTGAGGAGGCTATATAAATCTTGGTCATTATGACCCCTTCTTCACTCTCTCATGATGTTCCCCATTTTTTCTCATCCCTTTATGCTATATATATATATATATATATATATATATATATATATATATATATATATATATATATAGGCTTTTGAGCCTTAAATTGACCCCTATCTTGGGCATGACTAGACTCTGTCAAGATTGAGCCTTATAACCTATTAAGATGAATACAAGATTATGTTTAGATTTAATTTTATTATTCTAGTGTGTTCATGTTAGTTTGATTTGCATATGTGGTAGAAATCTCTTCCTTGTGAAGTCTTAGTCTCACCTAGCTAGTAGATTGTTTGGTTATATAGGTCATGCTTAGTGTTTAATGTCATTTTATCTAATCTATCATGTGGATAAATTTATTGGATTAGTGCTTTGAATTAGTCCTCTCAATCACCTCCCTCAAGTTTTGATTAATTGGTGAACCTCTACATGAATCATTGATGCATGATAGACATTTGGAGTCATAAATACAATCATTTTTTCTATCCCATTAGTGTTTTGTAAGCTCAAATATGAGTGGATGAATAATCATATAGGTGCATCACTACCATTAATTTAGGTTTCAATTTTAGTTTCTCTTTTAACCCTTTTCACCCCAAGCAATCTATAGGTTTTAGTGTAAATGAGCTAAGTGATGCATATGAGGAGCTAGCCTTATTAAAATCCCTAGAGGTCTCACCCAAAATTTAGGTAACCCATAGCCTAGGGTCATTCCCATGTTGGTCTAGGTTTGAGAAAGAGGACCTAAAAAATCCCTTGCTCAGCTAAGGTGCAATATGAGCCTACAATAGTTTTGGCATACCTGGTGGGAACTATTGAAGTTATTTTATTTTTTTAGAAATTAGATGTTTAATTACTAAATAATAAATGGGTCTAAGTAGATAAAATTAGTAAATAATATACTATAATTAAGCTACTAATTTATGAAATTTTATTATATTTAGGGCTTTTTTAAAAATAGTATTAAGAGAGATATAATCAAAATTATCTGATTTTGTGTTGTTTTGATTAAGATAGGGTATATAAATCTATGTTTAGGCTTGGGAGAATATCACAAATAGGAATTTGTATTTTTTTTCTTGATTCGATAGGATTGTTTAAAATAGGACACCCTACTGTCTAGTGTTATAGTCCTGGTCTTGCCACTATTGTCCAAACTACTCATAAAGATGTGATGTTTTTGGGTTTTATTCATAGTGTCTATATGATTCTTTGTACCAAATTTTAGACCCTCAATGTAAATGGAACTCCCTATATATTTGATTCTTCATGTGCTTATGTTTTTATGCAATTAAATAGAACTTTGGTAAATAGGGAAAAAGTGTTAGTGTGTAAAAGATACATTGGACACACTTCACACCCCATGTATGGGCACATTGCCTACATACTAATACTCTAAGGAAGGATTAAGCTATATGTAGTTCTCCCATTAAAGTGCTTGGTGTAATAGTGTGATGAAAATTCAAGTAAATGTGAAATTGGGCATACTTGGAATGACTAGGGATTAGTATATATGTTTAAATAAGCTTGAAATACTATTGGATGGTTATATGTAGAGAATAAGGAAGAGTGCTTGAGTAGTCTTGCTTGTATTCTTGCTTTTCTCTTGTAAATGAGTGTCAACCCTTCTAAATGCACTTTGAATGGCCTTTTATAGGGGATTTAATGATCGCAGGTTAAATGAACTTGCATTAGGTTGACATGAATTAGGATAAGGATCTAGGAGAAAATGATCATTAGAAATTAAAATAAACTTGGATAATAATGCCAGAAATAGGACACCATGAGTCTCAACATTGTAGTCCAAGTTGGGGCACTATTATCTAGGGAGTAGGAGACCTAGGGGGATGGATTTTTCATGGAAAGAGTATCTTGGGTCAGTAAGGGTTTAGTTTGGAAGGCTATAGATGACTATAAAATTGTGAAAACATGCTTATGAGGGTCATGAGAAAAAACAAGATGGGCCTATGGATTAGGTGTCATTAGCCACACTCAAGTTACCAAATTTTGCATTTTATATGACTAAATTTACCTCCCTCCCCATTTATTCTAATGATGTAGCAAATCAAAATACTAGGATAAAGGAATAATAGAAAGTATACCTAAACTTACCTAGAAAGGTGAAGCTCATGAAGCAGTGTGATGTTGGATGTGTAAATAGAGAACATGGTGTGAAGTGTGAATTTGTAATGAAAAACATAGAGTAAATTAGTCCTTACTAGATACACTATATCTAAAATAAGAATGTAAAAAACTTGGGTAAGAGATAGAGGAAGAAAAAGGAATGAATACACCTCACCAGGTATGTGAACCAATACAAACCAATTATGATGTTGGATTGTGTTGGATGTGTGATATACCAATATTAATATCATGAATAGAGCTGAGTGTTTAATTCCTTGGAAGTGCTCAAGAATGCAAAGTCAGAACCTTTGGATCTATCATCTCTTACTAAGTAAAGCTAACAAATCATGCATGTGTCAATCGATGTTTATACTATGTGTCCAATCCCTCTAAATATGTGGCTCAAGAATACAAAGGCTAGCCCTTTGGCTCCATCATTTCCCCATGAAATAAATCTATGAAGTAATACTAGTATGGAATATATGTCATATGAGATGGCTTATGAAGCCCATGAATGTACTATGATCTGACAATGTTGGCATGGATAGTTGAATGTATGTTGAAAATTAGGCCACTCTTGGCCACTTCAAAAGATGGATATTAGGGTTATATGAAAGCCACTCCAAAATTAGTGCAATATGTTTATGTGGAATCTAAATCAATAACTTGGGTACTCAAGAAGTTAATCTTGTATGAAATCCAAACTTGAAAAAACATGTCAACCACTTACAAATGGAGTAAGGTATGCAACTACTGAGAAATGCCTATAAAATAAATTAAACTCAAAAAAAGGGGAGGATTAATGTGTCACACACATTACCCCCAATCACTGGTGTCTAAAATATGGATTATGATATGGAAGTTATATCAATTGCCTAATCTGAAATTGAAAGTGAGATTTATTATGCCATGCATGATGCCCCCTATATCTAAATTCTCTAAGAAAAAATTATACTAAAACATGTTGAATCTAGACCGTACTAAGCTGAAAAACCTGTGATTGAACTCACTTTTCTATTTATTTCTAGAAAAACTAATTTTTTCTATCTATATAGGAGGATCAAAAATAAGACACCATATTATCTAGTGTTATATTCCAACTTTGGTTCTATTATCCAAGGCCAAATCTGATGATTGTTCTAGATTCTCTGATGTTTGCTTAGTCTATTCTACCTAGTGTGATGTTTGGGTTATGCTTTGAGTGTTCTAAAAACTATTATTTTGACCACTAGGAGCTCTGATCTCTATGAAAAAACCCTTGTTTATTGCCCCCTCTTATGAGGGGAGGAATGAAGACCCTAAAATGAATGGCCTTAGAAGAGATATCCCTACAAGTGTGTTATGTTGTATGGATATATGATATAGTAATGATGTGTTGACAAGATATCTTGAGATATAACAATATTTATATTGAGGGATTGTTAGATCAATAGGGGTATGCCTAGATAGATATAACAATATAAAATCATGTGTAATTTACTAAACTAGAATCAAAAGTATTAGTTGTTAGCAAGGAGGGATGGATCATAATGTCCACCATGGCATCCAAGAAAGAAAGATAAAATACATGATATGTACCATGGAATTAAAAGCAATTAAATAACAATAACACAAATCAAGAATCAATAATCATAAAATAGTGTCCAAGGGGCCAAGTAATCAAGGTATATGGGCACATGTCACTCAAACTAGAAAACAAGCATATAAATCATGTTCAAATGCCACAAACACATACAGTTTAAATAAGAAAATTGACATGGAAGACACAATCACATAGAGGAGTACAGGGAAAGGACATTGGAAAATGTCCTAAGGCACACACATGAATAAAAGAGAAAGACATTAGAAAATGTCCTAAAGCATATATAGGAGACAAGAAAGAAATGGAAATGTAATCCAATAAGTATGCTAAGCAAGAAGAGAAAGCATGTAATAACTAGAAAGATAGAATCACATTTAACTAATAAAAACAAGATTAAAAGTATGCAAGACATGTTTAGTATAAGAATAGGTATATTCTAAGAGATACATACGTGCTAGATACTGCTAAAATGTCGATATAGTAATCTATGTAATCTAGTAAGTAATGTACATCAACATGATAACTAGAGTGTGTGGTGTAGGAATGACATAACTTGGATGGTGTAGTCAAATAGAATATGCCCCTAGTGGCTATGTATATCGATGTATCTCTTGAATGTAAAACTAGGATTCCCCCTCAATGGGTAGAGTGGTGCAATCAAGGATCTAGATGTCACTACACACACTCAAAGAAGATCGATTGAAGCATGGTAAAATAAATTGACAAATAATAGCATAGAATTACAAATGTAAGTCTATCATAGTAGTAGTAATGTAAAGCATGGATGATGCATATAATCAAAATGTTTTTATATTTTGGAAATATTTGAATATTTTTGTTTTTTTTTAATTTTATATTATTTTTATATTTTTGAAATAAGCTATGTATAAGAGAGACTAAGAATAAAATGATATTAATTGATGAGTCTCATATGAGATTCCATGCCATGGTGTCTTGTATCAAACAAATGTATCATGCATGATTGTGAAGCATGATATAAAGGCTAAGACTATGATTCTAAAAACTATGTGCATTGTAAATGTTCTAAAATATCTAATGTTGAAACTAATTTTGAGTCCCTCTGTAACTTTGAGAAGTGGATGCAATTGTAGGGCTCAGGGACCCATCTAGAAATAAGAGAAGCTCTTTGAATATGTGCTCTATGTGTAGATGCATGAGATCTCAATGAAACTACTTTGGGTGTGAATATTATAGCTAGAATCTATCTAGAATCTCAAATATGTGGAGGTGTATGAACCCTCTATACTAGTAATGGATGCCTCAACTGTGTCTGAATCTATGCCTGAGGAAGAATTGTAACTAGTGGGGAAACTAAAACTGGTGAAGCTATAATTGGTGACTACAAAGGATATGGATCTAATGTGGGTAGTGGTAACTCATATAGAATTCTACTAACTATAATAACCTGATTAGCATGAATTAATTTCATGCATCTATGAACTATAGATGGTACTGCTTAATTTTTTTGAATCCATGGGTGACCAAGTAACATATAAAAAACTCTTGCACTAGGAACTATGGTGAAATGTGTGGTCATATGTGTTAGACCAATATATAAAGTACAATCTCACCCAATGAAATTTTTAAGTGCCCATTAAATCCACTAATAACTATATATATTGAAGTGATATCCTACTCTGAATAGCCCAAATGCTGTAATAATGTAATGGTGCACATGTTGACACTAGAACCATTATCAATCAGAGCATTATGAATGGGTTGATTATAAATATGTGCTCTAATAAAGAGTGAATTATAACCTAAATTATCCTCAACAATTTTCTAATCTAAGAAGGATATTGAAGGTCTAGTTGGAGTCCTAGACTCATATACACCTATCATACCTCTCAAAGGATGTGACTCAACTGATGTTCCTGGTATGTAACTGGTGGAGGATGTGCATGGTATGTGTGGTGAATACTTGATGTGTCCCCTTTCTCTTAGAATGTTGTGGAAATGGATCTGAGATGATTTTCAAAGTTTTATCCTATGTTAGCTTAGCCTATGGAGGCTCAACTAAAGTGCCAAGATCAATTATGTTATCATCTATCAAGTCCTATATCTTATGTCTTGAACTAATGCATCTATTTATAGTGTGGCTTGGTGCCCTATGAAAATAATAAAATGCATGTTGATCATATCCCCGTGGAAGAGGCTTTGCTAGGTCAACTTCCTAAATAGGAGGGAAAGTGATGATGTTACATTCCAATAACTAATATAATATTCTACTTGGAGAAACTGGTAGATTGGTAAATGCACATTGAGGAGGTACCAATAAAACCACATGTTGAGGGGGCTTTGAAGCTACATTAATTTTTGGTTGATTCTAATTCTTATTATCATTAAATTTGACCTTGTATGGGACTTTGCTATTAATCTTGTTTATTGTGTATGGGATGCTTGTATACTTGAGTTTGCCCATTGAAATGAGTTTCACTTCTCTTTTCTTTAATATATGAAATAATTTATTGAAGGAAGAGAATCTCTTGAACATAATAGATTAATGTAATAATAGTAAAAGGCTCTATTTAAATATATCCTGTAACTCTTGATCTACCATGGGGATAGTCATTTTAGCCAAGATGATCTTATATCAAATCACATAGTTTTTGAGATGTTCATTTGATTTCTATTTTTGTTGTGAAATTTTAGCATAAGAGACCATATCACCAATGTTGATATTGAAATGTGCTAGGAACATGTCAACTAAAGGATTGAATTCATTGACTAATTGATTTGGTAGACTATAGAACTATTGTAAAGCATAATCCTTTAGACTCCATGGAAATAGCTTGGTAAGTAGCTAGTCATTTGGTACATAATCCAAGCATATTATGTGAAAAGATCTCAAATGTGTCTTTGAATCACCCTTGCCATCATAAAGAGTAAGCTTAGGTTGAACAAAACTTTGTGGTAATGGTGTAGAAGTAATGTGACATGCCAGTGGTGTATGTAGAAGAGCAAAATAATCCAAAGCCTACATAGGTCTATTGGTACCTTACTCAAGATGTAGCACCTTGGATTGAAGATATAATATCTCTTACACAAGGGCTACCACATCAAGAGATAGGGATGTACTAGCTATAACTGGTGCCATAGAGGTAGGTTGGGCTCCTATAGGGGTTTGTTGAGACATAGTTGTTCTTGTAGTGTCATTTACAACCAATTACTCTGTAGGAATGGAAAACTCAACTTGTTTAGCCTTTTTTATTTCCATGAGAGATTATAGTATAAGAGTATGATCTTGAGGCTATTCCCTGAGTCTTTCTCTAAAACTTTAGAAGAGCAAATATTTGTTTAGTATAACTTCATTATCAACAATGGGTGGAAGTGGATCAGTAGTCCAATGTGGTGGAGCATGAGCATTGGTGTTTACATCATCATTGGTATTTTCATACTTCTCATTTTTTGAATCATTATGATTAAAATTGATACAATCTAGATGTGTAGAATCTATAGCTAGACTCTGCACTAGTTGTTTATCCATAGTATATGGTCAAGTTGAAGGAATTTGGGTGAATTTGGCAGGATTCCCACTAAGTCTTACGCTTCATCTTGAAGGAAGAGATGCAATGAACCTAGGTGGCACAAGGAAACCAACTTAGATAATAGTAGGAAAGATTAAACTGATATAATCTAAATAAGGAACTGGAATATGCATAGAAAGGATATAGAGCTCCCAAACATGTAAGGTGATACCTCAAGAAGCAAAATAAGAGCTAGTATATGTAACTAGGGTTTTTTCAAAAATATTTTTGTAAAATACTATGAATTTTTGAAATTGAAATTGGATTTCTGAGCTAAGATTGCAAGAAAAAATTCAACAATTTATGGGAAAATGCTTGATTTAATGGTACCTAGTAGATGCAACTAGGGTTTTGAGAAAAATATTTTTTTGTAAATTACTAAGAATTTTTGAAATTTGAAGTGATTTTCTGATTTTTAATATACAACTAAAAGTTTATAAAATGATTGGAAAATTATGGGAAAATTACTGGGTGCTAGTTGATGCAACTAGGGTCTAAAATAAATTTATTTGAAAGTTTACTACAAAATTTTATAATTTTAAAGGAATCTTTTATTTTAATATTCAAGAAAAAATTAGAAATTAATGGGAAAATTAGTTAGGAATTTACCCTAGGTTTTTATATGTAAAATTTGAAGTAATTCGGGTTCACCAAGTGATTTATTATTTTTGGGAAATTAGATGTTTAATTCCTAAATAATAAATAGGTCTTAATAGATAAAATTAGTAAATAATATATTATAATTAGGCTACTGATTTGTGAAATTTGATTGTAGTTAGGTATTTTATAAAAATAGTATTGAGAGAGAGAAAATCAAACTTATCTAATTTTGTGCTGTTCTAACTGAGATAGGGTCTAGAAATCTATGTGCAATCTTGGGAGACTATCACAAGTAGAAATATAGAGTTCGTTTCTTGATTGGAGAGGACCGCTGAAAATAACACACCTTGTTATCTAGTGTTATAGTCTTGGTCTTCCCATTGTCATCTAAATTGCTCACAAAGATCTAATTTTTTTGAGTTTTATTCACACCATCTACATAAAATTGTGTACTAAATTTTAGATCCTTAATATCAATAAAACTCTCTATAGATCTAATTATTCTTGTGCTTGTGTATTATATGAAATTAAATAAAACTTTGGCAAATAGGGAAAAGAGGTTAGTGTGTAAAGGATACACTGGATGCATTTCACACCTGATGTGTGGGCACACTACCTACATACCAATACTATGAGGAGGGATAAAGATACATGTAATTACCTTATTAAAGTGCTTGGTGTAATAGTGTGATGAAAATTCAAGTAAATGAGAAACTTGGTGTACTTGGAATGACTAGGGAATATTATAAAGGTTTTAATAATCTTGAAATATTATTAGATGGTTGTATGTAGAGAATAGGGAAGAGTGCTTGAGTAGTCTTGCTTGTATTCTTGCTTCTCTCTTGTAAATGAGTGCCAACACTTATAAATTGAATTTGAATGGAATTTTATAGGGGATTTAATGATCATAAGTTAAATGAATTTTCATTAGCCTGACATAAATTAGGCTAAAGATCTAGGAGAAAATGATTGTTAAAAACTAAAATACACTTGGACAATAGTGTTAGAAATAAGACACCTTAAGTCTCAGTGTTATAGTCTAAGTTTGAGCACTATTATCTAGGGAATAAGAGATTTAGGTGAATGGATTTATGATGGAAAGAGCAGCCTAGGTTAGTAAGGGTTCAGTCTGGAAGGCTATAGATGACTAGGAAATTATGAAAACATGCCTATGAGGGTCATGAGAGAAAGAAATATGGACCTATGGATTGGGTGTCATTAGCCATACTATATTTACTAAATTTTGTATTTTATATTAATATATAAGCAAGTATACGACATGATCATCTTCAAAATAAGTTTCAAGTATTCCTTGATCCTTATCTCATTGTAAGAGGCATATTCTTGTTCATGATTTTAGCTATCTTCATATTTTATATGTTATGATAGCTTACAAAGAAGAGTTATATATTTATTATCTTCATCAATAGATTTAAAATGATCCATATGCATCATTATATAACCCTCACTAGTAGTATGAGTACCTATATCAGTCATACATGTAGGAGTATTGCCTTGATTCTCCCTACGAGTAGTTAGTCCAGCCCTGTGATGAGCCCCCTTATTACCAAGATCATCAAGCCTTCCATTGGTCTCATATACCACCTATATATATATTGGTTACCCTCCTAACTAATCATAGTATTTTCATGACATTATTTAATAGCCTACTCATACCCCAAGACACTCTATATATAGCCTTAAGAAAGCTCTATTGAACCAAGAAAATAATCTGATAAACATCGATACATTGAAGGGGTATGGGAAGGGAGTTATAAAACATGTCATTAGATGGGTTAGGACTTCAGTACAATAGGCAAAGAATGAGTGGATGTCTTTAATTAGGAAAGGATATTATAAAAATAGTAGTGGTATGATTGACATAGATGAACTAATCTCAAAGATTGAGGAGGAGTTGGGAGCCCATGAAGAACATCAAACACCCCATCACCCACCCTGCCTTTCCTCATTAACTCCATGTTAACCTCATATCAAGCTTCCCATCACCACTCATAATCCCTCACCACATGAGTTTCAAGGTCACCATAGTTCCCTCCAACTTCCCTTAACCTTCCCCTCATGGAAATCTATCCAAGGGAGAGTCTAGGAGGAAAGGCAGGTTTGTGTTGAAGAAGCCAACCATCATGAGTAGTCAAGGTCTAATTTTGAAGCCTCACTTGCTAGTAAAATTAAAACTATAGATAAACATTTGTACCAAGTATTGGTAGTTGTAAAGGAAACATCACCTCAATTACACACCTCTTTTTTCTCTTCAAGCCTTATCGCACACTATGAAGGAAAACTATGAGCCCAAACTTTATTCTTAGAGTCAAGTCATGCAGTCAAGAAAACCCAAAGCTACCTAATCCCCACCCCTCCCTCCTCAAGAATATAAGTCATTTCCATCTTGTAAATCCATCTAGAGTAGTGTGCAAAAGGAGGAAGTGGTGATTTTTGAAGCCAGAGGAACCCAAGTCCTTTCCTTCATAGAAAGGCATCCAATAATTAATGAAACAAAGGGAGGAGGTGAATGTGATCCAAAAATATAAGATTTATGAGTAAAATCAAGTTCCTATGGTTACTTTTATGGACCTTTATCAATTGGTTGAGTAATTTTAGGGGTCTATTGTGCCTATCTTAGAGAAAGAGCCTCTCCTTTGTGAGGTAAGTCAAGAATATGCAATTGAGGAAATAGAAAATGAAGGGGATTTGAGTGACCAAGAAAAAGAAATAATGATTGGGACACCTCTTAGGAGGAATAAACATGATCCATTATTCCATAGGGTCAAATAAGATGAGTTACACAAACAAGTGAATTTAGAAGGTGAAATCCATGAAAATGAAGTTTTAGATGTGTCACAAAAGGTCATTTTTCAAGAGCCTCTTGATCACATACCAGTTATCCCACATCAATATGCCTCTTAAAATCTTACAAGATTGACCATTGATGAGTGTAGCCTAGACAAGGAAGATGAGCATCAATGTGATGATAAAGATTTATGGTATCAATATATTGATATTTGAAAAGAGCATCAAGCTATTCAAGGCCTTACACTTCTTATTGAATATTTTAAAGACTAATCAGCTACTAAAATTGGCTCATAAGGAGAGAAAATGCATGAAGATGATAAGAATGAACAAGTATTTATTGATCTAATGCCTTAGATCATTAATCCTAAACACAAATCAAGTAAAGAGGTATTATCATGCAACATGCCTAAAGAGATCAATCATGAAGACCTTGACAAGTCACATGTTCATGAGGAGAAGAATAAAGGCACAATGGGAGATACCGTAGACCATTGGTAGTAAATAAATGAAGAAGAATTAGTAGAATTCTTGTAAATTATAATAATATGAGATTAGGATGATTGGGTCTTATATGCTCATATTCAATCTATATAACTCAGAATGGAAGATGGAGGCCCATATACCTCATCAAAAAGTCATGAACATCCAATTTCTCCATTCTACAAAAGGAGAACATTAAGATATAGAAAGCATGTTCCAAAATTCCAAGATGGATCAACTAGCTTTCCTTTTGATCTAGGAGGAAAGTATATTTAAGTTTCAATTATACATAGTATAGTAGATCTTGTTGTTTTCCTCTAAGTTTTGTCTTAGCACATTTGTTTGTTTGTTGTCCTTATTTTGTTTTGGTTCATTTGTCTTAGAACATTTTTTTGTTTGTTTTCCTTTTTTTTTTGGTTCATTTTCCTATTTTTTTCTCACTTTATTGCTCTTATCAGTGTTGTTTTTGTCAAGAGGTTACTTGCAGTCAAGGTTCAATTTGTTATTATTCCAAGAGTCTAGAAGTCATGTAAGTATCTGGGTTCTTAAGCATAACATGCATGCTTCCCAATTGAGTCACTAAAAATGTTTCTTAGATTTGGCCCGCATACAAAATTTTCCTATATTCAATGACATGTCTTAGAGATCAAGTATGGAGAAGGAAGTTAAGCAACGTTTTAGATGGAATGAGTGGTCCAAAGAAATCATGTAGTGTGCAAAGATTCTAAAAAACTTTAAGTTTATTTTGTCTTTTTTTAAGGACAAGTCTTTGGAGCAAAGATCAGGTATATAAATAGGTTTTCATGGTGTTTGAGCATTAAAATATCAAAGCATTTCAAGATCGAAGGCAAGTTGTACAAGTCTAGAAGAGCCTATAGGCTAAAAATATAAGTACACAACCTTTATATTTCTAAGTCCTTAGAAAATATTTTGGGATTTCATTTGGTGAATTTTAAATTTTTCAAACTTTTTATTTGGGATAAGTGATAATATTTACTTTGGAGAAATTGTTTCAAGTTTTTTTACTAAGTGTTAGGAATTGTTTTAGACATTTTGTTTGAAATAAAAATCCTGAAGATCCCATTTCTTTCAGACATTTTATCCAAGGTAAAAGATAGGTATAAATTATTTCAAAAAAATTGTCCAAAATAAAAATCTCAAAGACCTAAATTCTCTTGAATATTTTATCCTTATAAAAAAACCCAAAGGCTCATTCTATCAGACATTTTACCCACAAATAAAAGTCTTGAAGACAAATAAATTTCTTTCAAGGAAATTATTATGCAATAATTTCCTTGAAGACATAATTATATTGGCCAAAGTTTTTTAGCAAAGTCAATCCAATAGGTTAGTGAAAAGTACATAAATGTCAAATTAAAGATATCAAAAATAGCCATTTGGATTTAAATATCCCATGATCGGCATGTGAATGTCAAATTTGAGCCCTTGTAAGTAGTTGTTTACATTCAAAAATCATTGAAGGGTCCCTGACTAGATGCGAGCTTGACAAGTGTCAAGATCTCAAGTACCTAAATAGAGATTTTATGGCACATGGGTGAACTAGGGTCAACAAGTCATCAGGCCCCTATGGACAAGTTTAAAGGTGATAAATAGTGAGATCTCAGGAGTTAGATCTAATGGAATAGATTAAAATAGAGTAAGTGGGTCTAGGTAGATTAGTGGCACATGTTTAATCATGTATCCTAGATAAATGGTGAGTGGGGCTCAAAAAGGTCAAGAATATAATGATTTTCAAACCAAGTTCAAGGTTACCAAGTGTCTTAATTAGGTAAGACCAAGTCAATAGTTGAGGGTAAATAAATAAAGGTAGGCCCAGGACACTTTTGATAGAGGTTAAAGGGATAATTTTTGACCAAGGTAAGCAAGTATGAATGGAATCAAGCTTGAGCATGATCCAAGTTGGACCAAGATAAGATATTTTTGGATTGCACAATGCCATTAAGACTTTACAAGGATATAATAGGTCTTTTTAGACCTAATATAGATCAGGGTGGGCTATTAGTTATTCATATAATATAGATATGTCCAGGTGGATATATCAACTATAGTAAAACTAATAATTTAAATTAGTTTTCAATTTATAGTAGGCCCAAGTTAATATTGTAAAGAGAGATAGATATATGTAATTAATGGAGGGGTGTCTTGATCTATACTCTTGACAAACATCCACCCAAAGTAGACTTAATCATGGTCCATAGATATGAGGACTCTATCCTTGTAGTCCCAGTGGCATTAATGTAATTAGGAGGTAGAGGCTATAGAAATCTTGGTCATTATGACTCCTTATCCACTCTCTCATGATGTTCCCCATTTTTTATTCCCTTTATGCTATATATATATATATATATATATATATATATATATATAGGCTTTTGAGCCTTAAAATGGATCTTTCTCTTGGGAATGACTAGACTCTATCAAGATTGAACCTTGTAACCTCTTGATATGAATAGAATATTATGTTTTAATTTCATTTTTTTTAGTCGATTATGTCCATGCTAGTTTTATTTTTGTACATGGTAGATATGTCTCCCTTATCAAGTCTGGTCTCACCTAGCTAGTAGATTATCTAGTTATTTAGGCTATGCTTAGTGTTAATGTCATTTGATCAAATCTAGCATGTGGATATGTTGACTATATTAGTGCCTTGAATCATGCCTCTCCATCACCTCCCTTAGGTTTTGATCAATTGGTGAACCTCTGCATGAATCATTGATGCATGATAGACATTTGGAGTCATAGATCTAATTGTTTGTTTTATCCCATTAGTGTTTTGTAAGATCAAGTATGAGTGGATGAACAACCATCTAGGTGCATCACCACCATTAGTTTAGGTTTCCCTTTTAGTTTCTCTCTTATCCCTTTTCACCCTAAGTAATATGTAGGTTTTAGTGTAAATGAGCTAAGTGATGCATCTAAGGATCTAGCCTCATTAAAAATACTAGAGGTCTAACCCAAAATTTAGGTAACCCATAGTCTAGGATCATTCCCATGTTGGGCCAAGTTTGAGCAAGAGGACTTGAATAATTCCTTGCTTAGCTAGGATGAAATTTGAGTCTACAATATTATCTAGGTTTAATCCCTCTTTTATAGTCATATTTAGCACCATTGGTTGGTATTATGAACCCTTACGAAGGAGAAAAATATAAATGTTAAAATATTTAAAAATTATATCATAATAAAAATATAAATTAATATAAAAATTCAAATCACAATAAAAGACATGATCTTATCTTTGATGTAATCTGTATCCTTGTCAAAATTCAAAATCCATAGTTAGCCTCATGCCAGAGTTGAGCTCCATTGGGGTGAAGTAGGCTAGTAAAATAGGGTAGGATGTATCTCATCTTTATTACATATTGGTACCACCTAATTTCTCACATGATTATCTAATCCTCATAATAGACCAATGGATCTATAATGGATCTTGAGGAACTAGGAAAATGTCATGGGAAGGTAGGATCCTTTAAATTTTCATGCACATAACCTTCATGGGATGATGTTTACATGTCACTAGTCATGACAAGCTTACACTTACTAGGAGGGTTCTCTAAGAACATTGATGTTACAAACTCTTAGTTTTTTTAACCTAATTAAAGTATCTTATTTCTTGTAAAGATAATTTTTTCACCTTGGTGACACTCTTTTTTCCATTCATTTGTATACACATAATATTCTTCACTTTATCATTTACTAAAATTTATAAATTATTGATAATCTATATCCCTAAGTGCATGCCTTAAAGGGTGCATTAAGAAATGGGTAGGCAAGTTTGTGGTGATTTTTGAGAGATGTTACTATATATGGCATGATCATATCATTATTAATAATCGTTCAAGTTCCTTAGATTGTCTTACCATCTGACTTCCTTCCATCCTATCTCACTTAACCATGTCATTTTCCTCATATATTATGGCATCAACCAAGATGATACCATATATTTTTCACCTTGTACCTTCTTATACTATATCAATCAGTTTGATTTATTTATGTGATTTATTTTGAAACATTTAACTTGTATCATCTTGGATGATACCATTCAACACCAACTGTGTTAGAGAATTTAATCCTAAGTGGGCTTATTGACCCTTAGCCTTGCTAAAGTTATTAAATAATAATAATATATTATTTATTAACATGAGATCGAAACCTCATGAAAATAAATAATAAATTTATAATTATTTAATGAGTTACCATAATTTAATTACATTGTTTTATCGAGATGGATGGACCTATTATTTTTACAATAATCATCTCCCTTGGTATTTCACTATAAATAGGGGTTTAACCCTATTGTGAAATCATTAAAATATTAAATTATTTTATCATATTCAATCTATGAGTTTTGTGAAGGCTATTCTATGAAGAAGTGAGAAGATAGAAGAATTTTTATTAGGGTTATTATTGTTTCTCAATCATTAAATATCACTTCTAAGTTTTTTATCTCTTGGAGGTTTTCCCACTTAAAATAATTGTGTTCTATGTAAATTGATCTATAATTTTATTATGCTTTGTAATCAATATCTCTCATAGATATTGTACATATGTATATTGATTCATATATCTATACATAAATTCTTTCATGAAATTAGAGCAAGGGGTTGTATAGATGATTATCAAGCAATTTCGATCTCTCAAATCAAGTTTAAATAATTATTTTTTGAAGAATTTTGCTATAAAACATATTTTTTGTTGATATATAGCTCTATGGCATTGGAATTTTTCAAAAATCTAGTTCCTTCATCAAAAAGTCATTTCTTTAAGCTTTTAACTGCTTAGTTTTGGAGTTTTAAGATTGATTATAAATTTTTAGCCCTTGAGAAGGAGTCTCCAAATTTTCTCTCAGCCATTGGGATACCATTGTATGGCACTATATAGCCTGAGTGAATTAAAAACTTGTTTTATATACCAAAAACCAAAATTTGAAGTTCAATTATCCCTTACCTTAAGATTCTAAGAGCACTAAAATTTTTTCATGTTGTGAGGTGATTTATTCAGGTTGTAGTAACTCTCTAAAATTCTACTTGTATTGTCATTCTTCTCCATGTGCATGATACAAGCAAGTATATATTTTCATATAATTTTTGAAAATATTTAAAAAATACTTTATTTTTTTAAAATTCATATACATATATATATGTATGTATGTATGTATGTATGTATGTATGTATGTATGTATGTATGTATGTATGTATGTATGTATGTATGTATGTATGTATGTATGTATGTATGTATATGAATTTTATTTTTATTTTTAATAATATAAATTATTGCATATAAAAACTTAATTAAACTACTTGTCAAGTTGGTAGTTAAACTTTTGTTTGAAACTTGAAAAAGGGGTGTTCAAATATCTCCAATATTTTTTCTATTTTTTTACCAATTTAATTAATTTTGAATTCATCTTATTGGGTTGTGTGCCAACTTTCTCACATGTAAACCCCTCTTTGGTGTTGACCTTCTTATGACATTTGACATAGTCAAAACCTTTTCAAACATAGTCATGTAACCAGTGAATCTCTAGGTTTTGGCACCTTATAGAGACATCTGCATTATCCATTTTGTATTTTAAACCTCTTACTATTATTTTTATAACCTTTTTACTAATAGTGTTTAGGTGGTCATTCTGAGTGTGACTCTTTCAACACCTAATTGAGTGTAATTATAAATCAATTTTTTTTTTTTCAAATCTAAATTATGTAATTAAGTATTATTACACTTTTTTATTTATTTTATAAAAATAATATACAAACTCACTAAAAAGGTTATTTTCTTAAAATTGTTCTTATATTTGTGTATTTTTCTGACACCTTCTTTTGTCACAATCTTTCATAATTTTTTGATTTATCTAGCATTAAATTGAATAATTATTATGTATTTACACTTTTAAATTTTTTTTACTATCAAATAAAATTAAAATTCACACTAAAAAGTGTCATTTTAATTATTTGTTTACTTTCTTGTTTAAAGGGAAGCTATGGCTTCACCTCATTTTTCCTTAGATAAATCTCAAATGCTTAATGGAAATAACTATAATATATGAAAAAATAATGTTAAAGATGAATTTATGTTCCACAAGTTATGGAATATTTTTATTCAAACTAAAAATACCCTTCTAGATAACATGTGACCCCTGAGCTTACCAATACATTTCAATAGAAATTGCATGAAGCTATTTCCATTATATTATGGA
Organism: Torreya grandis; assembly: GCA_037957365.1. Lineage (NCBI taxonomy): Eukaryota > Viridiplantae > Streptophyta > Pinopsida > Cupressales > Taxaceae > Torreya > Torreya grandis. Next base: position 109,272 of record JARHVA010005550.1, read on the forward strand.
ATGTTAAGGATGAATTCTTTCTCGACATTGATTCTCAGTAGTCATATATCAATGCTTGGAAACTCCTTGAATCTATGCATGAGGGCACTCATTTCTCAAAGATTATTAAGTTAATCTTTGAATTGATAACTACACCTATGAAAGGTGATGAGAAAGTTGTGAATTTTATCGCTAAAACTAAAAATATTAAAGCTCAATTAGATTAATGTAATTTTAATTTGATTCAGGATCAATTGCTTTATTTTATCATTCAATTAAATATTCATGAGAAATTTAGAAATTTTATTTTAATTTTTAATTCTAAATATCACATTGACCAAGATATCCCTAATATTACCACTTTGTCTACTCTCTTAATTTAAGAAGTGCAAGTCTTGACCAATTTTGATTCTAAAGAGAATGCAACTTAGGAACTTTTCACCTTAAATAATGTTTCTAATAATACAAAAAAATATAAATATAACCCTAATTTCTATTAAATGCAAATACAAGAATAATAAATCCGGCAATAAGAATCAGACTTTTAAATTAATGAAAATTATAATTTATGTGGTAAATTTAGTCATAAAAGGGAAACTTGTTATAAAAATAAGGATATAATTAACAATCAATCTTATAAAAATAAAATAAAGGAATAAATCTGATCAAAACAAGTAGAAGAATCAAAACCCTAATCAGAATAATAATCAAGATTCAAATGTTATTACTTTATATGCTGCTTTATTTACTTCAAATGAAAATAAGTTGATTTTAGATAATAGTACATCACACCATATGACATGCTTATCTGATATTTTTTATGATTCTAGAGATATCTCTAAAATAATTTACGTAGGAGATAATTCATTTTTAAAAGCAACTAAATAGGGAAAAACAAAGTTTTCAAATGTTACTATAAATGATGTTTTCTATGTACCTAAGCTTAAAAATAATTTGCAATATTGTTCTTAAAATAATAAATGATAATTTTATTATAACATTAATTAAATATATTTGGTCCATTATAAATAAATATGACTCCTTGCTTGTTGAAATTGTTCTAAATAATAGATTATATATCTTTTCTTCTTCTACATGTTTTCTTTCATCTTATAGTAAGAAATATATCAATAATGGTATGAAATATTATGAAATGTTAATTTTAAATTTTAGATGATATGTCTAAAAATAATCTTGTTTTTTGACTTACTTTTATCCCCTCTCATCATAAAAATTGTGAGGGTTTCTTATGTGGTAAGTAACATACTAACCCCTTTCACAATAATCATGATGCAAATTTCTCACATCCTTTAGAATTAATTCATAGTGATGTTTTAGAACCTATTGAATTTTTATATCTTAATGGTTATTTGTATTCTATTATTTTTATTAATGATTATACTAGAATTATTTGGTCTTTGTTTATTAGAAATAAATCTGATGTGTTGTCTAAATTGAAAAAATTTAAAACTAGTATTGAAAATGCATCTAATTTTTCTATTAAGAGATTAAGAACTGATAATGATGGTGAATATATTAGTAAATAATTTGAGTATTTTTTCATTTATATTCAAAATGATGGTGTTGCAGATTGGCTAGCTAATTGTGCAGTCCAGGCAGGTCAAACAGTGAGGTGGCATGAAACATTAGAAAAGAACGTGGATTTGAGGGCGCTCATTCTTCATGATGCAACCCATGCAAAGGAAGGAAAGATTGGAGTGTAATAGAAATATAATGAGTAGGAGGAGTGGCAGCACGGGGAAAGGACAACAATCATTAAAGAGGAAGGCCCTCAAGAGTGAGAACCGAATCCTGAATAAGCACAAACAAAGCCAACTTTCCAATCAATTTGGCAGCAGGTGGGATCATTGTAAAGACAATAGCAATTGGGTTTCAAATAAAATGAGAATGGCACGCGAAAGGAAGGGAGAACCCCAGAAACAAGAACCCAAGAGTTGTGATGAATGGAAAGAGAAATAAGAAGTCTGGAGAATTCTGTAGAAAGAAAAAGTTGTGAGCTATATGGAAAGATTCCATGGGTCAAAACCGCATATCACTACAGCTTTTTTCAAAAATTGGTCTGATGAAAGGGTCACCCTACATGGTATCACAGTGAACTTAACAGAGGATTTTATAGCTGAGGTCACAGGGCTACCTACGGATGGACTTAAATTCTCCAAGTAGACAAGCATTTCGAATGAGGCCTTTTGTAAGTTCCCCAAAATGGATGAGGAAGAGCAGAAGCTAGTCAAGAACGGGGATTTTTATGAATTGGATCAGATTAAAGGGATATGGAGGGATGTCTTAAGCTGCATAAGGGAGTATTTCATCCTGGATGGAAGAAGTAAGCGAGTGCACAAATTCCACTTTGTCTTCCTTAACCATTTCAGGCACAAGGTAAGTTTGTCTTTTCCCTTTTATCTTCACTTCTCCTTGGTCCAAAGTTTATATGCTCATAGGAAAAAGGAAATGCACCCTATCCTACATGAAGGCCTTATTCTGCTAATCAAAGTCTATTACAAGAATAATGTAATGGTAAAGCACCCTAAACAGGGGAAAAACAAGGAGTTAGGGAATAGAAACAGTGAAAGTGTAAATGGGAAAGGCAAATTCAAGCTCTCTAGTGCTAAAAAGCAGAATGTAGAAGAAGATACGGAATGGGAGAGAATTGAAAAACCCAGGGAGGAAAACCTGGAGGAAGAAGAAGGAATTGAAAGTTGGGATACAAACTCTAATGAGGATGAAGAAGGTCCTGAGAAGAATGAAAAAGATGATGTTAACACAGAGGAGGATTCTGCAAACAGAACTAAAGATACGGAGGAAAACCAGAAAGTGTCAAAGGATGAATTTGTCCAGGATGGCCCTATTGAGGACCCAACTTCAAAGAACGAAAAGGAAACTACAGGTCAGGATGATAATCAAGATATGGCTATGGATATGGAAATTCAAACTAGAATTGAAGAGCAGGAACAAAAGGGTCGAGAGGATATTTTTGAAGAAGCCAGGAACAGTCCCAATAAAAATTTTGAGGAATGGAGAGGGCAAAAATAGAATGATGAAACACACACACTAATGACTTGGGTTAACTGCAAAGCAGAGGCATCTTCCCAATTTGATTCTTGGACATGTAGGGAGATTATGGATATCAAAAGAAAAATGGAAACTATGGAAGATACCCTGAAAGCTGTATGGAAAAAAATTAACAATATGGAAAATCAGATAAGAGAGATCCCAATCAAGCTCAAAGCCTATGAGAATAACCTTCGGGAACTTATTAAGGACAACAGAATGAAAATGGAGGAAGTTACGTCCAATATTTGTGTTGCTGCTGTCAATATTGGTAAAAGAGCCAATGAGGAGACCAAAGCCTTGGAGGGACCCAGCAAACAGATGAGACAAAGTTCAAGAAAGATGGTTACTCAAAAAGGAGCCATGCTGGCCGCAACCACTACCCAGGATACTGTTATGAAAGGAAAAGAAACTATGAAAATGATATTAGAACTGGATGAATAATCTGGTTACTCTTGCTGGTTATGAAACTGGTCCTATTCTTTGTTTAATCCTTTGCCTTTGGTGTAACCAGATCTCTGTTAAATCTAGGTTTTGACCAGTAGTCTTTCTAGTGGTTTCAGGTCCATTAAAAACCTATTTTTGTTACTTCCTTATTATAGTTTTTAGGCTTTGCCTGTGGTTTTGGATGATCTTTCTTTCTTTCCTTGTACTAGGGTTTCGAGGCCCCTTCAAAACCTGCTTTTTCCATAATCTAAAACTCCCTATTCCCCTTAGCAAAATGGTATTTCTAAAATAAAGAATTACACTATTATTAAGATGGTTAGAATAACGTTGCATTCTGTAAATATTCCTCTTAATTCTTATGGGTTGAAACCATGAATACTATTGTGCATATTATGAATAAAATATTTACTTATTTTTTTAATTTTTATACATAAAAAAAACATTTATCCACATATAATTTCATTTGTTTTGATAAAACTATTTTGTTATTACTTTAGAGATATTAACTATATTTGATCATGTCTCATCTACATTGTATTTGTTAGTAAAATGATTTATTATTTATTCTTAAAAATAACCTATTAAAATTATATTGAAAGAGATATATTTGTCTTAGATGATAAATAATATATATATATAGACATTATGATTATTTTTAATTTAGTTAGCATTGAAATATATTATATGCATAACATCATGCTTAATTTGACAAAATGGTCATATTTTAGTTGTTTCATTTGGTAAGAAGATCATGCTTAGTGAGTTTGGATCTTTTGTATTCTAATTTCTTAAATACTCTCATTTGATTTTTTTTATCATTTGATTATTTTATAATTTGATTTTTTATGCTAACATCCTTATATTCTTTGTTTGATAATAAGATGTGTTATAAAATACAAATTATAAATAGAGTTTGTATTATTAGTTCTTCATAATTTACTTTTCTAAGCATTCTATTCATACATCTCTAAACTTATTTTTTTAAGTCTCATATATTGGATTGGATGATGTAATTTCATGCTGAAATTATCCATATTTAATGTATGAGAAGTTATACCTAAATATTTTGTTATAACATATTAAACTTGAATTTTTTTTATAAAACTCAAATGATAAAATGAGTTATTGCTAATAGGATATATAATGTTTGGTTAACCTTAGTATCGTATTATTAGTAAATTATTATTGTGCATCACATGATAGTTGGGGATTCTCATCTTATCAATATTAAAGATGTTTAATAATGAATTTCATATAATAATTTATATTTTTTCATTAACTTTGTAATCAAATTAGTGAATTTATTTTCCTAAAATATGACACAATTGTTTTAAAATATGTTTTTACATAGAAAAACATATGTCATATTTTTATTTATGTGTTTATTATGATGTTAATCATATTATGCTATCATGAATCTATTTTTGGATGTGTTTAAGTTTTTTTGTAGGTGCACAACACCAATAATTTAAACATATTGAAGTTCATGTGTATTTTATCCAATAGAAAGTCCTCATTGGTGATATTGATCTACAATTCTATCTTATGAATGAAAAAGCAGAAGATATATACACAAAACTAATTGGTGTTACCAAGTTTTATCAATGTCATTCAATATTGGGCCTCTCAGAGTTGTCATTGAGGGGGAGTGTGCATGAAAATGCCACTTCCTAATGGCCATGTCTTTCTTCTCCTTCTCTATACTTTTTTTCATTGTAAAGCATTGTAAACTTCATGTGGAATTTATGTGATTTGAGTAAAATTCATGTTAAATTTTTATTTTTGTACCCTAATAAATTAAAATCATACTTTGTAATGGAGGTCCTTATGTTATAAAAGGATCTAAATATTCTTAGTGATTATTCATGATAAACTATGAGATGTTGTCTCATGATCATACTAGCCTAAATTTACTTTTGATTAGTTTATAGATTATAATTATTTTTATTTCAAAATATGGTGTTTGGCATGATGAAGGTTTTTAAATCCTTTAATTGTATACATAGTATAATTCCTTTATAAAGTGAATATGAAATTTATCCTCACTTACCATTAAGGGGTATTATTATAGCATTTAATCCTAAGTGGGCTTATTGACCCTTAGCCTTGATAAAGTTATTAAATAATAATAATAATATAGTATTTATTAACATAAGGTGGAAACCTAATGAAAATAAATAATAAAGTTATAATTATTTAATGAGTTACCAAAATTTAATTAAATGACTTTATCTAGATGAATGGACCTATTAATTTTACAACAATCACTTCCCTTGGTATTTCATTATAAATAGGATTTTATCCCTATTGTGAATTCATCAGAATATGAAATTATTTTGTCATATTCAACCTACGAGATTTATGAAGGTCATTCTGTGAAGAAGTGAGAAGATAGAATAATTTATATTGGGGTTATTAATGTTTCTCAATCATTGAATATCACTTATGGGTTTTTTTATCTCTTGGAGATTTTTTCACTTAAAATACTTGTGTTCTATGTAAATTGATTTTTGATTTTATTATGATTTGTAATCAATCTCTCTCATATATTTTGTACCTTTGTGTATTGATTCATATATTTGTACATGAATTCATTTAAACTCGCATCTCTCAATTGTATCAATATTGTTGATGCCATCGACTTAGTGATTAGTGTTAGTTTTGGGTATTAGATCACTATATATATATATATGTCATATTTCATTCCAAACATAGTTTTATATACACTCCATTTTATTTACTTTAATTAACACTTTTTCCCCAAGTCAAATTGGGGAGATTTATAGGTATAATCTTGTCTTAAAATAAGCTTGTCTTGTGGGAATATTAGAAATTCAATAGGAGGAGTGATTTGTTATAGTTTTATGTCTTATAATAATAATTTGAATTCTTTAAAATCATAAAATTATCTTACAAAACATCATTACTCAATGGATAAATTTATGCTCTAAGGTTCCCCATCAATGTAAGTATTTATAACATTATACTATTTCATTTATTTATTTAGTAGATAGATGTTGTTTGTTTCTTAATGAATGAATGTGTGTGTATCCTTTTCTAGGTTATATCTACAACAAATAATTTGATTTAGATATATGGTTGATTATAATTTATACATTTCATTTTAGGTTTCCTAGACCCCCATTTGGCAACCATGGCACCTTATCTTTGTTATCATTCTTACCCTTCCACTTTAGTTTAATTTACTTGCATAACTAATTGAATTACTTATTTTTAATCATTTTATTTCACATAGGTCTAGTTACTACTTTTTTTTGTGTCATATGATTAGGATTTACAACCCTTTCCTCTTGGTATTTGTTACATATACACCATTATTTTAGGTTTATGGATCCATTGGTCACTACCCAGATATCAAGTATCATAGGCTCTATTTGACTAACCTTATTCAAGTTTAGATCTATTAATATATTATAGTTTTAATTTAATCCTAACCCATGCATACATTCTAGTAAACTTAACGTGACCCTCATCATTACATTCATTCATCTGCCCAACTACATTGACCAAGCTAGTATAGTTTTGTCTCAGTTATCCTTTTTTTAAAACTACGTCAGCCAACATAATACAATTTATTTCCTATCTATAAATTAATTTTAATAACCCAAAACTATTATGTATTTACATAGATTTTATCATCCAGCTTAATATAGTTTGTTTCTATGTTTTAAACTTAATTAGCCAATATGATAAAGAATTGTGTGTTTCATTTTTAGAATAAATTAGTTTCTAAATGTATTTTCCAACCCAATACTATTATCTAAATATTTAAATTCATTGCATGATAAAAATTAGTTTTAGACATTGATTTTCAAATTTTGTTCTCTATTTTTTTTAGATACCCCTAGAAACTATATTCCAATAGTTTTAAAACTACTTAATGATTGTCATGTAGAGATATAGGGTATTTTATTTATAAACTTATTTGTGTGAGGGGTTTACCCCAATACTTATAGACATATTACACCACTAAATATGAATTTTAGTTTCCATGTACCTCATAGTATATTATAAATTTATAGGATTCTCTTTTTATCAAACTTATAAAATTGGCCATCTATTTTATTTTATGGTGTACCTTAGAGGCATATATCATCTAGAGAAGTTACTGTCATTGTACCCTCAAAACCAGGGTTAGTGGGCTACATAAAAAGTTTATCATCTGTATTTATTACTCTGAAACTTTAGATTGACACTTATTAATGAATGATCAAATATATTTAAGAACCCAAATTATCAATCAAATTCATTTATTACATCTTCCTTATCTTATTTTTGAAAAGTTAATTAGATTTAATTTTTTTATTTAATTATTTATTGTATTTCAAACTATATCCATCAAATTGATACTATCTTGTGTTATGTGTTATAACTACATCAACCATCTTGATATAATTTTATGTGTTTGTGAACTGCATTAGCCAACCTAATACAATTTCCTATGTTTTTCTCCATAACTACATTGGCCATATTGATATAGTATAATTATTTACCATCTTAGAGTTAACTATATCAGTGAAACCCACTACAATTTTTATTTAACTACCTGAACATTGGCCAAATCAATACATTTTATTTTACCCAATGTCTAACTATCTAACTACATCAACCAAACTAATATAGTATAGTTCTCTCTAGTTTCTAGACTATTGCATTAGCCATCCTAATACATTTATTTTTTATCATACACTAGTAACATTATATTTTTTCCATGTACTACATCATCTAACTTGATACAATATTTTTTGTCAGATTCAAAAACTAACTACATTGACTATCTTGATACCATATGTTTTCTAAAATTAGTTACTTTCACTATCAGTCATACAACCCACTTACTATCATTATTTTATCTATTAATATATTTATTTCTCATCTCAATCCCTTTAGATTATTTATAGGTTTTCCCTTTATTCAAACCTTTTCCACCATTGAAGACAACTCTTCATGGTGTAAGTTTTCCCAAAATCACTCTAGATCTATCACATGTAACATGGTCAAAAAATAACCAAACTAAAGATCTAGATGACTCCTAGATGTTTTAAGAATCTTGATGATAAAATAGTTTTAATTCCAAATAAAAATGGTGATTTTAGTAAGTTTAATTCTTCCAAAACATTTGGGGAAACTAACGCTAATATTGGGAACATTTCTCCCAATAATAATTTTGGCCATCCCCCTCCTAATACCTCCAGTCAAAATCTCCCTATTGATACAACTTAAGTCATTGCAAAAATAGTCCAAAAAATGAAAATTATGAAAACATATAATACTTAAAAAATGATCCAAATGTAAAATCACATAGTATAATGGCTAACCAACCTCTAGTCATCATGACTCAACCAAATCAAAATTTTATTCCTCTTCCTCTTAAAGATGCCAAGGGGAATACCATTCCTTAACTATTGGAACAAATAATGGGTAAATTGTGGTGTTTATATGCCCTTAGCATATTAATATTACATTAGTTAGATAAATAATAAAATTTATTATTTAACATGAGTTAATCCTCATGTTAATAAATAATAAAATATAGTAAAATTGATCCTTTTACTGCAAGGAGAAGTTGGACCCATTTATTAAAATGGTCCACATCACTATATATTAATATTTTGCCTTTTTAAAACTATATAACATGAATATATGTGGACAACATATTGTCACCCAAGAATTCTAATTTAAACTATTTGAAGTTCTGTGAACTATTGGTGATAAGTGAGAAGATATAAATAATTGTATTGCATCAATTTTAGTTTCTCATTAATGAATAATCTACATGGGTTTTTTACTTTGTATGAGGTTTTTCCACTCACATTTGGTGTTCATATCTTTGTGTATATTATTATTAATTTCATGTCTACATCTTGAGCATATACATTATTATATATTTTTAACATATTTTCAGAGCTTGTGTGATAGTGTTGATTGATTGGTAAGATCATAAGAGTTTTCTACAAGTTCAGCCTGTGGTACAACCTTGGGAGGCATATAAATAAGTTTATTCATTATTTTTTTCTTTTTTTGCATCCCTATTACCTATGTAACTTGGTAAATACATATTTGGGAAAGATCAAGCATCTAAACATTAACTATCATCTAAAACTCTTCTTAGACATGATTGTACGACCCATATATAGTCTCTATTGTAGAAAATCATTAGTTCTTATACAACCCAAAATTTATGTATAAGAGTTGAATATTTACTAACTTTTCTTGTTAATATCCCTATTAAGCATGTTAGAGCTTCAAACCATTTATTTTGAAAGATATCATCCACTTGGAGCATGCCTATATGGCTTATATGGGCTGAAATTTACTTAAAATCTGAATTTTGACATTAAATTTAATTTTTAAGAGCTTGATTATCTTCCATAGACTTGTGTAGGAGCATCTAAAAAGTTTTAAGGCATGTGGTATCCTCTTATAGTCTAAAATAGAACCCTTAATCTCCTCCCTATGCCATTATTTTGCATAGCTACGTTGAAAGGTAATTCTATAGTTTTCAAAATATATTTATTAAATTAAAACACCAAAAATGCATACAAATCAAAAGGTAGACCCCACATTGAAAGTTTTTTTTATAAAAAATTAAAATTAAAATTAAAATATTTTACATGCATGTATATTTATTTATTTTTTAAATATCAAATTGGATTAAATAATCTTTTAAAACAATATCTTGCATGTAAATTGTTAAAGGGAAGTTGGTTAGTGTAATTTTTTGAGACATTTTTAAAAATGACATCTAAAGTTCAAAACACACTAGACCTTATTTTTAGTCAAATAATGTGTGCCTAAACAATATATTTAGTTAAATATTTTTTTAATTCGTTCAATATCCCACTTTTGACACTAGTCCACTTACGAAACTTTTTATAATCATTCCTTCATATAAAAGTATTCATGTCACCAGTCAATTTATGGGTTTTTGCATGTTATGGACATATTATAATAGTCTTTTGTTTATTTTATTTTTCTCTCTTTTTTTTGCATCAAAATATAAAAATAGTTATTACATAAGTTTATTTTGTGACACTTAACAATAATTTCGTTAGTTACAATCTTTTGTAATTTTTTCAATTATTTTACATATAAGTAAACAATTTTTTTATACACTATAAATTTGTTTTATTACAAAACAAAGTATAAAAAATAATAAAAAATTTATAATCAAAACTTTTATAATGTCATAGTGTCAACTTTGAATGGAACCTATGGCTTCGACTAATTTTGTGCTAAATAAATCATAAATATTAAAAAATGGGTCAAATTATAACATTTGAAAAATCTATATTAAAGCCAAATTTATAGCTTAAAAATTGTGGAAACTTATTTTCAAGACTGAAAACCCCCATCAAGGAGAAATATGATGACTGATCTTACCAATATATTTCTACATAAAAAATAATAATAATAATAATAAATAAATAAAAAATCATGTCAATTATTTTTATGAGTGTGAAGGATGAATTCTTACACTATATCAATTGTCAAGAATCATCCAGTCATGCTTGGAAACTCCTTGAGCCTATGCATGAGGGTACTCATCTCTCAGAAATAATTAATCTTATTCTTAAATTACTCCCTACTCTTATGAAAAGTGATGAAAAAATTGTTAAATTTATTTAAAAAATCATAAATATTAAATCTCAGCTAGATGGATGTAGTTGTAATTTAATTTAAGGTCAACTTTTTATTTCATTATTTAGTTAAATATTCATGAAAATTTTCACGATTTCATTTTTATTCTAAATTATAAATACCAAATAGAGTAAGATATCCATGATCTCAATACCATTTTTTGTTCTTATTATTCAAGAAGAATAAGTGATGTCAAATTTTGATTCTAAAGAGAATGTCATCATTGGCATCAAATTGTGTACCCTAGGACACTTTATTCAGTGCCTAAAATTTTATGCAACATTGAATCATCTCTAAATTTGTGGGGAAATTTTAAGAGATATGAATCTCTAGTTTATGAGGGCTAGCTCCCTAGATTCTTTTTGAAATGCCTATCACCTAATCTAATGCTTATTCATGGAAAAGAGGTAAGAATTTTGCATAAAATAGAAACTACACTAAACAGGTGATCCACAAAGATATATCCCACAAAATATAAAACTCATACTAAGAAACAAAGCTTTCCAAGACCAATTCAAAGCATTGAATGATTCTAACATAATTGATTTAATGTGAAGATAGCATACATGAAACAATCAACAAGATAATTGATTGAGGGGAAGATTTCACACCATAAATATAATTTCTTGCTTTAAGAAGAGCCTATTACAATAAATACACTTCACATGACCTATTAAAATCAAAACTCTTATTTAAACATGAAGGATAAAGGGATTAAGGATGATATTAACACTTAGCTCCATTATTCATCACTCACACACTTAGACAAAATGTTCACAACTCAAAATTAGACTTGTATTCAATGTTTAAAGATAAAGTGTAATGACATTCTAGTAGGGATTCACCATACCATTTGTGGTGAGATCCATATAATAGTTAAAAATGCTCAATTTATAGAATATGTGAGAAGAGAGAGAGAAGGGGAGTCTAAAAGCCATAGAGACACTTATCACAACTAAAATGATTAGTTATTTGTGAATTTAAGAGATATATGAGATGATCCATGTAGTGACAAGAGCTATAAGTATCATCTAAAATCATCCAAACCCTGCAAAGTGGTCAAGAAACTCCTTTCTTTACATAGAAAATTGCCCCTCATGATTTGCCTTCCAAAACTACCTTATCCATACAACTAATTAGGTCTGATGATGGGTATAAGTAGGAGGGGTTACTAATATGTCCTCACATGCATTATATTGGCCTTTTACCACTTCTATTCTTTTGGCCATACACCATCATCCATGAGAGTCCCACAATGATCTCTCTCCATGCACCTCTCACACTTGGCACCTAAAACCTTCCAATTATTTAGTATAATCCATGAAAAATAAGGGATGAAATGTTTCAAGGGTGTCCATATAATTATTTTCAATAAATTATCCTTAAAAGGCTTTCTAAATTGTGTTTCACCACTTTTCCCCTAAGTGCTCATTATCTACCCACTAGACTGGCTGAAATGAATGAGATAGAAGATAAGCTTATGAGTTTATATGGATAATAAAATGGACATGAGGACTTATAATAATTCATAAACTCTCCCCAAAAATTTATTTGTCCTCTTGAAAGTTCTCCATACCTGTAAAAACACACAAAAAGGTCAAAAAGAGCCCTATCCATACAAAAAATTTGCATTAGATGGTTTCTAAGAGAGTATAATACAATTTTAAAAAGTTTCATGGCATTTAAATTTCATATTCATTCTTAATTTTCAATCTTTTCCCAATCGAATCTGTATTGAGGGTTTACAAGGGTTTTAAGGTGGTTTTTGTCTTAACATCTATTCATAAAGAACATACATTCAAATCTTTTTAAAATTTCAATAATGTATTATTAGGGACCCTCTGTAAATTTTCCAATCACCTTAGGGTCCCATGTAAAAGTTGGTGGAAGTTCCAAGCATTTGAAGTTACCCTTTGAGCCTCTTTTTTGTAATTTGGTAGGGTCTAAGCACATTATAGACCAAAAATGGTTTCCTGATGGGTTTCCTTGTAATATTAAGGTTGAAAAACTTATTTTAATACCCTAAAAACATTATTCAATCACTATAATATCTTACCAAGAGATTAAAATGAAACTTGACCCCTGCTTGGTATTAGGCCTGGACCTTGCCAATAGGTCTACCTACAACTTGATGATTGAAAACTATTTTTTTATCCCTCTAATTATATAAAATATCTCATACACATCATTTAAACCTCCATTAATGTTATATAAAACATTTAAATTATTTTCAAAGGTTAAAATTTAAAATGACCCCTCATGAGGGCTTAGGCTCATATCATGCTTAACTACCCTGCCTGCAAACCTCTTTATCCAGTCAACCCTATTTGAATTAAAATATTATATCAAGGTTTATTATGTTTCCATGTATTTTATACAGCTTATCAAAACATCATTTTATCTCCTCTTTCCTTCTTGTTACCTACTTCACCACTTTCCTCAACACTGCCAGTCTTGTGCATGGGAAAACTTCCCCTCCTCTAAGATAAAACATAGGGGATTTACCTTATTTATCTCTAGAATAAAAATTATTTAAGGTTATATTTATGTAATAAATATGTTATATACCAAATTTTATCTTATTTAACATATTCTAAACCTATCAACTTCATTAATCTTCATGATGAACCTATAGAACAACATTGTGTGTAGGAGTGTCTTGAAATAGACTATGTTTGCATATTTATAATTCCATTTTTTACATGATATTAAATTATTAAGGTATTTTTTATTTATATTCATCCATTTTTAACATTTTTATAACCATTTATCATCTTATTTGGCCATAAATCTTCTTCTATACACCTTGATCTTCCAAAATAGGTCCTCCCTGCCTGAAACAGTTTTGCCCTTCATGTATTAACCCCTGTAGGTGCATATCATGGTATGTTATGATATTTTTATAAGTGTTTGGATCTTACCTTCATGCTTAAATTTCCATATTTTTATCTCTCAAACACCCCTTATGCACTTGGGATCCTAAGATTGGGTCAGTAGCGTTCATGGTGGACTGAGATAGAGACACTTTTAACTATGTTTAGAGGTTGTTTGCCACAAAGAAATGTTAAAAAAGTGTTTTAAAATATGTTGAGGGTATCTTGAGATCAATATTAAATTTTTCCAAGTCATATTACACCAACATAGTCTCATTTGGTACCAAGATACTTTGCTTCTAACCTATTGCCTATATGTCTAACATGATTGTGTTTCCCTTAAGAGACACCCATATTTCCACTAATTGTATAGATTATGATTTTGAAAATAATTCGTGGGAGATAATAAAATATTATATAATTATCATTATATTATTTTTACTCTTTTACATGGTGCTATAGGTTCTTCATCCACCAAAACATTACTTTTTGTTACTATCTAACTAAGGCAGTCAACTTTACTTGGATGTAGATGCATGTCCCTCCACTAGGGTCTTGGTCATGGGGTTTTTAGACTTTTTTTTAAACCTAAAAAGGTAACTTAGCATTAATTTTACCTATATCAACCTTTAATGAGTCATCATATCTTAAAAACTCATGCCAAAGTAATCGTTTATTGACTATAATTCCCTACTCTATTGTAGGTGTTGATTTCACTCTATGTACAGATAGAGAAATTGTGAGGAAGGTAAAACACAGTCTCTCCTATGATATTTTTACTATAATTGACACTTGAATCATTTATCATCATTCAAATTTTATGTCCTAGTCTAATACCATCACTATTAATGGCAAGGTTTCTTTTAATCAACATCCTATAGACTTCATTAAAAGATCTAAGTGTGTTTTAGAGCCTTTTCAAAACCCTCAAACTTAGATCGTTTTTCATTATTTCTTCTCCAAACATGGTAGATTATTTTATTTTTATATATTATTCATTCCCACCAAATTATGGGACTCAAAAATATTTTTAAGTGAAACTTGGTAGGCCTATCAAAACCTCTAAGGCCTTTATTTTGGTCATTTTGGAACAAAAGGGCCTGAATACAGTCTTCTTGGCTTTCACTTATGCTTCTATGTTCTAATTTATCAATTGAAATTATAATTGGTTTTTAAACCTTGATTAATTTTTCCTCAACCCTCAAATGGTGTCAAGATAATTTCCCAATCCTCTTTTAGGCATTCAACATTCTACCCAGCCACTTGTAGGTGTGCATTAATATGTTCTATAGGTATTATAGGAAGATGACAAGAGTATGTCAAGGATAAGCTTATAAAATCATTAAAAGGAATTTTTTACCCTTGAAAACATGATCTTAATCAGGTCACACCTAGAAACATATTCAACACAAGTCTCATAATGTGGAAAAACACATCTAAATAAATATGTTGACTATGAAGGGTTGATAGTGAGGATAAGCATAAATTTGCAAAGCATTATTTTGTCATTTTATGGATTTAAAACTAGTATAAACACATTCAAATGTATCTTAAATAATTCAAACATCTAAAACAATATCCCCTACCTCCATCCAATGTGATAAATCTCTTCAAGGTGCCTGAGATAGCCATATATGTTAAAAGACTATTTTGGAAGCATATACAAGCTTAGAAAAGGCTTTGTTAGGCACTTGAGATTTAAAAAACCAATAGAACCATATAAATTTCTTATAAATCATGGAGAAACACTTGAAACAAACAAATCCATCGAACCAAAGTAAGGAAATCTCAAACAAGTGCAAACAATGACCCCCTCATGGATGCAAGAGCATAAAATGTTGACTGGAGTGTTAGCAATGGTTCATAAAGGAGAATATATTAATCTAAGATATATTTCCATGAAATTTAAGTATGCTTAGATACCTTTGACCCACCAAGACAATTATTCCCAACTCCAACTATATGACCTACACCAAGCACTTGAAAATGCCTTTTCTTGGCTTACAAAGAGAAAGTGGAAGAAAGGAAGTTACAAATGAAATTTTTGAACTTATCTCAAGAATACAAGAATGTAAATGAATCTATGGAGGTTAAGAGACACATTTACCATGTTTTTAGTTGATGGTGATCTCAAGAAGTCCATACAAGTGCCCAAAAGGGCCTAAAATCAAGGAAAAACTCCCCATTTCTTCATATAATTGACTCTTGAACTGAAACTAACAACTTTCTAACTAATCCTAACCTCTTCCATGTTAATAATCACATTGTGACAAATTTACTAACTCCACCATCCATACAAGACATTTAATAGGCTAAAAATGTGGCCAAATGACACTTTTTGCATATGAAACATAACAAGTGATTAATATATGACTTGAGGACACCTTGAAATATATAAAATACCATATTAGGACATTTTAAAAATAAATTTAGCCTTTTTTTAATTTTTAATAGGTTTGACCAACTTTGACTTTGGCAGCCTAATACAAGGAGAGTGGGCTTCAACAATGACTAGAGGAAAGATAAGTGAGACATACATGACAATAAGATACCCCATAAGACATATGGAAACCTTATTAAAAAGTTAAAAAAATAGTATGGCTTGACCCAATTTGACTAGGATTCAAATTTTATCAACTTTTTTGGTAACTCCTAGGGGTAACATGCTTGCCTATGTTAAGGACTAGTAGCCTTATTCCATCCATTGGGTCATGAAGTCTCTCTAAAACCTAACCAAAACTAAAATTAATTTTAAAAACACACAAAATAAAATAAAAAACACATGCCACAAGACACACTCAAAGGAAACACACATGTGTTCAACTAGAACACTTAGGGAATACAACCAAAGGATGAAAAACACACACCTATGCTACTATTTACAAAATAGACCTCACAAAGAATAATAGAATAAATTTAGATGTATCCCATTCATAAGGATAGGCAACTCTTATCCATTCATCTTGGTGAGCTAAAAATAGTTGCTTTGCTTGTACTTGCTAATGACGTAAGGGCCACTCCATAAGGCATCAAACTTTATATGTCTACTTGGTTTTGCTCTATCCTCATCTTGTTTCATAACTAAGTCACCTTATTTGAACACTCTTGTACTTGATCTCCTTTCAAAGGACTTATTTATGAGTACTTGGTCATGTTTCATAGTTTTATGTATATTTTCCCTTGCTTCTTGCAACTATATTAGTTCTATGAATCTGAATTCCATTGGACTATTCTCAAGTAGTTCCAGCTGATGTTCAAGTTCCAAAGTAGGTAGTTCTTGAGATATGGACAATCTAGCTTCTCTTCCATAAACAAACTCACAAAGAGAATTTCCAATTAACCTCTTGGGAGTAATCCTATCAGCCCATAAGGTTGTCTTCAACTTGATGTGCCATGCCTTTTGATTGTTCTCCAATGCCTTTTTGATAATCTTGATGAGATTCTTATTGGTAGACCCAGCCAATCCATGACCTTGAGGGTAATAGTTGGATGAAGTGCTCAATTAAACTCCATTCCTATTTTCCAAATCAAAAGTTTTAACACTTATAAAATCAAGTTCATTATTAGAAATGATAATATAGGGAACTCCAAACCTTATTATGATGCTCTCATAGAACTCCAAGATAGCATTTTCACTTGCCTTTTTCAATGCAATAGCCTTTACCTACCTTGTGAAGTAGTCAGTTGTAGTCAATATCCATTTGTGTCTAGCACTTGATATATGGTTTATCATACCAATGAAATCAAGGCCCCATTACATGAAAGGTTGGTCTACCTGGATAGGATTCAATGGAAGGGTTGCAAGCTTTTGTTTGACTATAAAGAAGGTAAATTGAGGACACATCTTAGCCCAATTATATGAATCCTTGAAAAGGCTAGGCCAATAATGTCCAACCCTCATTATCTTTGTATTTGTTTTAAAGGAGAAATGACCTTTATCTACACCATTGGGAAACTTTTATAGCAACATACCAAATTGATCATTATTAACACACCTCAATAACACACCATTCATATCTTTTCAAAAGAGAATACCATCTATAAGACAATAAGGAATGGTTTGCAATCTAAAATACCTTCTTTGAGACTTTTTCAAGACATTAGGACACTCACTTTTTTGGACAAAGCCAATGATGTCTTGTGTCTAACTTTGAATTGGTATGTGTTTAATTGATTGGGCATGAGCAAGATTAACCAAGAATTCTTCTTTTGGCCCTTAAATATTTGAAGCTAAATTTTCACATAACCCCTTACCTCTCACCAAGTTTTTTACCTTGATATTAACATCATACTCCATTACCTTTGTAATCCACCTAGCTCTCTTTTCATTAAAATCTTTACTTAGAAGAAACTCCTTAGTGCTAGGATGAAAGACCATGAAATGTATCTTGTTATTTGAAACCATGTACCTAAATTTTTTAAATCCTCTTATCATATCTAGAACTTGTTTCTCAATAAATGTATACTTGACCTCATATTATTCCAATCCTTAGCTAAAGAATGCAATTGGTTTCTCTATTTCTTCTTCATTCTTTTGCATAATCATAGATGATATTGTATCAAGGTTAGAAAAGGTATAGAATATGAAATCTTTGGAAAAAATTGGGTTTAAGAGAGTAGGATATTATTCAATTGATTGTTTGATTGCCTCAAAGCTATTCTCACCTTCCTTTGTCCAAGAAAAATCTTGGTTCTTCTTGAGCATGTTTGTGATAAGTTTCACCAAAGTTGAAAAAATTGGAATAAAACTTCTTACAAAGTTTATTTTACCCAAGAAACTTTATAGTACTTTCTTGTGTAGAGGTAAATACAAGCTTAAAATGGCCTCAATCCTTTCAAGGTCAATAGACAAACCTTATTTTGAAATAATATGACCTAATAGCTTACCTTCATGGATATAAAAGATACACTTATTTGGATTATGAGATAATCCATACTCCCTACACTTCTCAAACACTTTCCTTAGATGTTCCATATGATCATTATCATCTTTTGAAAAAATGGTTATATCATCAAGGTACATAAGAAATATCTCATTGATCAACCCTTTAAAAGCCATGTCCATTGCCCTTTAAAAGGTATCTCTAGTATTAGACAAACCAAAAGGCATCCTCATATAGGAAAAGATTCCCCATTTTATATTAAAGTTTGTCTTAAACTGATCCTCTTCATTCACCAATATTTGGTTATAACCTAAATAGCCATCAAGAAGTTAAAAACATTGAGAACTTGAAATAACTTGCAAAATTTATTCCAGGAAGGTAGTGGATAATGATCCTTGAGAGACACCCTATTAAGGTATCTAAAATCCACACAAAGTCTAATTTCTCCACTCTTCTTTTGTAAAGGTACAAGATTAGCTACCCAATTTGAGTGCTTGATAGGAAAGATAATCCTAGACTCAATCAATTTGGTAAGATCTTTCTTCATGAGTTCCTCTATCTTGGGATTAATAAACCTTTGTTTTTGCCTAACTAGTTTAGCTCCAAGTTTTAACTCAGTGGTGTGATGATCTAGAATTGGATCAAATCCTTTTATTCCCAAGAAAATATATCATGAAACTCTTTACATAATTTAATAAAGGCTTTCCTTTCAGATGGAAAACATATCTTACCAATTTTTAGAAGTTTGTCCTTGAAGATCATGACTCTTTCATAGTTATCTTCCTTTATGTACATGCTCACTCTTTCCTTCCTCCTTTGATCATCTTTATTGAAAACACTCTCCAAGGTAACTATCCCCCTAGGTATCTTGTTTCTCTTCAATAGACTGACTCGCTCTTCATATTGATTATGAAACTTCTTTTGGTTATTTGAAGAAAATTATGCCTCATTTTGTAAGAAATGTTTAATGTGTTTATCATTTTGAAACACTTTCCATAACACCTCATTATCTAGAGTATAAGGTCTCATAATGACTTTGATATTAGATTGATCCTTCTCTCTACTTACATTAGCAACTATGTCAAAGTTTGCTCCTATGATAGCCAACCTATCAGCATGCTTATTTGAATCTTTTGGTATAGGTTATATGTTGAAAGCATCAAAATCTTCAAGTAGATCCCATACCCTATGCTTGTAGGATTTAATCAAAGGATTCTTGGCTATATCTTGGTTTCTCACTTGGTGTATGACCAATTCACTATCCCCATAAACCTTAAAATTCTTGATTCCCCTTTTTTTTTCCCATTGGAGGCCATGAACTAAGCCTTCATATTCTATCATATTAAAAGTACAATTGAAATGGAATATGTATGAAGATTAGTATTGGTTATTTTGTGGAGAGACCAACATAACACTATCCCCTACTCCTACTTTTCTTTTTGAGTCATCAAAAAACATTTCGCATATCCCTTCAAGTTCATGATCTTCATTAGTGAGGGTATAAAAGTATTTTATTCATGCATACAATAGAATCTCAAATCAGTTTCTTCTATGAATGTATATGGATCATTCTCATATGTTTTAATACCATAATAATCAAGGAAAATATCAAAAATACCTTCAAAGGGAGAGGATGCTTCACCACCCATGGCACTTTCTTCTTCTTCACTAATTACACAATTCTTATTTGAATTTGTCTCCACATATGGTTAAATATGAAACCTTGCCAAGGGTTATGTTATTATGGTTAATTTAGCTCCGTATATTGTTCTAAAATATAGAAAATACCAATCTATAGAAAGGTATCCTCTTATTTTAGCCATGAAGTCCCTTGACAAGAAAATAGCAAAATGAGATGGAAAGTCTACCACCACAATGTCTTGCATAATGGGGAAACTTGGACAATCATGTAGAAAGAATTTAAATCCTCTAAATAATCTCACTATCTTGGTTAGAGTTCCATCAAGCTAGAACACACCTTTTTTATGTGGTTTATATTTTAATCTAAACTTATCTTCAACTACCTTAGGCATAACCATGGTACTAGCTCCACTATCCATAATGCAATTGTGAACTAATTTGTCTCCCATAATGAGTGTGATGTAGAAAGGTGGAGGATTTTTAGATTTGGTGGAGGTTTCTAGAACATAATTTAGTGTATTGGTAAGGGCTACACTATTGTGTCTTAGAGCTTGAGGGGCTACATGGATGTTTGAAATTTGTTCTTGTAGGAGACCCATTTGACCAGGCATTGCAAGACTTCCCAAAGAGATATGCTTGTCTTGGTATTCATCAAAGAATCAAAAATGTTTAAAGGGTAATTATTCACATTTTATTGCATATTTGAAGGTAGTGAGGAAGCTTGAACTTGATGCATTATAGGCTTGACAACCTTGTTCACATTCTAACTTTGATGAGGAGTGCGACTAGTAGGGGGTATTACATTAGGATTCACACTTTGTGGCCTTCGAGAGGCATTAGTTGGAATCACATGTGCTTTTGGAACATCTCCCAAATCTCTCTTTTTGGCTCTTGTGTTGGCTAAAACTGATGTGTTTTGGTCCAACACATAGTTATCTTCCACTTGAAAGTTCATAAAACCTGTACTTTAGCTACTACCCTCTCCATGAGTATCCCTTTGCATGAGATTTTCTTCTTCCAATGTGATGAAAGGAGTAGCTCCTTCTCATGCCACTAAGGCTTGGTTGCCTTCTCCACCATCATACACAAATTGACCTTGAGATTTTCCCCAATGATCCAAATATTCCTCTCTTTGAACCAGATTAGTATGGACTAGAACAACAACCCTTATGGATGGAATGGAATTATGACTATAGACATTAGACTACCTATTTAAACCTTGTTGACCTTGTCCTCTTCCTTGGTAATTATATTGGGTTAGAGGTCTATAAGTTTGTGAAGGATAACATTAGGGATTGGATGGAGCACTTGCATGTAATTAAGCTTATTTGAGATGAGCTTGTAATGACTAAATCATTTCATCTTTGTATATAGCATTATCCACATTCTTGGGAGTTATTCTAGACTTGGAATTAGCATTGGGAACTTGTGCTACACTTGGAGTTTCAACTGAACTATGAGACAATAAAGGCATATAAACTCTTGGGGGTATTTCCCAAATTGTATCAAATTATTCTCAGCTTTAATAGTTGTCTCATATGCATTTGATAGAGTAAATCATCCCATTGACTACAACATTATTTATATATCAGTGACAGTAGCCTTGAGATAAGTGGGGAATACAAATCTTGGAGGAGGCCTCATGATAGGTGGAAATATATACCATGTCCTTTGAAACCTTTCAATTAAAATCCTCCATAGATTCATTAGGACCCCTTCTTATCACATTCAGTAAATGGATTAGTGAAGTGTGATCACTCTTATTCTCAAACATATTCACCAACTCTCCAAATTCATCCCAATTAGTAATGAAACCACTTATCAATGTCCTATACTAATCAAGTGCCTTACCCTTTAGAGACATGGTAAGTAGTCTAATAGCTATGTTAGCTTGAGTGATATTGTGGAAGTTTCAAAATTTTGAAATGTCCCTAATGTGATTATTTGGAATAATAGGGCCCTCTCCATTGAATCTAGGGAGAATTTTGGTAGCATTAGGAGGAATAGGATCATATGCAGCATGATTAATTGGATTTTGGGTGTTGAAGGCTAGGAAAGCATGTTGCCTAGCCATATATTCTTCCCCTTCCTCTTCCTCTTGATATTTTATCTCTTCAAATTCTTCTTATTATTCAAAACCTTCTTGTTTGGGATCTCTAAATGTTAAGAATGGTTTAGGATTGTATTCCTCAAGAAGAGTTTCAAATAGAGGGATTTGATTGAATGCTCTACTAGAAGATGATCTAGTGAATACCATGAAGTATAATGTAAAGAACTTGATCTAAAACCATAAATTCTAACCTTTTAGAGTCACTAAATGCTGGATCAAAACCACCTCTACAACCTTGGGCTTGTCAAGACCAACATTCACCTTGACATGGAAATAATTAGGACTAGTTATCCCATTGAGCATCACAGAACTATTGGAATCAAAATGTGTACCCTAGGACACTATATTTAGCTCCTAAAATTTCATGCAACATTGAATCATATCTATAGTTGTGGGGAACTTTTAAGAGAGATTAATCTCTAGTTTATAAGGGCTATCTCCCTAGATTCTTCTTAAAATTCCTATCACCTAATCTAATGCTTATTCATGGAAAAGAGGTAGAAGTTTTACATACCTTGTTCACATTCTAACTTTGATGAGGAGTGTGACTAGTAGGGGGTATTACATTAGGATTCAAACTTTGTGGCCTTTGAGAGGCATTAGTTGGAATCACATGTGCTTTTGGAACATCTGCCAAATCTCTCTTTTTGGTTCTTGTGTTGGCTAAAACTGATGTGTTTTGGTTCAACACATAGTTATCTTCTACTTGAAAGTTCATAAAACCTATACTTTAGCTACTACCCTCTCCATGAGTATCCCTTTGCATGAGATTTTCTTCTTCTAATGTGATGCAAGGAGTATCTCCTTCTTATGCCACTAAGGCTTGGCTGTGTTCTCCACCATCATACACAAACTAACCTTGAGATTTCCCCAATGATCCAAATGTTCCTCTCTTTAAACCAAATTAGTATGGACTAGAACAACAACCCTTATAGATGGAATGGAATTATGACTATAGACATTAGACTACCTATTTAAACCTTGTTGACCTTGTCCTCTTCCTTGGTAATTATATTGGGTTAGAGGTCTATAAGTTTATGAAGGATAACATTAGGGATTGGGTGGAGCACTTGCATGTAATTAATCTTATTTGAGTTGAGCTTGTAATGACTAAATCATTTCATCTTTGTATATAGCATTATCCACCTTGGGAGTTATTCTAGACTTGGCATTAGCATTGGAAACTTGTACTACACTTGGAGTTTCAATTGAGCTATGAGACAGTAACGGCATATAAACTCTTGGGGGTATTTCCCAAATTGTATCAAATTATTCTCAACTTCAATAGTTGTCTCATATGTATTTGATAGAGTAAATCATCCCATTGACTACAACATTATTTATATATTAGTGCCAATAGCCTTGAGATAAGTGGGGAATACAAATCTTAGAGGAGGCCTTATGATAGGTGGAAATCTATACCATGTCCTTTGAAACCTTTCAATTAAATCCTCCATAGATTCATTAGGACCTCTTCTTATCAAATTCAATAAATAGATTAGTGAAGTGTGGTCACTCTTATTCTCAAACCTATTCGCCAACTCTCCAAATTCATCCCAATTAGTAATGAAACCACTTATCAATGTCTTATACCAATCAAGTGCCTTACCCTTTAGAGACATGGTAAGTAGTCTAATAGCTATGTTAGCTTGAGTGATATTATGGAAGTTTCAAAAAATTTAAATGTCCCTAATGCTCCCTAATGCACTTATTTGGAATAATAGGGCTCTCTCCATTGAATCTAGGGAGACTTTTGGTAGCATTAGGAGGAATATGATCATATGCAGCATGATTAATTGGATTTTAGGTGTTGAAGGCTAGGAAAGCATGTTACCTAGCCATATATTCTTCCCCTTCCTCTTCCTCTTGATATTTTATCTCTTCAAATTCTTCTTACTCTTCAAAACCTTCTTGTTTGGGATCTCTAAATGTTAAGAATGGTTTAGGATTTTGTTCCTCAAGAAGAGTTTCAGATAGAGGGACTTGATTGAATGCTCTACTAGAAGATGATCTAGTGAATACCATGAAGCATAACGTAAATAAATTTATCTACAACCATAAATTATAACCTTTTAGATTCACTAAATGCTGGATCAAAACCACCTCTGCATCCTTGGGCTTGTCAAGACTAACATTCACCTTGACATGGAAATAATTAGGACCAGTTATCCCATTGGGCATCCCAGAACTATTAGAATCAAAATGTGTACCCTAGGACACTATATTTGGCTCCTAAAATTTCATGTAACATTGAATCATATCTATCATTTTGGGGAACTTTTAAGAGAGAGTAATCTCTAGTTTATAAGGGCTAGCTCCCTAGATTCTTCTTAAAATGCCTATTACCTAATCTAATGCTTATTCATGGAAAAGAGGTAGAAGTTTTACATAAAATGGAAACTACACTAAAGAGGTGATCCAAAAAGATATAACCCATATAATATCGAACTCCTACTAATAAAAAAATCTTTTTGAGACCAATTCAAGGCATTAAAGGATTCTAACATAATTGCTTCAATGTGAAGGTAGCATACATGAGACAATCAACAAGATAACTGATCTAAAGGAATATTTCACACCATATAAATAATTTATTGCTTGAATAATATCCTATTACAATAAATACAATTTTCATGACCTATTAAAATCAAAACTCTTGCTTAAACATGAAGGATAAAGGGAATAAGGATGATACTATCACTTAACTCCATTATTCATCATTCACACACTTAGACAAAATGTTCAAAACTTAGAATTAGACTTGTATCCAATGTTCAAATACAAAGTGTAATGTCATTCCAGTATGGCTTCACCATACCATCTATGGTGATATCCATACAATAGTAAAAAAGGCTCAATTTATAGAAGATGTGAGAAGATAGAGAGAATGGGAGTCCAAGAGCCATAAAGACACTTGTCATAACTGAAAATATTAATTATTTTTGCATGTAAGAGAGATATGGGGAAAGGAATGGAATGAAAGGAGATAAAAGTGTCATCTCAAATTATCCAAACCCTATAAAGTGGTTAATAAACCCCTTTCCTTGCATAGAAAGCTGACCCTCATGAATTTCTTTCCAAAACTACCTTATTACTACAACTGATCAGGTCTAATGATGATTATGAGTATTAGGGGTTATTAAAATTTATTCATAGGCATTTTAATAACCTTTGATCACTCTTATTCTTTTTTCCATGCACCACCATCCATGATAGTCTAAAAATGATCTCTCTCCATGCACCTCTCACACTTGGCACCTAAAACCTTCCAATTATTCAATTTGATCCATGTATAAGAGGGGATGAAATGTTTCAAGTGTTTCCATATCATTATTTTCAATAAATTATCCTTAAAATGATTTCCAAATTGATTTTCACCACTCTTCCCCTAAGTGTTCACTATCTACCCACTAGACTAGCTGAAATGAAAGAGATATAAGATAGGCTTAGGATTTTATATGGCTGATAAAATGGACATGAGTACTTTTAAAAAGTACTAAAATATCCCCCAAAATTTATTTTTCCTCTTTAAAGTTCTCCACACCTAAAAAACACATAAAAAGGTCAAAAATAACCTTATTTTGACCTACTTATTACAATTTCGTATAATAAATTGGCATTGGAGGGTTATTTATATAGAATAATACAATTTTACAAAGTTTCATGTCATTTACATTTCATCTTCATGCTTAATTTTTGATATTTTCTCAATTGGGCATGTATTAAGGGTTTACAAGGGTTTTAAGGTGGTTTTGGTATTAACATTTGTTCATAAATAAAATACATTAAAATATTTTAAAAATTCCACTCAGGTATTCTTATGGACCTTCCCTAACATCTCCAATCACCTCAAGGTCCCATGCAAAATTTGGTGTAAGTTCCAAGCATTTAAAGTTACACTTCGAGCCTTTTTTTTGCATTCTGGTAGGGTCTAAGCACATTCTAGCCAAAAATGGTTTATTGATGTGTTTAATTACAATATAAAGGTTTAAAAACTTATACTAATACCCTAAAAACATGATTTAATCACTATAATATCTTACCAAGAGCTTAAAATGAAACTTGACCCCTACTTAGTATTAGGCCTAGACCTTGCCAATAGGTCCACTTGAAACTTGATGATTAAAAACTCTTTGTTATCCTTATAAGCCTATAAAATATATCATACACATTATTATAACCTCCATAAATTTTATGCAAAAAATTTCAATTATTGGAAAAGGTTAAAAGTGAAAATGACCCCTCATGAGGGCTTAGGCTCATATCATGCTTAGCTGCCCTGCATGCAAACCTCCTTGTATAGACTACCCTATTTGAATTAAAATATTATATTAAGTTTTATTAGGTTTAAATTTATTTTATAAATATTATAAAACCATCATTTGAGTTATCCTTTCCTTCTGTTCACCTACTTCACCACTTTCCTCAAAATTGCTAGTCTTTTACATGGGAAAATTGCCCCTCCTCTGAGACAAAATAGAGGGGTTTTACCTTTTTTATATCTAAAAAAAATTATTTAAGGTTATATTCAGGTCACAAATATGTTATATACCAAATTTTATATTATTTAAAGGAGTCTAATCCCCTCAAATTCATTAATCTTCAAGATAAACCTATAGAAACAACACTATGTGCAGGGGTGTCTTAAAATGGACTACGTTTGCATCTTTAAAATTCCATTTTTTGGATGATATTCAATTATTAAGGTATTTATAGTTATAATACTACATTTTTAACATTTTTATAACCTTTTATAGTATTATTTTCCCATATTTATTCTTTTATACACCCTAATCTTATAAAATAGGTCCTCCTTGCCTGAGACAGTTTTGCCCTTCATGTATTAACCCCTGTAGGTGCATCTCAAGGTATGTTATGATATTTTTATAAGTGTTTGGATATTATATTAATTATTAAATTTATATATTTTTATCTCTCAAACACCCCTTATGCACTTGGGATCCTAAGACTGGGTCAGCTACCTTCATGGTGGACTAAGAGAAAGACACTTTTGACTGTGTTTGGAGGTTGTTTGCCACAAAGCATGGTTATAAAAGTGTTTGAAAACATTTTTAGGATCTCTTTAGATAAACATTAATTTTTTCCAAGTTATACTCCATAAACATAGTCTCATTTTATACCAAGAGACTTTACTTCTAACCTACTGCCTATATGTCCAACATGAATGTGTTTCCCTTAAGAGAACCTATTTCCACTAGTTCTATAAATTAGGATTTTTAAAATAATTAATGGGAGATCCTAAAATATCATATAATAATAATAATTCCATGTTTTTTAATATATTACATGGTTTTATAGGTTCTTCATCTACCAAAACATTACTTTTTGTTAGTGTCTAAATGACATAGTCAGCTATAGTTGGTTATAGATGCATGTCCCTCCACTAAGGTCTTGGTCATGGGGTGTTTAGACTTGTCTTGAACCTCCAAAGGTCACTTAACATTTATTTTACCTATATCCACCTTGAATGAGTCATCATATCTTCAAACCTAATTCCAAAGTAACTATCTGCTGACTATAGTTCCCTACTCTACTGTAAGTGTTGATTTCACTCTATGTACAGATAGGGAAATTATGAAGAAGGTAAAACATAGTCTTTCCTATGATATTTTTGACTATAAGTGACACTTGAACCATTTATCATCATTAAAAATTTATGTCATAGTCTAATACCATCAATATTAATGACAAGGTTTCTTTTGATCAACATCCTGTAGACTTCACTAAAAGATCTGTGTGTTTTAGAGCCTTTTAAAAACCCTATAACTTAGATCATTTTTCATTCTTTCTTCTCCAAACCTATTAGATTATTTTATTTAGCTAGAGGATTCATGCCCACCAAATTATGGGACTCAAAACCCTTTTTAATTGAAACTTGGGAGGCCTATTAAAACCTCTAAGGCCTCTCTTTTGGTCATTTAGACCAAAAGGGCTTGAATATAGTCTCCTTGGCTTTCACTTATGCTTATATGCTCCAATTACTCAATTGAAATTATAATTGTTTTGTAAACCTTTATTAAGTGTTACTCAACCCTCAAAGTGTGTCAATATAATTTCCCACTCCTCTTTTAGGCATTCAAAATTCTACCCAGCTACTTTTAGTGTGCATTAATATGTTCTACAGGCAGTATAGGAAGTTGACAAGAGTATGTCAAGGAGAAGCTTCTAAAATCATTTAAAGGCATTTCTTATCCTTTAAAACATGATATTTATCATTTCAAACCTATAACCATCTTCAACACAAGTCTCCAAATGTGGAAAAACACCTCTAAATGTATATGTTGACTATGAAGGGTTGACAGTGAGGATAAGCATATCTTTGTAAAGTATTATTTTATCATTTTATGGATTAAAAACTAGTCTCAACACCTTAAAATGTATATTAAAGAATTAAAACATCTAAAATAACTTCTCTTACCTCCATCCAATGTGATAAATCTCTTCAAGGTGCCTGAGATAGCTGTAAGTGTGAAAAGACTAGTTTGGAAACATATACAAGCCTAAAAGAGGCTATCTTAGGCACTTGATATTTCCAAAACAAAGAGAACCATATAAATATATTTTAAATTATTCATAAACACTTTAAACAAAAAAATCTATCAAACCAAAGTAAGGAAATGAGAAACAAGCGCAAACAGTGACCCCCTCGTGGATGCAAGTGCATAAAAAGCTGTCTGAAGTGTTAGAAATGGTTCATAAAGGAGAATATATTAATATAATATATATTTCCATGAATTTTAATTATACTTAGATAAATTTCACCCACCAATACCATTCTTTCCAACTATAATTGTGTGGTCCACACCAAGCACTTTAAAATGGCCTTTCGTGGCTTGCAAAGAGAAAGTGGAAGAAAAGAAGTTGAATATGAAAATTTTTAACTTATCTCAGAACTTAAATCATTTAAATTAATTTATGGAGGTGAAGAGACACATTTCCCATGTTTTTAGCTGATTGTTAACACAAGAAGTCTATACAAGTGCCCAAAAGGGCCTAAAATCAAGGGAAAACTCCCCATTTATGCATATAACTAACTCTTAAACTGACACTAAAAAATTTAAAACTGATCCTGACCTCTTCCATGTTAATAATAAACATTTTTATATATTTTATGACTCCACCATCCATACAAGTCATTTAATAGGTTAAAAATGTGGCTAAATAACCCTTTTTGCATATGAAACATAGCAAGTGATCAATTTATGACTTGAATACACCTTGAAATATATAAAATACGATATTAGGATATTTTCAAAATAAATTGAGTCTTTGAATAGGTTTGACCAACTTTGGCTTTGGTTGACTAGCCTAGTACAAGGAAGGTGGGCTTCAACAATGACTAGAGGAAGGATAAGTGAGACATATATGAAAATAAGAGACCCCATAGGACATATTAAAACCTTATTAAAAATTTAAAAAATAGTATGGTTTGATCCAATTTGACTAGGAGTCAAATCTGGTCAACAGTCACTTAGGTACTAGTACTTAAAAGTGTTTCTAAATACACTAAATACTAGCAAACTAGTTCTAACCCTAAAAAATAAATATAGGAATAATAAATATAAAAATAAGAATCATAATGTCAATTTTAATATAAATTAAAATGAATGGTAAATTTAGATATAAAAGGGAACATTGTTATAAAAAAATAGATCTAATAAAAAAAACCTCTAAAAATAACAAAAAGAAAAAAAAATCCTAATCGAAATCAATAGGAAAATCAAAAAAACAATCAAGAATAAAATGCTAACATTATTTCTTTATATGGCACCTTATTTTCTTTTAACAAAAATGAATGAATTTTAGATAATGGTTCATCACATCATATGACTTGTTTATCAAATATTTTATTTGATAATAGAGATATATTTGAAAGGATTTATTTAGGTGATAATTAATTTTTAAAAGCTACTAAACAAGGAAAAGATAAATTTACAAATGTATTTATAAAAAATATTTTCTATGTTCCTAAATTAAAAAAAAATGTTATTTTGTTCTTAGATTAAAAATGATACCTTCATAGTAAATCTATTTAATGATAAATCGTCTATTATAAATGAATTTAGTTATCTAATTTTTGAATAAATTCAAAAAAATGGTTTATACATTTGTCCTTCTTTTACATGTTGTATTTCATCAAAATTAGAAATGAATCTCAAATGTGACATGAAATATTAGGTCATATTAAATTTTTAAGTTTATATTATATGTCTCATCATGATATTTTGGTTGGTATTCCTTTTATTTCTTCACATCATGAAGCGTATGAGGGTTGTTTACATGGTAAACAACACACTAAACCTTTTCACAATAATCATGATACAAATTCCTCACATTTTGTAGAGATTACTCATAGTGATGTTACATGATCACTTGAAGTTACATCTCTTAATGATTATTTATAGGTTTTTAATTTTATTTATAAACATACTAGAATGATTTGGTCTTATTTTATTAAAAATAAATCTAAATTTTTATCTAAATTTTAAAAAAGTTAAAGATTTAGTTGAATATTCTTCTAACTTTTTAATTTATATGTTTTATTTTATGGGGTAAAATGTACAAATTTTATAAGAATCCTATAACCAATTTTAACAAATATATAAATAAGTCAACATAGAAATAAATAATAAAAAGTAAGCCAGTCTTCCATACTAGCTAATGAAATAGAGAGTCTTTCAAAAATATTCCCCAAAAATACCCAAAAATATATGCCAAAGTTATACCAAGAACTATAGAAAATAGAAAATAGATATGGACAAATTTTAAGTGTAATACTCTTTAGATTCTAAGTAATTCACCAATATGGACAATGCAGTAAGATCCTTATCTTCCTTGGTTTTGTCTTTCTTCATCTATCCATGAGTTCACCTACTTGGGCCTTATTCCTTGTCTTATATTTTATTCTTTTTGCCTATGAGTTTTGTAAATGGTTTGCAAACATAACAATGGGGTGTTTCATATTTATTACCCTTCATACTACCTAATCCACTTTCCATTTTCTTTGGGTTCTTCATATGGGTAATGGCAGGCATAAGTGTTCCCATCACTCCTTTTTTCTTCATGTGAGAGCTAGTTTTTGCCTCATTAATTTGAGGGCTAACCCCTCTTTCCTGATAGTCTCCCACTCATTTATATATTTTTATGATTCTCCCTTTAAATAATTATGTTCTTATATAATTTTTATTATAATCCTTCCCTAGTTATCCAACTTATCCTCAAGCTCCATCAATTTCTAGTTAAAAGTTAAGTGAAGGCTTAAGGTATTTTTCCTCTCACTTTTCTCCATTGAGTCCTTTAGGAGAGACTAATAAGTCTTCCTCATATTTTCCTCCATATCATTAACACTCTTATTATTTGATATCTTTATATTTTGGGCTTTGCATTTACTATATTTTATCTCAGGTATAATCTTCACTGAATGGAAACTCTCAAACTAGTCCTTGTTCTAGGAATGTTTAATAAATTCCTAATATTCCTCCATCAAATCCTCAAAATTTTTAAGGTTATACTTATAGTCCTACAACATCTCATTTTACATTGAGCACACTTCAATATTTCTCAAATCATTCCCTTTATTTTCAATGAGGAAGATTAAACCTTGGTGGATTAGGTCACTAGTAGGATTTGTTTTGAATCCAATCATCGTTATTTAAATAATTTAAAGAAAAAGTAGGGAAGACTAATTTTATCTCATTTTAATTTATTTATAATAATAAAATAATGAGATGATATGACATGTGATTTACCTTTCATCATTATATATTTTATAATATACAGGTATACATCCAACCAATACTTTGATAAGTTCATCTTTGGGAAGCCTTTCTTGTTAGTGATGATATCCACATCTGAGTTGAAGATTTTTTTAGGAATTACTTATTCATTTTTTTATCCTTAAAATATTTGATACCCTTGTATCTCATACCAATAACCTCCCCAATTATTTATTCAAATATTTTCATCTCTATCTTACTCATTTGCACCTTTTTGTGATGTCATCCCAGGGTGAAATCCTTTGTCACATTTTTTTCATAACCCATAATTCTGGTAATGAATTTATCTAGACCACCCTTTAACAATTTTTACCATACTATATTATTTTATTTTTCTTCAACATAGAATATTAGATTAATTTTTTCCTTATCCCCACCCATTATTGCTTTCTTCCTCATGTTCTAGCTTTTTAACCAGACCATCGTAACCAATATATTCACCTTATTCATTTGGGTTATCTATGTCATGAAATTAATCAAGATATCATGGCACACCTTAATCTATCACTTTTCCCTTACCTTGCAATGATGGATTGGAATTTCTTAATCTAGAATCATCATTATGGGTCTAATCATTAAGACTTATACATAATGTGAGGGCACCTTCTCATTGAGTGTGATGATGGTACTGACATCATTATTAATTAGGTTCAAAATATAGAGTGTTATATTTTTAACCTTATTCCATGCCTCAAAACATTTTTAAGGACCCCTAAATTATCCATTCCATTGGCCACCTTGTTCCCATCCCTATACACATGGCCTATGGTGACTTCTTTGTAGAGTTTTCTATTAAAATATTAATAACTAATAATGGTAGTGAATAAATTAGTAAATAATTTGATGATTTTTTCATTAATTATGGTAGTCAAATATAATTAACAACTCCCTATTCCCCACAACAAAATGAAATTTTTGAAAGTTAAAATTGAACCATCATTGAAATAGATAGAACAATGTTATATTCTATTATTAGTCATAAATTCATATGGGCCAAAAATATGAATATTGTTGTGCACATTTAAAATATAATCCCTAATAAATATATGCATATTTATAAACCCTTAAACATATTATCTAATAATAAACTAAATGTTGCTTACCTTAGGATATTTGGTAGTCATATTTCCATCTTTATTCTTAAAATAAAAAATAAAGAAACATGATCCTACCTCCTATTCTTGTATTTTTATAGGTTATGGTGGAAAAACTAAAGGATTGAATTTATGATATATTTAAAAGACAAATATTTGAGATTATTAATGTCCAAATCCTTGATAAATATTTTTGTGAATCTTTTGTGGATCCTCCTAAAAGTGCTTCTTTTGATGAACTTAACTATTTTGTTGTTCCTTATGAATAAATAGATGTCTTGGGGAAAGATGACACAATTTTGGATAACTTAAGAGTCTAAGAGAGATCCTTATCTAGTTTGTGTTTAATCTAAAAGTCTCAAATAGGATAAATCCCTAATTCATACATCTATTATTGATCATCTTAATAAAATAACTAGGAGTCCACATACATATCATGCTTTGATGACTCTTTATGAATGTGAACCTCAATATTTTGAGGAAGTTATTTAATACAATAAATATAAAGTTTTTATATAAGCTAAATATCTAACGCTAATTAAAAACTAGACTTAGGATCTTCTCCCACCTCCACCTAAAAGATATACTGTTGGTTGTAGGTGGATTTATAAAATCAAATATAATTTAATTTGTAAAATTGATAATTTCAAAGTAAGATTATTGGTTCATAGTTTTACTCAAAAACTTGGAATTGACTATGTTGAAACATTTGCTCTTGTAGTAAAAATAAGTACTATTAGATTACTTATTTCTATTGTAGCTTAGAATAATTATATTATACACAAAACGGATGTCAAAAATTCCTTCTTAAATGGTGATCTAAAATAAGAAATATACATGACTTAACCTAAAAGTTTCACTGAAACTAACAAAGAACATTATGTTTTTAAGTTAAATAAATTTGTTTATAGATTAAAATAATATCCTCAATCTTGGTATTCTAAAATCACTAATTATTTTAAAGAAATAGGTTTTTCTAGTTTTTATTTTGATAATGATCTCTTTGTAAAAGTTAAAAATAGTCATTTTATATTAATGTATTATATGTTTATGGTCTTCTTATTAATGGGGATCAAATTAGTTTAATTATTAAATATAAATAGAAACTAAATCAATCTTTTGAAATCATTGATCTAGGCATTCTTCATCATTTTATACGAATGGTTATATTTTAGGATAAAAATTTAATTGTTGTATCTTAATCTCAATATGCTTATAACATGATTGTTAATTTTAATATGCTTGACTATAAGCCTACTTCTAATCTTATTGAATTTTGTGTTAAGCTTGATCTAAAACCTATGTGTGACAAAACTAACCCCACATTTTATAGAAAACTAGTTGGTAGTTTTATTTATCTAATTATTACCAAGCTATATACTTCATATGTTGTATGTGTTACTTCTATATTAATTTAGGATTCATACTTAGATCATTATAAATTATAAAAATGTATACTTTGGTATATCAAAGGAATTGAAATGTTGGTTTATATTATTCTTTTATTGCTAATTATAGTTTATATAGTTATTGTGATGCTCACCATATTGGTGATATTATAGATCAAAAATATACTTATGGAGGTGTATTTAAGTTTGGTACAATTTTTACCACATGGAACAACAAAAAACAACCTATTATTTTTATATCTTCTATGGACACAGGCATAAAAGTCTTATTGAAGCTATTAAATAAGCCATGTGGATGTAAAGGTTGTTAAAAGAACTCTATTTGGATATTTTTCATAATACCACCTTATTTGTTATAATCAAATTTATATATCTCTATAAAAAATCACTACAATTCCAATGAACCAATCATATTAAATTTTATGTGTATTTTATCTAATAGAAAGTTCTCCTTGGTTATATTGATCTATAATTTTTTTATGGATAAACAAGTGGAAAACATCTTCACAAAACCACTTAGTGATACCAAGTTTTGTTAGTTTCATACAATGATGGGACTCTCAAATTTGTCATTGAGGGTGAGTGTGCATGACAATGTCACTTCCTAAAGACCATGTATTTTTTTCTTATTCTCTATACTTCTTCTCATTGTAAAGTAATGTAATAACTCAATTTATTTGATTTTGATAAATTTCACCATATGTGAGTTTATAGTATACCTAATACTTAAAATAATATATTTTAATGTAGGTATTTATGTTATAAAAGACTCTAAAATGTTTGGTTGATTATTCATGAGAAACTATGAGATGTAGTCCCACAATCATACTAGTCAAAACTTACTCTAAGTAGTTTATGTATTATAATTCCTTTTGTTTCAAGAGGTGATATTGGCATGATGAAATTTTTTAAACCATTAAAATATTACAAGGCTCCTAAACTCATTTTAGATGGTTTATGAATTATAACTAATTTATTGTAAATGTGGACATGGGATTTATCTCTACTTAACATTAAGAGAGAGTCTTGGAACAATTAATAGTTAAGTGGTGTTATTCATGTACCCTTAACATATTAATATTACATTAGTTAAATAATAATATATTTTATTATTTAACATGAGTTAATTTTCATGTAAATAAATAATAAAATATAATAAATTTTACTATTATTCCTTGAGGAGAGGTTTGACTCATTGGTTACAATGGTCCACCTTACTATATATTAAGATTTCACCTTACAATTTAAACTATTTGAGGTTTTATGAAGTATTTTTGAGAAGTGAGAACACAAAAATAATATTATTTGGTCAATTTGATTTTCTCATCAATGAATAATCTACGTGGTTTTTTACTTCTGTATGAGGTTTTCCCACTCTCATTTAGTATTCATTTCTCAGTGTATCTTTACTATTAATTTAATATCTAGATCTTGAGCATATGTATTACTCTATGTTTTTTATAATTAACCTCTCATTTATAAAAAAATTATTCAACATCTTCAAAATGAACCTTTACCTCCATTGTGTTCATATACATTGAAAACATCTCTCCAACTATCACATATGATGGGACCAAATATTATGCATTCTTCCTTAATATTTTTGGCAATCACTATAAGGAATGGGTTCAAACCAAAACCTTTTATAATACCAAACTTCTATCCAAAACCTTTTTAAGATATGTGTTATAATGGTATAACTAAATTCTTAGACACTACATTACACAAATATAAGATTTATTCTATTCTCTAGTTAAGAAATTCCTAAATAATGATCTTCTTGAAACTATATTTAGACATTTCATCAATACTAATAAAATTCCTAACAAAAATTCTCACACTTTTATCAAAAAATGAAATTATTTATCTCATAAATTGGACCATAA
Source organism: Torreya grandis (assembly GCA_037957365.1). Classification (NCBI taxonomy): domain Eukaryota; kingdom Viridiplantae; phylum Streptophyta; class Pinopsida; order Cupressales; family Taxaceae; genus Torreya; species Torreya grandis. The sequence goes on from JARHVA010005550.1 coordinate 146,122, forward strand.
CATGAGTGATGATAATATTTTCAAACTCGTTGTCACCCATATTAAGACTTATCTTCAATACAAGGTTAGGATTTTCTCTCCCAAACCTTAAAAGAGGATTCTTATCAAGTAAAAATGTAATATTTCCTTATGTCTCAATTTAAACCTTCTCAAAATCCTAGAAATGAATATTTTAAAACTAAAACTAATGCAATTACCATTAAAAATCTTTAAACCAAAGAAGAAACACCTAATTCAAATAATAAACTTCTCTATAACTCCCCCTTAAGTGTGTTGGAAATTAATAAGTTTTCATCTCCATCTAAACCATTTTTTTATACTAATACTACCCCTTTACCATGGTATGAACCCAAAAATTTGTCACTCTCACAAGAAATATCGTAGACTTCAAAAAATTTCAGTTGCTCTCATGTTTTGAGAAAACTTTGACCATAATGTTATGATCAAAGATAACCATAATGAATATCCTAAATCTTCCCAAAGGCAAATCTATACTTCCAAATTAAAAAATTAAAATTCTCAAAAAAATACTCAACCATCATATCCCAATAACCAACATTCCAAGTAAAATGTTTGTGTTATTGATGTTGATTAAGATCAGTACTATACTATTTATTAATATTTGAATTCATCAAATGTTAATTACCATTATAAGCCTACTCATAAATATCTTATCACCATACCTAATAAGCATTATACTAAACAAAAAATTCTTAAATATACTAAAACCAATCCTACTTCATCTTTGGATCAATGAACTAGTGATGAGCCAACTCTATCATCAGATCCTTAACCTAGTTATTCCATTCCTTCTCAAATCACTACTCATAATCAACTTAAACCTTGTTGTGGATATAACTTTTAAACCACAATGAAATTTTATATATGAACTTAACTCAATGGCTTGAAATAATATTTTAATGAAACTTGTGAGAACTTCTCCTAATCATCGCAAGTTTATCATTCAAAAATGGCAAGACATTGAATGGAAGTTCATTATATTGAAACCATTTCTCAATTTTATCCCTCTATGATCCCTTCCATAAATTTTCTTGAAGAAGATATGATTAATGATAAAAAAAATTATCCGATGACCTACCCCTCTTTAATTAAACTAGAATCAATAATATCTTAATAATAAAAGCCTTGGTGGTTGAGAGAAATTAAATTAAGTTTAATTCTCTTTGGCTACTCCAAAAACTTAGATACCATAAAGATAATCTTAACCAAACTATACTTTTTGTAGATTCGATAAAACCAATCAAACTCATCTTGGTTGCATTTAGATCCCCCACACTATCAAACCCAAAACAATATGTACTAAAATTATGGTTTTATATCTTCCACTTTATTATAAAATTATTTTATGTCATCCATGGACTCACTACATGATAACTAACACATTTTCAAGTAGCCAATGCATAAATTTCATCTATATTGACCAATAATATATGTATGAAGCATATCCCAACCCTTGAGGCATTCATCTTCCTAATCCTAAATGATAGTATCACATCCCCATTATTCCTCATATTAATATTCCTCCTCTTCTTGAATTTATCAACATGAATCTTGACCTATAAGTTACTCTTGTAGATCCCAATGATGATGAATCCTATGAGTTGAAAAAATAGTGTAATACCACTAAGTTACCTCCTTATATATTAGAATGGCTTCATCTTTCTCTCTTTCCATGAAATATTACCATTATTTTGATTGATGATGATACTAAAATTCATCCCCCATGCAATGGTAATGAATCCATTTACACAAAATATGACTTTGTTTGCAATGATTATGGGGTAGCCAAATTATTTCAAGAACATGTATTATTATTCCCTCATAATTTTAGTAACATGACTACCTCCACCAAATATAGCTCCCATGAACTTATTTAGCAAACTTTTCATGCATGTAATAGTTATCTATCTTATGAATATGATTATATTATGTCCCAATCCCAATCATATGACTTAGATGTAATAAATTATCATGATAATGTCACTAAAATATTCACTTTCAATTGAGATGTTCATCTATTTCATATATTTTTTTATTCTAGTGAAACTAAACTAGAAAATTTTAATTCCACCTCAAGGTCTTATCCATCTTATCAATCCACCATTAGTAAACAATCCATCACTTTTTCATAAAATCAATCCCCCTACATTTGATGACATCAGCTAGCTTGATACCATCCTTATATTCTATCACAATCGTAACATTATCATCCAAACCAATATTGTTTACTTTGTCCCTCTAATTTCATATTATAATGATCAACCTGATATAGTCCAACCTTTAGCTCCTAACTACATCATCTAAGTATCATTAAGTGCTAATATAATCCCTTCATCATCATCACCTCTAGTATACTACATTGACTAACCCAATACATTCAAAACTATTTTAGGCCCTTATAACTATATCAAATAGACTGATAGAGTTCAAATTCACCCTTATTTACTAGACTATATCGGTCTACTTAATACCATACATTCAAATTATTTTCCTTCTACTTCATCCCCTATTAATACCTTAGATGTAAAAGGTACTAATATAAGATAAATACATTCTGAATTTGACAACAAAGGTACTTATATTATGGATTTTAAATTAGACATTGAATACTATGGAACTTTATCTATGCTTCCTAGTGTCAAAGCCATCTTAGAATTAATTTATTCAAGAGAGCATCAAATTCCTCTCCAACATCACAATCTTGGAAATTTTTATAAAAAGACTTCTCACTTCATTAATTTTGTTGCTAATGCTAATCCAAAAATGCATCCTATTTCTAAGCTAAATTCAAGTTTATATCATTTCCAAGATTAAAATGTCATGTTCATTCAAGAAACATTTTCAATTAACTATAACACAACTACCTCTCTTAAGCCAATTATTATCTACAAATAACTTTATCTTGAAGGGATATGAGCTGGACCAGATTAAAGGGATATGGAGGGACGTCCTAAGCTGTATAAGGGAGTACTTCATCCTGGACGGACGAAGCAAACGAGTGCATAAGTTCCATTTTGTATTCCTCAACCACTTCAGGCATAAGGTTAGCTTGTCTTTTCCTTTCTATCTTCGCTACTCCCTGATTCAAAGCCTTTATGCTCATAGGAAAAAGGATTTGCACCCTATTCTTCACGAAGGCCTTATTCTGCTTATTGAAGGCTATTGCAAGAATAGGGCACTGGTTAAGTATCCCAAACAGGGGAAAAATAAGTCGCCAAGAAATAAAAAGAATGAAAATGTAAGCAGGAGAGGCAAAATTAAGACCCCTAGTCCTAATAAATAGAATGTAGAAGAAGAAAGGGGTCAGGAGAGAATTGAAGAACCCGAGGAGGAAAAACTGGAGGAGGAAGACAAAACTAAGAGTTGGGACACCAACTCTAGTAATGATGAAGAAGGATCTGAGGAAATTGAAAAAGATAAAGTCAATACAGAGGAGGATTCTGCTATCAGAACAGAAGAGACGGAGGAAAACCAAAAAGTGTCAGAGGATGATTTTGTCCAGGAAGATCCTGGTGAGGACCCAACTTCTAAGAATGAAAAGGAAATTTTTGTCCAGGATGATATTCAAAATATGGAGATGGAAATTCAAACTGGAATCAATGAGTGGGAACAAAAGAGTTAAGAAGACTTCTTTGAAGAAGCCAGGATTAGCCCCAATAAAAAGTCTGAGGATTGGAGAGGGAAGAATTAGAATGAAGAAATACACACTCCTATGACCTAGGTTAATTCTAACGCTGAGTCTTCTTCCCAATTTGATTCCTAGTTGTGTAGGGAGATCATTGATCTCAAGAGAAAAGTTGAAACTTTGGAAGATTCTCTAAAAGCTGCTTGGAACAAAGTAAACAACATGGAAAATCAGTTAAGTGAGATCCCTGTCAAGCTCAAAGCTTACGAAAACAACCTCTGAGAACTAATAAAGGATAACAGAAAGAAAATGGAGGAAGTAATGTCCAACATTTGTGCAGCTGCTATCAATATAGGTAAACGAGCCAATGAGGATACTAAAGCACTAGAGGGTCCCAGCAAAAGGACAAGGCAAAGTTCTAGAAGGAAAGATACACAAAAAGGAGCTTTGCTAGAGGCTACCACCCAGGAAACTGTTTTGAAAGGAGAAGAAGCCATGAACTTGATACTGGAACTGGATGAATAATCTAGTCCTTCTTGTTGGTTTAGAAACTAGTACTGATCTTTGTTCTCCTTTTGTTATCTTTTGTTTGTTGTGCTACCAGATTTCTGTTTCTGGGTTTTGACCGGATGTGTCTCTAATGGTTTCAGGTCCATGTAAAACCTATTTTTACTACTTCTTTGTAGTGTTTTTTAGGCATTGCCTGTGGGCTTAGACATTCTTTATTTTGTTCTCTGTTACAGGGTTTCAGGGCCCCTTCAAAACCTATTTTTACCTCAATCTAAAACTTTATCTCGAAGATAAAGATAACTATAGCCTCTTTTTTAATAAATATCATGAAGCCTTTACCTGGTCATAATAAGACATCCCCAACATCAACCCTAAAATATTTTTCCATAACACCATCACATATCTAGATATAAATAATATGTACCAAAAGTAAAATAAGTTTCTTACTAAGGTTTACACCTTTTACCATGAAGAAATTATCAGGCTCTTAGATTTAAGTTTGTTGATCCTATATTTTATTTCTAATAGGTTTTCAACATTATTCTCTTTCATAATAAAATAATTATGAGAATTCACATCTATATTGACTTTCATGATCTAAATTTAGTTTATCCTAAAAATAATTTTCCTTTATTATCATTTGCACCATTTTTTATTCTATATTCGACTATGAGATGTTATCCCTCATGGATGCTTTTTTGAGATATAATTAGATTCACATTTCTCTAGAGGATCAACACAAAATTACTTTTTAAACTGAATGGGCAATCTATTACTATGTTAAGATGCCATTTGGCCTTTAAAATACCAGATCAACTTATCAATATATGATGACCCATATATTTCATGACCTCATCAAAAAATAGTCAAAATCTATGTGTATGATCTTATTGCTAAATAAAAGTACCATGAAAACCATCTTCATGATCTTGATACCATTTTTTATCATATCATCAAATATAAAGTTAGACTAAATCCTTACAAGTGTGTTTTTGGTGTCACCTACATAAAAATATTAAGATTCTTAGTTTCTTTGTGAGCAACTGATGTATATCCCACTAAAATAAATGCTATTGTTATCATGTATATTCCTTAATCTATTTACTACATCATACCCATCTCAAGAAACTTGGGCCAATCTAATGATTTGTTCCTAAAATGGCTTACTACATCTATTTAGTAAACTCCCTCCTCAAGAAAGGTGTTTCTCTTAAATGGACCAATGCATGCCAAAAATATTTTGACAACTTGAAGGAATTATTACTTCATCCTTCTACTCTTCAGCCATATTCTAGTGATCATCCACTCATCTTGAATATAAAATATACTACCATTTTAGTTGTGTCAATTCTTTTGTAATAAGATGATTTAGGAAAAGAGTATGCCATTTATTACATTAATCATGCCTTGATAAATTACAAAAACTAGTTACATAAAATTAGAATGTAACTATCTTTCAATCTACTTCACAGCTAAAAAATTTAGCAATATATGATTTATCAGACCACTTATGTCATTATCCATTATGATCCCTTTTGTCATTTCTTATTTAAGTTTTTATTTCCTTGAGACAAAATTATCAAACAATGGTACTTTTAATGGAGTTTTAATTAATAATTATAACCCAAAAATTAGTTAAAGTTCATGTGATCACTTATCAACTTGCCACAAACCCTATCCCAATAAGAATTCACCTTAAAAACACTCTTCCTAATGAATATATCCTCTTTACCAAAGGTGTTAACAAAGTTGTTTCTATCAAATACCATTTTCATAATTTTATGGATGACTTTGACGCACAAACCTTTGACAAGATAAAAATATTAGTCAACAAAACTAAATCTAAAGTCATCAAAGGATAATTACTATAGGTTACCATAGACTTACATGAAGAAACTTTATAAATTCACTTTGATGGATCCAAGTTCCTTCAAGGTGTTTAGGTAAGATGCATCCTAGCCAACCCTTATGGAAAAATCATTCCTCTAGATTTTAGATAAAAATATAAAGCCACTCATAACATGGACAAATACAAAAATATAACCATTTGGATGCAATAATCCATAAATTTAGATATCCCTTACATGTCTTAGGATATTCATAGCTTATATGTTGTCAAGTTAGTGGTGAATATAAATGTAAAAGTGAAAATCTCATTGTTGATCATCAACTTGTTTCAAATATTTCTAAAGAGTTTGAATCTTACACCAAAATAATCCAATGAGAATATAACTTTATAGTTGATATATTTCTTTTTTAGCCTTATTTTCATCATAATCAACCATTACATGATTTATGATTCCTCATCCATATGCAAAAAATACCTATACTCTAAATTGTAAGGATGATTCAATTATTTGCCTCATTGAAACTATCACTATTTGAAAAAGCTCATGATATAAATATATCATCCAATTCATTAAATATCATTTTAATCCTTTAGAGGCTTACTCTCATGAAAATACTAGAATCTGCAAGCAAGCTTGCAAATATGTACTTATAGACAACACCCTCTATTATCATGGTGTCAAAGCTAATTTACTCTCTTGTGTTACTCAAAATGAAGTAACTTCTCTCCTCTACCAAGATCATGAGATAATTTGTGGTGGTCATTATAATATATATGCTACATCTCATAAATTCCTATGAATGGGATAATTTTAGCCTACTCTTGAAATATATGCCATCATGTTTACTAAAAAGTGTAATCCTTGACACCTCCACGATGACTTAATTTAATCTCCTTCAATTGAGCGTAAAACATTGGAATATCCTTGGTCATTTTATATGTGGGGATTACATCTCATTATAAATTTATCTTAGTCACAATATGGCCATGTATTTATATTTATTACCATAAAATAATTTACTAGGTAGTTAGAATCTATGCCTCTCATTAATGTTACCAGTATCACTATATCTAAATTCATTATTACTCAAATGATATGTCATTTTTGTATTCTACACAACATCATATTTGACAATGGTGGGAGCTTCAAAAATAAATACATTAAATATTCATGTGCAAAATAAAAAATTATGCACAAGTTTTTGACACCTTATCACACTCAGTAAAATAGTCAAGCTAAAACTACTAAAAAAATCCTTAACAAGATATTATAAAATACTATTATGGATTCTCATTCAGACTAATATATTAATCTATATTCCACACTGTGATTTTCATACCAGTATTTATATTACCAATATTTATATTACCACTAGGGAAACTCTCTTATCTTTAGTTTATGGCTCTATTACCATCTTACCATTAGAAGTCAAGTTACCATCTTTATGCATCTCTCTTCATGACATCATTCTTGATGAATATCTTTGTGAATCCCATCTTCACTCCTTATATTTTCTTCATGAGCTATGTATGAATGATTTACAACATAATCACTAATATAAATCTTAGATAGATAAACAAAATAACAAAAAAATCAAATTTAATACTTTAGATATAGAGAATTAGTATTAAATTCAGTTTACACCCTTTCAAAAGAGGGAAAGTACACACAAAAGTGGTGGGGTCCCTACCTAGTAAAATACATCCTCAGACCTAGTACTTATAGATTAAAAACAAATTATGTACACATCTTCAATGAATTGACCAACACTTAATATTTTAAGTAATTTAATTATTTATATGTCCTTCTTAGTTTACTTCATATATTATTATTTTTATTTCCATTACACTATATTTTCATGTTTATAGTTGGTTTTATATATACTATAGAGTTAACATATCTTGTAGTTTTAACTTTCACTTCTTTCTAGTAGCTTAACATCTAAACACCTTCATATCCCCTTTTACACATTAACCCTAAAACCTATAATAGGTCCTTAGGTCATTTGAATTTGAATACACCACATGTTTTTATAGTTTGTGAGTTTAATTATAATATCTTGGATAGGCCTAAACATTCCACACAAACACCCATCCATACCTTTTTTCAATCAATCATAGTTACCTCTTTTGTTCTTTGGTTTGTTTCTAGTTTTACACACCCTTTGGGTTAATTTTTATGCATATGGGATTTTCCATTTGTGAGTTTGCATCATAAAACCTCGGATAAGACTAGGACAATCATCACATAAGACCATGATTTTATTAAATATGTTTATTTTTCTCCCAACCTTAGACATGCATCTTCCTATAAAGATAAGGTAATAATCAAGAATAGTGTTTTCCCTCACTTATAATCAATCATATTATTTTTTCATAAAACTATAGAAGTATATCTTCATGTCCTCATTTAGATTTCACCATTTCTTATGATGGTGGTCCATACCTACATGTCATTTTGATACCTTCATTTACACATTTTTTATGATTTTGGAAACCTAATCATTCTATTATAATTTCAATCATTCCTTATATTTCACATCCTTTTGGGCACACTCAGGTCATTTTTGAGATAACACTCTTTTCGAAGGTGAAATCCAAGGAATATTTTAACACCATGGTCTTTAGGTCCTCTTTTCTAGCCATCAAGTGTAAGATTTATTATGATAGTCATATTTATCACTCATGTTTGGTATTTCCAAATTTATATCGAAAATGAATATAAAAAGCCAAAAAAATTAAAATACACATCATAAGAAAAGGAAATGTTATAAGGAAATTATATCTCAAGACTTAGATCGCATCAAAAAGAAATGATCTTCATTTAGCACATATCGTATTCTAGTTAAATGTTAACCTTCATAGTTAGCCTCACAATAGAGATAATGTCCATTTGGGTGTGGAAGGAAATTATAATAGGGTATAAGTTCTCATTATATCATTACATCATAATACATTCCTAACCTTTTAATGCCACCTATCTTCTCCCACAAGTACCCAATCTTCATAGTAGATTGATGGCTTTGTAAGGGGTCCTAAGGAGTAAGAAACATATTGTAGGAAGTTAGGATCTGTTTAATTTTCATGCATAATATTCTTCATGGGATGATATCTATATATTTCACTAGTTATCCCAAGATTAAATTGATAGGTAGGGTTCTCCAGGTCCATTTATGTTGATAAATTCTAGTCTTACCAACTTGATTTGAGTGTTTTATATTTGGTAAATATCATGTTTTTACCTTAGTGATGCCTTATTTCCCTCACCGCCCATTTCATTTCTCCTTGATAGGTAGGTTTATTTTCAGATATTTTCAAATATTTTGTACTCTTATTCTCCATATTTTTTGACATAGTGGTAATATGGAATTTTTTTTTTTTCCATTTCAAAATAGAAGTTGCATCTTTGAGTTATTGTGAGATGTTTTCTTGATTATTTTCTTATTTTTCTATGATTTATCTTAGTAATTATTGGATGAATTTTAACTTATTTGATTAAACTACACATAAATATGAAATTTACCCTCAAAACATCAAACTACTTATTAGGAAGGATTGTAGAAACAAATCAGAATCACAAGATAAACCTTATTGAATTCCTTGTTTTAGCTAGCCTCCTTCCAAGATGTTTGAATGGATGATTGGTTGCTATAGACTCAAAATTTTGACATTATGATGGCTTAGTCATGGATGATGGATTGTTTGATCATGGATTTGGTATATTTATTCCTCATTTTTTGGACATGGAAGAGGGGTGGATTTAAATAGATGGAGGGAGAAATCAAGGGATAAAATTTAAAGTCAACTTGTATAGATCTAGGGTGGATAATTAAAAGGAATTTATAATTCCTTGGAATCTTCTATATTTAGAGGCTTATAGAGAGGAAGGGTGATAATATATAGGATTATATAATTAGATAATTCTATAATCATTTTTATGGGTTAAATATTATTAAGTGGGAGATTAGATAGGGATTAGTTAGATGATTAAGGACTAAGGGCGTAGTAAATCCAAGTAGTATGCTTAGTAGGTGGGTATGTGGGCCATGGGAATTTAAAATTCCCAAAATAATAGTAGGCTTAATAGATAATATATATTAGGATAGGTTTAATAAATTATTAGTTAAATTAATGATGAAGTGGGATATAATAAGGTTAGTATAATGAATAAATATTGACTAGGAAGGGGATAAATTAGATAAGCAAAATTAGTGTCGACTAATGGGAATATTAATGATAATAATGTAGAAGAGAAAATTTAGATACATATCTTTTGCCCCTCTTTAAAAGGGTATTATGAGTGAAGTAAAGTAGAAGGATTAATGGTATTTCAAAGAAAAACCCTTTCATAGATGAATGTCAGTAAGTGATGTTAGGGGATATGATGCCCCCTTGATGAGACATGTAGGGAAGAATGAAATGGATGGCCACTCAAAAGAGGAAATGAGGGGTGGGATGTAAATAATATATGATGGGATGGGATGCCAAATGTGAACTAGAAGATGAATAAGATAAATTAAACTTGAGAAATGAGCTAAAAATTGATGATGCCCCTAGTAAAAACATATACACAAGGAGTAGAGATGACAATGTCACTGTTGTCGACACGTCCCAAGGGGGAATCAACCATAACATGATGATGATAAGATTAAAAGGCCACAAGATTTATATGTATCCCAAGAAAGGATTCATGTAAGGGAGAGATTGTAAGCTACGATAATATGATGATTTGATAAGATTAATGGTGGGTGTAGCTCAAGGATAAAGTTTGATAAATATGATAAACAAGATTAATAAAGAAGAATGATGTGATCGAGTGACTAAAAGATAAAGGAGAAGAATTAGACTATAATTCAAATCAATGAGATAAAATGTGATTAATAGAAATTATGCCCCTATCAAGGACACATGAAAGTGAATAATAGATGATAAATTGACCAATAAATTATGATGGATGATTGATGGAAAAAAAGATGAATGTTGTGCCTTGTTAGGCTCAATCGATAGGTGTGGGTAATTGATGAAAATATTAGGGGGATGATTATGAGAATGGTGATTGATCAATTTATTGATTGATATAATAGCTCAATTATTGATGTAGGGTTGGGGGATGAGAGATATAGTGTGGCCAAGCTATCTTTGGGCACTAAGAAGTGGCCAAGTAGTACCCACATAGTCTAAAAATAACTCAAGTTGATGTAATTATGATTTGGGGATAGAAGATGATGATGAAGATGATGATTAGTGATTAGAGGATGAGGTTAGTGATTAAAGGATATGACTTAAAGGATGAGATGAGGAGAAAATATTGGAATTTATTTAGATGGGTCAAGAGGATTAGATTAGTGATGGGAAATAAGGATGGCTAGATGATTAGATGAGGGTGTAAATGATCAAGCCATCACAAATTTTAAAAATCTCATCATAGTCTAAATAATTTGATAAATACAACACTTGGCAGTATGCCCCATGATATAGATATGACTAAGAGGAAATTGTGCCAAAGTGCATAGGTAAATAGAGAACTTTGTATCATCAAGGGAATTTATAAACAATATTATAGATTGAGTGACCTCATAACATCCTTTTTAATTTCCCAATAGACAAAAAGAGACATGATGCAAACAAAACATAAGATAAACAAGATATATACATGATGTAAACAAGTCAAACAATATAGAGCATAGAATTAGCACACATAAGTATCTACATCTAGCGTCACAATGCCTTATCTAATGGCATGGATTAGAGACATTTGGATGATTGATGAACATGACTAGAATTATCATGATGTGATGGTGGACTTAGGATAAACCTTGATTTGTATAGGATGATCATGATTATGATTATAAATTGGATAAGGAGGGTGGAAAAATCATGAGGTGTGATGATTGGGGATGAGGATGATGTAGAAATGTGGTGATCTTGGATAATAAATAGATGTGAATACTAGAATGACTAAGGGTTACCAAAAGATAAAACCTCACAAGAATTTAATCTATGAATGAGAGAAAGAGATGATGGGATCAAATACCTTTCGTACTATCAAAGTAATGATTGTATGGGTGCTAGGTATGAAAAGGCACTGATAGGGAAGTGATGGGTGCTAGATTAAAATCTATGACAAGGTTATATACATTGATAATACCTATTCCAAGGATTTATAAAGTAATAATGAGGATTAAAGGGATAGGTGACCACTAGGATTTGGTTTCAAGATGAAATATAGTATCTAAGGATGAGAAAAGATATAATATGGGTATTAGATGGGTTTTTAGGATAGGGAATGGAAGATATAAGATGGGTGTTTTTTAGGATGATGAAATGGATATGATGATAGGGTTTTGGCATAAGATAAAACACAATGGACTATTTTTAACATTTTCAAATTTTATGTTTTTTAGGGTTTTTGGAATATGTATGTACACTATATAAATGGAGTTAATAGTAAAAGGAATACCAAGACTAGAAAAAAGGATGAGCATGGATGGAATGATGGATGATATGACAAAAGGATGAGGGTGATGTGGAAAAGTGAATGAGGACCAAGGAAAAATCGACTAGCGATTACCAATGACCACATTATGAAGGAACCAGACGTTTTAATTGCTTGAGTTTCCATTGGAGGATATGCCAAGAATATTCCAAAACATTTTTCAAGACACCTTGCTCATCCTTAAAATGGTCAAGACTAGAAAGGGATAATTTATATAATAGGATGCATGATATAGAAAAATGGACATGATATGGATAGAATTGACAAGGAATAGGTGTGATGGAAAAAAAGTATGGGTCATGCCCCCAAGTGTTGAGGTATAATGCAAATAATTTATTATTCTACCATGATGCTATAAACTAGTTTGCATCATGGTACTTGCCCAAAATTCTAAAAGACTAGTTTTTACCATTGGACAAATGATTTTTAGTTTACTTTTTGGAATTTTTTCAAATTGTTATCTTTTTGGCCATCTCAATTTATTGGAGAAAGGAAAGATGTAGGATTGTTGATATTGTTTAGATATTCAACTGACACCTATTCAAGAAATATATGATGCTAGGATTATGCCACTATTGTTGGATGTATTAATGTCTTGGTGGCATTTATTGACTCTTGATTTAATGTCCTCTAAATGTTTTAATTAGGTGTCTTTGTAACCTGTACGAGGGAGAATGTTACCCAAGGATTGGAGATATGGTATGTATGGGAATATTTCATGATTTTGATGATGGGATATAGGATTTGAATGATTAATATGACCATGATGGTTGATATGATAGGATGGGGAGTGAAAATGGGGTTTTATATTTGCATACATTATTCGATATGGTGGATGGGATTCATTATATTAGTGCCATGAGATTAAGGGATCCAAGACTTTTGATTTGTTGATTCTTTGATCCAAACATTAAGAGGATGGTCCTTATATGATTAATAATTTTGACATTATTTTGATTTGCTAATTAGCTTTAACTTTGGCTTCCCCCTAGTGCTAGATTGTGGGCTTCACTAGAGGAAATTTATTTTTGACTTGATAGGTGTTGATTATGTTGACTTTGACATTCCCCTAGTGCCTAATTTTGGGATTCACTAGGAGAAGACATTTTTTATTAAGTTGATTATTTAAGTTTTATCAAATTTGACTTATGGGATTAAAGATTATTTGATCATGATTTATGACTTTTGGAATATGGTCTTAGACCTTTGTATTGGTGGCACATAATGTTGAATGTAGAGGGGAATCCAATGATGCATGTTCCTATTCATTCCCTTCATGAAGTGGGATATAAGGATTATGGAGGCAAGTTGGATGATTAATGTTGTGTGATGAATTAATGGGATAAAGGGAAGCATATTACTCATAAAGGTCACTAGGATCCCTATCCTTAATGTCAAAAAATGTGTCCTCAAGAATCTCAAAAGGATCACTAAGACTTGTTGAAAGACATGCATTTGATGTAGGATTAGATCCACTCTAAAAATCTTTGATAGATAGAGCTTGTAAAAACTTGGTTATGATTTCATCATCCTAATTAGGATCACAAGATGTGTTTGGGGACTGATTATCATGAAAATTCTAGGTATCTTTAAAAGAATAAGAATAATCATCATCTACTATAATATCTATGAGGGATGATGTTTCTAATGAGGAATTTGATTTAGACACTAGTGTTGAACATAACCCTGATATATATAACATTCATATTAACTCTGATGTTAACTTTGATGTATAAGAGGTAAGGCTATGATTTTAAGTGTGATTATCCACAAGTGACCTCTCAACATGGGGTTTTTGATATTATGGGTGAGATGAAGATGATGGAGGAATAATTAATTGAGAAAATATAGGCCCATGGAAGGAATTATGTGGGAAGGGAGGACTTGGTATAAAATAAATAGACCCATTTTTTATGGAAGATTTGTTTATCATAAGCAAATACTGAAAGGGGGGTGAATCAATATTATATATTCTTTTCTTTTCTAACACTTAATCACTTATTCCAATTTAAGATATTTAAAGCAATCAAATCACAACATAAGATAACACAATGAAAAGTGACACTAGATATACACAAAAAACATTTTAGGAGAAAACCATAAAGAATTATTTCTCAATATAAATATTCATAGGCACCAACCTACTAGAGATCCAACCCCTTTCACCGAGCACCAACTCAAAAAAAGACACCAATCTCTTCAAAATGAAGGCACCAACCTTCTCATAAAAATCACTGTTCTATCTCAAATTTGTTGTCAACACAATGGATGATAGAATGCTTACTTTATTTCCTTTGGATTTGATCTACACTTGAGTTTTTTATTTTTATTCTCTTCCTTATACTTTCTAGTTCTTCCTTTTAATATTCTCACAAAAATATACCTTTAAAAAATTATGCTCTTATTTTATATCATCCATTTTCAAATCTACAAATTTTCCACTCATTATGCACTTATTTATAACCCATAGAAAGCCATAAATTAAGGTCATGACTCTTCAAGTGAAAAGGTTCATTCTAATGGTCACAACTCCTCCTAATAGGTCAGCTAAGGTTGACATTTTCATCAACATTTATGTTGATAATTCCATTAACATTTCTATTCACTTCTATCAACATTTCCATTCACTTCCATCAATAATTCTATTCACTTTCAGCAACAATTCTATTCACTTCTAACAACAATTCCATTCACTTATAGAAATAATTCTATTCACTTTTGATAATAATTATATTCACTTTTGGCAATAATTCCATTTGACATTTCCATTCATAGCTATTATAATTCCTTGGACATCATTGACAATATTCCAACATGATTTGTCAAATTTGGGAGAACCATGGAAGATAGATGTGGCCTTGGCTTAAAAGGAGAAGGGCTTGCTCATAATTGGGAATGGAATCTTGGAATTCCTCTTTGTGTTCATCCATGGATATAGACTCATCTGGTTCATCCTTGATTTCTATGTCACCATAGTTGATGAGGTCTTGGCTATAGTCTTGGAAATTATGACATTGATTAATGGTATGCCCCAGGTTTAGTGATATACATAATAGTGATTAGCTTTATACCCAAATGGCTTAGGCTTGGTGGGATCAATATGTCATCTGGTTGGACAAACCATCATTTTAATGGAAATGAGTTGATGGAAGAGGGATTATAATGATATAGGAAGAGGATTATAAGGACCCACTACACTTTGTGACTTAGATGTGAAATATTTGGTCTTTAGATCATATGGTTGTTGACATGACTAGGTGGATGAACCAATTGTAGATGAGGTGGCTAGTATAGGATTCCTTTTACTAGTAGAGGAAGGGGTATATGATTGGCTATGACTAATGGATAGAGGATTTTATTGTGGATAGGTATATATTGGGGGTAAGGTAGGTTGAATGGGGTCAAGGCCTTTGGTAAATTAAACACCTAACTCAAGAAACCATAATAATAATACTTGTAGGTTTTCATCAAGATACCTATTAAACAAGGAAATTTGTAAATTGGGAAGGCCATGACTAGGATGATAACTAGTGGATGGTGAAATGGGATAAGATGGAGATAGGGGTTGATGGGGGACTTGATTATAAAGTAAATTTAGGTTTATGGGGTCAACATCATTGGAAAGGTAGGCACCCATATTCAATAGTTGTAAGAAGAATTCATATTTATTATCCAAGATGTATTTATTAAGTAGGGCAACCACATTATTGAATTATGAGGTTAACCTTGATGAGTTAGGGGATTGTGGATGGGGAAGGATGTGGGATGTTGGTTTGGGTTGAACAGGAGCAAGGTCAGAAGCTAGATATGTAACCATTTCAAATACTTTCAAAAGGATGTCATCCTTATTGGCCAAGATGTATTGGTCTATGAGAATCATGTCCATTTCCATGGGTATAGATGATAAATGATGGATGATAAAGTGAGTTGATGCAGAGTTAGACTAAGGATTAGAGATGGTTTCTTGAACAAATTAGGTTCAAATGACTTAGCTAATATGATAGGTAGT
This sequence comes from Torreya grandis, assembly GCA_037957365.1. Taxonomy (NCBI): domain Eukaryota; kingdom Viridiplantae; phylum Streptophyta; class Pinopsida; order Cupressales; family Taxaceae; genus Torreya; species Torreya grandis. The sequence goes on from JARHVA010005550.1 coordinate 162,632, forward strand.
GAGTATGAGATAAAATGTGATTGAGATGATGCAAGACTAGGATCAGATTTCAAATTGATAGTATAATAAGTGTTAGTGGTCTATCAACATGGGTTGGGGATTTGATGGGTGCCTATATTCAAACTAACATGATGATGGTTGGATGAGTGCTAGTTATGATTAGGTAAGATGATTAAATTAAAGATTGATTAGATGGTAGATTGAAATAGACAAGGTGATAATATGCTAGAAGGACATGAACTAGGTATGAGATCTATTTAAGTGATGAGTGATATTGGACTAGAATGATAAGATAACATCAAAGGATAAAAGGACTAGCTCAGGCCTTAGATTGATTTGCTCAAGATGGGATGGGATAGGATTATGTGATGAAGGTGATGAGATTAAAATAAGGACAATTATATGTAGCTAATGATGAAATTATATGGGGTAATTTAAATGAGATGTGGATGGTTTGGACATAGGTATGACATAAAGATCCAATTAGGATAAGATAAGACAAGGTTAAACTAAATGGGGGCTGAGGTGACTAGGAAAAGGCAAGGTTAAGAAAAATGATTGATTTTGGATAGAGTGGCCAAAGGACAATATGTGGATTACAAAATGTGACTAGTATGTAAGGGTGATGGGGGTATGACAAATGATAGGTGGATATGGTTAATATAGGAGGGGATTAAGATAAGGTGGTGATGGGAGATAATGTGAGACATGTAAAAAGATGTAAAAAATATAATATGTACAATGGGATGATGACAAGGATGTACAAGATGATATAACTATGATAAAAGTATATACAAGATGATGTGTGCAAAAAAACCTAGGTATGCATGTATAGGTTTGGGTAAAAGGTTAACTTGGCTCACAAACATTATTGGTCTAGCATAACACACATCTAACCAAATAGACCACAAACCTATGATTAATAAACTTAAGGGTTTGTAACCATCTAACGGCTTCATAGGCAAAGATCTAGGATGGTGACAGATTATAGAATCAACCAAATCCTCTCAACCCTATCTACACTTAATGGCTTCTTAAGATTTGATCTTGACTTCGATAGTGAAATCTTGTTATGACCAAAAGGTCCTAAGTTAGGATATATAGGCTCTCTAGGGGAATCCTTGATATACATGAAGGTATGATGGGGCCCAAGTCCATGTAGGATGATGTCTAACCTCTTTGTGTATTGGAGCTTAAATTTCCCTCACTCCATAGAACCCTTTATGGGGAAATATGCTTTAACACCTAATGATAACTCTCCTTATATTTATACTCCATCAAAATATAGAGTTTGGTCTAGAGTGTGGTGATGAAATCCACATCACTAACCCCTAGAAAATAAAAATAGGGAGGGTTTATAGGTGGTTTTTTATCATCCAAGAATTACCACAAGGTTGCAAGGAGGAGAGCATATACCACCATATCCCTCAGGTGACAAACACATAGACCAAAAAAATAAAAATAAATTAATTGATTAATTAGATGTGAGATATATACAATATGCAATAATATACAAGATGACATGATAAAATGATGAAGAATCTAAGACAAAATGATTTTCAATATGCCAAAATGGGTCTTTGATAGGTGGCATGCAAGAAAATGATTAGTAGTTTAAATATATTATGGTCTTCAATTGTTCATCCTATAGGAAAATGGTTTAATGGTTTTTAAATTAACAACTTTGACACTTGACCCTACAAAAAATAACATTAGTAGTTTTAAATGTTTTGACTTGAAAAGATTATACCTACAAGAACACGTCAAATGTGTTAACAAGTAGAGTTAGACGGGTGATGAAAAATGATGTTTTTATCTAATTCCAAAATCTATCATCCTAAAAAATACATGATTATTAGTTTGATCAATTTTAATCTTTGATCAATCATTATGTGGAGTCTACAAATCAACTTGTAAATAAAATGTATTAGTAGTTTGAACAAATTTGATTCTTATCCTAGATGTTTAAAATTCCAACCTTTCTATGTAAATATTATTTCAATATTATAGGATAACTACAAAAAATATTATATAATATGATTTAAATCATTAGATTATAAACATCAATAAAAAGACTAGCCTAAAAGGTAATATTTCAAATAAACATGTAAAATTAGTAGTATAACCCCTTAATGGTATTTCATGACACTCTAAATAAAACTTTTGACCATAAATACATAGGATTCTTTACATGACCATTTACTTAAATTAACAAAATATATTCAATAATATATTAAATTCACCGAATAGGACTTATAATTAACAACACAAAATATTATTAAAAGGAAAAGTTTAATAATTTATTATGTATACCCTTATAATTCAAATTCAAACCAATATTTAAAAGTATACTCAAAATCAGATCTCTATATTTTTGTTGAAAATTTAAAACATTGACTAAAGTCAAGACACAAAATTTCAAATTTCAAATTTATGCCAAGAAATGCACAAAGCTTGAGATCCTCAAAAGCTTTGACTAGCGGTTCCAACTCAAAAAATCTAGAGTCTTTAGGATTCAATAGTTTATCCTTGGATTTTAATTCCCTAATGGATGGGTCAATGATCAGCCCATGATGGGAGAGGTAGGATGGATGAAAATATTAGATGAGATGGGATGGATGGTGGGCTTAGATAAGATAGGATGGACATTAGACTTATGGCATGGCATGTTGAAAGGATCTCAACTGGTGGATGTAAGATGTAGGCATTATGAGAGATGAAATAGGGGGAGAAGATTAGATGGTAATTCACATTTGAGAAGAGATTGTCAATGAAGTATGGATCAATCCACAAAATAAGCAGGAGTTAGCCACACTGGAGGATATCCATCTACCTAGCCTTGTACAGTTTCTTTCTCTTCTTAGAAGCACTAGAGAAGTTGATAAACCCTAATTATATGAACAGGGTGTGGTTCCTATGATAATGGAAGACCCATGAACCTTTTGAGATGATTTTTATTTTTATTTTGTTTAAGAGGATTAATATTATATAGCATCAATCTAAATCTGTAATACATAACGTTAATAGCTATTCATACCAGCCATGTCAAAAAGTATATATAGCCATTTAAAAAATAAAAACTACCTTGTAAAAGTATCAAAAATGTGATGAAAAGTGTGGAGTGATCTCTCTTATTTTCTAGTCGCGAACCATATCGATGTTTTTATTTGAAAGCATTCTTAGTAGATATCTTCACCTCATTCTTCTAGAAATAAAAGGATTGTTTATTCTAGTTCCAAGGACTTAATAGACACACTATGCAAAAAGGGGTGATTGAAGGAAGTCATGTTGATTTTGGATAATGCAAAAAATAATTGCATAGATGTTTCTATGTACATTTGGCTATTACAGGGGTGATTTATGGTAATGAATTGATTGAATTTTGGAATTAATGTCATGGTTATACATCACATAAATAGCCCAAATATCAACATGTACATTATTTTTGGTTAGATGATTTCTTCATCATTCGTTAGAGGTACCTAATAATAGAAATGTGTAAGGCCCATCATTGGACTTGTTCCCTAGGAGTAGCACCCTAAAATATTTTGAACCCTTATATACATACATACATACATACATATATATATACATATATATATATATATATATATATATGTAGATATATACATATATATATATATATGTAGATATATACATATATATATATATATGTATATATATACATATATATATATATATGTATATATATACATATATATATGTATGTATATATATGTATGGATATATATATATATGTATATATATACATACATATATATATATATACATATATACATATATATATATATATATATATATATGTATATATATATGCATATATATATATATGTATATATATACATACATATATATACATATATATATATATATATATATATATATATGTATATGTATACACACACACACACACACACACACACACATATAATAGCGAAGGGAGTCTCGGTACTAGTGAGGCATCTAAGGAGAAAACCATCAAAACCTCACTTATAAAGAAGGCCCCCTAAGATAGTGTAATGAGAGACATGTTTTATGAAGGCCCATTTCCAATTATTAGAGAGATTAGAAGGGGTAATAAAGAAGGAAAGATAATCCGTGAGTTGTTTGTATCCCTAATAAACTCCTATGAAACACTCTTGTTAACATGTATGCAAAATTTAGAAGCATTCACAAAGCCCATGGGCCATTTGACATACTGACGGGGCAAGAAGAAATAAAAGGAGTAAAATATAATAGGTTCAATGTTCAAAACCCACTAGTATTTCTTAGGTAACTACCCTTAGCTTAAAATAAAACCAATAATAATTGCCTATATAGTGACTATATTAGGAACATGTAAAATGTTTGACTAAATGATTAAACCAGACATGTTTTAATGGGACAAAAAAACTATGGCTTAAAAAAGCATGGGTATCCTCATGCTCTATTGACAATGCTTTACAATAGCGAAACTCACCCTTTTTAATTAATGATTGATCAATAAAAATATTCATATGGTAAAATAGTCACAATCTAGATAGAATAACAAACAAAATAGATTGTTATTTGATATATTATGACTTCTATCAAGTCCTATAATTTGGTTAAATAGATAAAATCCTATGCGTTAAATCTTAATCTTATGATATCAAATTAAAAATAATAGGAAAAAAAATTCATGCATGTGTCAAGCAACTTTAGAGTTACTCAAAAATTCAAATGGATAGATATTTCAAAGATTTTTGGCCAAATTTTTTACTTCTTCAACTTCACCTATGAATTTAAGAAAACACTCTCAAAGCAAGAAATGTCAGTGTAGGAAGAGTCATTCTCCCATCATGGTAACCAAAATATAGGATGAATTTTAAACTATTTGATTAAACTACACACAAACATGTAATTTACACTCAAAACATAAAACTATTTATTAGGAAGGATTATTGAAACAAATAAGAATCACAAGATAAGCCTGCCTTCACAAATTCTTTGTTTCAGCTAGCTTCCGTCCAAGATGCTCAAATGGATGATTGATTGCTATGGACTTATAATTTCAACATTATGATGGCTTGGTCATGGATGATGGATTGTTTGATCATGGATTTGGTATATTTTTTCTTCATAGTTTGTCTATGAAGGAGGGGTGGATTTAAATAGAGGAAGGAGGGAGAAATAAAGGTCTAGAATTCAAAGTTGGCTTATGTAGATCTAGGGTGGAAAATTAAAAGGAATATAGAATTCTTTGGAAGCCTCTAGATTTAGAGGATTCTAGAGAGGAAGGATGAGAATAGAGAGGATTATAGAATTAGATAATTCTAAAATCCTTATTAGGGGTTAATGACGATTATGTAGGGGATTAGATAGGGATTAGTTGGATGATTAGGGACTATGAGTGTAGTAAATCCTAGGAGTAAGATTAGTAGGTGGGCCATGGGAATTTAAAATTCCTAAATAATAGATAAGATAGATTAGGATAGGGTTAAGAAATGATTATGGAAATTAATGATGAAGTGGGATAGAATAGGGTTAGTAGAATGAAGAAACATTGATTAGGAAGGGGATAAATTAATGAATATAAATTAGATAATCATAATTAGTGTCGAATAATGGGAATATTAATGACAATAATGTAGATGAGGGAATTTAGATTCTTACAGTTATATTTAGGACCTTTAGTTTTATATTCACTTCTTTTTTTGGCAAACCATCTAGTCCCACTTTTTGATTTTATGTTGTTTTCACCTGTTTCTATCTTTTTTTTAGTATGGTTTGTTACTTTACTTAAATTGATTTTATTATCATTAATTATTTCTAAATATTCCTTGTTTGATTTACATTGATACTTATCTTAGTTTGGATACATTTTTTGGTTTTTTCGGTCATGATTAGCCTTGGATTTTCGGCTTACTAATTTTTCCCTTTATTTTTAGTTAATTTCCTTGGTCTTTTGGTTCTGATCTATCCTTTTTGATCTTATCTTGCTAATTCCCCAACTGATGAACTCAATTTTGATAATTATCCATTTACTTTGGCCATTATGTGTTTGTTTGCTTTTATTTTTAGCTTTGTATCCCTAATTTTTTTCCAATGCAGGTCATGCACCTTCCATGATCAGTGATATGATTTTTTTCATGTAGCGATTAAGTGATAAATGTAATTCAAGGTATGTATATTATACTTTCAATTATTCATTTATCATGATTTAATTCCACATTTCATTTTAGTTAGCTTAGTTATTTTGTTTCTATGTTATTTCCCAAAACACTATCCCATGTTACACTATTGTGACACATGATGAGATTCATGTGGGGTATATGTATACACATAATGTTTTTCATTATATCATTTATTGATGTTTTATCTTGTAGTGACTTATTGATCATATATCTCCCTGAGTGTGCATCTTAAAGGGTACATTAATAAAGGGGTGGGAAGGCTTATGGTGCTTTGTAAAAGTTGTTTTTATCTATGTCATGATCATTTCATTCATATTACCAATTTAGCTTCCCCAAAAAAAATTCTACCTAACTTCCTTCCATCCTATTTAATTTAGTTATTTAAGTTTCCTCATATCCTATTTTTGTCACTTGGATTTTCACCCTTTGAGGATATGTCTTAGCTCTCCTCATCTAAGTGATACAATTGAAACACCTTTAGGCTTGTGAGTAGCCTAAAGATGAGGTGAATCTCTAGGTAGGGATAGCTCCCTTGATGTACCACTTTAGATCACTACTACACCTAAACTTTGTGAGGTAAAAGGGAGAGAGAAAATTGAAAGAAAAATATCCTAAAGGAGGTGATACACCAAATAAGATGATGAATTTCAACCAGCTACATGTTACACATGAAACCAAGAGACTAACCAAACATACACTTCTCCAATCTACATCTTCTCACATCAATATTATATTATGAGGGTATGGATGAATATTTAGGATAAGAGGACTAGAAAAGAGGCCTTGAATGGAACTAGTGAATATACTAACTCACTTAACCTTAACACTTCATAGAAAACTTTGCATGCCCTACAATAAGAATCTTTCTAACTATAAATAGGATGAAAGAATGAGACAACATGCTAAAGGAATCTCACTTATCACTAAGAAAGATCAATAATCCAAGTAAAACACACTATGAATATTCATGAAGAGTTAAAAATTAGTAGTCTTATGGATCAAATGGTTTGTAAATGAGTAGGGCTTCACCATCCTCAAGTGGAACTTAAGTTATAATGGTCAAAATGGCTAGTTCTTATAGAACTTGGGAGAGAGAGGAGAAGAGAGAAGTCCAAATGTCATAAGGACACTTATCAAGATGATAAAAGGATTTAATTTTGAATTAGAAGAGGATATGGTATGAACCATGCAATTTTAGAAGAGACAAGTGGCCATACAAGGCATGAAACTCATGAATAGTGGCATGAAAGTTCTCATTGTGGCTCAAAAAATTACCTTCATGATTTAGACCTATTTGAACATTAAAAAACTAATTAGGGGTAGGTCTGTTAATTTAAATGAAGGTAAATTATTTCATACATTCCTCTCTATACCATTTTGTAGTCTTGGTCATCTAGAACATTCTCAAAATCAGCTATCATCATCTACAGTATAAGAAACTCCTCTTTCCCACACCTTGCACACTTGGCCTAAAATTCAGCTTTAGTTTTCCATGAAAATATATATATGGATTGTATTACATGTGTCAATACCTTACATGTCCTTCTTACATGTGGCACACTTCCACATGGATCATACAAGTGCCAAACCTTTTTCTTTTCCTAAGAAAATTGTTCTTTCTTATGAAGCACCTACCACTTTCAGTTAGAAATAGTTACTAAAGACATAATAGGACACATGTAATGTGACATAACCTTTTTAATCCTTCACATTTCCCTAGGAGGTTTAAGAAGCTATTAAATGCCCCTTTTGACCCCTAAAATGACTCAATGATATTAAGACTAAAAGACTACTTACCAAAGCTAATATGGCATTAAATAACATCAAATGACCTATGCTATACCTTTTGACATAATATTAAAACCCATTATAAACATATAAATTTAAGTTTTTACTTATGTGGGTCCCAATTTGACTTTAAAGGTCAAATTTGGTCAACAAATTAGTGACTGATAAGGGTAGTATGCCTGATATACTAACTAAACTATTAGCCTTATCAATCCATTGGGCTTAGGGAGTCATCTAAAGTCTGAAACACATGAAATAAATTTGACCATTGACAAAAATATATACCAAGACAGTATAAATAATTACCTCAACCACATAAAATAATGGACACACACAAGGCAAAGAAAACACACACAATACGCATATGTGCTCAATGCACTTAGGAAAGTAAAAAGCAAACAACTATGTATAAATAAAAAGTAAGAATACCTCCCTCCTAGATCAAAGGGGAAGTTTTAAATCTTCCTTACTTCATGACATGAAGTATTTAGTGAGACATGTAGCCTTTTGACCTCTAGCATTGATGCCTCTATCTTCTTCATGATGTTTTCCAACTTCATTGGCCTGGGGTTTAATAAGAACCAAGTAGTTCCATTTGGATTGAATATGGAAATTAACTCTTATTCCATCCAAATATTCCCATCCTTCTCATGCACTTGGCCTTTTATGTTCAAGTTTGAAAATATGATAGTCCTCTTAGCTTTGCTCTCTTCCTTGGAATAATGTGCTTGATGTTTGGAAGTACCAATCTCTCTTTCACCATGTTCCCATATCCTTGAATGTGATTTTACCTTAGATGGAATTAATGAATATCTTTTAGGTACAACAAGATTTACCTTGACATCATTATCCATGTCTATAACTTCAATTACACTGGCATCATCAAGTGGCTTTATGATATTAGGTTCTTGACTAGAAGAATGAGCTTCATCTTTATGTTTGATTAAACACTCAATATCATGTTTAAATTCATCATCAAACTTGTCATTAGCTATGAATTCGTTTAAATTAAAAAAAAAATTACCCAACCTATAAATTCCTTACATATGGCATTGAACTTCTATCATAAATCTTCTTCCTCATGAATGCCATCTTCAAGAGTTATTTCCTCTACCTTGGTCTCATGAGACTCTTCTAGGAGAATCACTTCTTTAGGGATGATTTTAAAGTTTTCTCTATCCTTGATAACACATTCCACTTCATGTTTGAGAAGGCCATCCACAACTTCATGATCAAATACGGATTCTTCTTCAAATACCTCTCTCTTCAAGTCTTGGTCACATTTTTATGGACACACATCCCCTCAAAAATAGAGGCATTAGAGTCTACTTTATGGGCACAAATCCCTTCAAATATGGAGGAAAAATCTTGTGGATTGTCTTCTTATCACCAAAGGGAGTCCCTATGGTGATTTATTCTTCATAGTCACTCATGAGATCTTCTTGATCAGCCATGAATTGAGCTTCCTCTTCTTCACTTACTTCTCTCAAGATGGACTCTTCCTCAAGAAGGGGTGAGGTGTAAAGTTGATGGATAAGCTCTTGGATTTGAGGTGAGAGAGCTAGAATATGAGATGTAGTGGAACATGAAGGAGTTAGAGATGTAGCATGGGATGAAGGAGAGAACTTGGGAGTGGATTTTGGAAAAAGAAAAGCACTAGTAAGCTCATAGGGAAGTGAATTCTTGGGTTGTTTAGAAGGAGTATCATGCACATAAGTAGGAGTTGTATCTTACCAATAATATCTTTATGTATAATCCATGGAAAAATCTAATTTCATATGACAAGATTCATAAGATTACTCTCGAGGCTTATAGACATAATGGTAAGAATGATAGGGCTTATATTGGGATTGATAGATAGGTGTTTCTTGGTATCCTTACTCATAGGGTTATCCAACAACATGGTGTCCATACAGAGAGGGAAATGAATGGTTATAGGGCTTTCATGGCTCATAGGATTGATAGCCATTTTGATAAGACTATTAAGGAGTAAAATTTGCTTTATAGCAAGGTTGATAAGAAGGTTCATGATAGAAGTATTGGCCATAGCTATCCATATCGACCTCATATGTCAAAGAAAACCCAAAAACTAATCAAAATTTTCAAATATATATACTTAGGCTGATTACAATTAGAAGTTATCATTAAAAGTCACCATTGGTGTTGATTTTCTTGCTTCTAAAAGGTGATAGGGGAAAGACACACCAACAATATTCCCACTCTCTTGGACTTGAGTCCCACTAGGCATGCCATAAATTATTGTCAATTAGATTTTCACCCTTTTAGGAGATGTATCAACTCTCCTCATCCAAGTGGCACAATTGAAATACCTATAGGCTTGTGGGTAGCCTAAGGATGAGGTGAATTTATAGGTAGCGATATCTCCCTTTATGTACCACTTTGGATCACTACTACACCTAAAATTTATGAGGTAAAAGGGAGAGATAAAAATGAAAGCAAACTATCCTAAGGGAGGAGATACGCAAAATAAGATGATGATTTCCAACTAGCTACATTTTACACATGAAACCAAGAGACTAACCAAACATACACTTCTCTAATATGTACCTTCTCACATCAATATTAAATTATGAGGTTATGGATGAATGTTTAGGCTAGGATAACTAGACTAGAGGCCTTGAATGACACTATTGAATAGACTAACTCACTCAACATTAACACTTCATAGAACATTTCACATGCCCTATAAGAAGAAGCTTTCCAACTTCAAATAGGATGAAAGAATGAGACAACATCCTAAGGAAATCTTAGTTATCACTAAGAAATATCAATCATCTAAGTAAAACACACTATGAATAGTCATTAAGAAGTAAAAATTATTATTCTTATTGATCAAATGGTATGCAAATAAGTAGGGCTTTGACATACTTAGGTGGAGCATAATTTATAATGGACAAAATGTCTAATTTTTATAGAACTTGGGAGAGAAAGCAGAAGAGATAAGTCCAATGGTCACAAGGACACTTTTAAATTTGAGAAAAGGAGTTACTTATGCATGAGAAGAGGATATGGGATAAACAATGCAAGGTCAAAAGAGACAAGTGGCCATACAAGGCATGAAACTCATGAAAGTGGCATGAAAGTTCTCATTCTAGCTCAAAAATCTACCTTCATGTTTTGGACCTATTTGAACATCCCAAAACTAATTATGGATAGGTATGATGATTAGAATTAAGGGGAAGGATTTAATACATGCATCTCCATTCATTGGTTATAATCCTAGTCATTTGGAACCTTCCTAAAATGACCTATCATCATCTATAGTCTAACAAAACTCCTTTTTCCCATAACTTGCACACTTGGCCTCAAAATTAACTTAATTTTCCCATGAAAATAAATAAAATGGAGTGTATTACATGTTTCAAGACCCTCTATGGAATTATCCCATGTCGCACACTTCCCTATGGGCCATATAATTTCCAAAATTTTCTCTTTTCCCAAGAAAACTAATCTTTCTTCTGAAGCACTTGCCACTTTCAGTTAGAAATAGTTACTTAAGACATAATAGAGCACATATCATGTAACATAACCTTTTTAAACCTTCACATTTCCATAGGAGGCCATACTAGTAATTAAATACCTCTTTTGACCCCTAAAATGACTCAAAATTATATAAAGACTAAAATACTAATGAACAAGGATAATATGACATTAAATAACATCAAATTACCTATGATATACCTTTTGACATAATATTAAAACCCCTTATAAACCTCTAAAGTCAAGTTTTTAACCTATAAGGGCCCCAATTTGACCTACAAGGTCAAATTTGGTCAACACCTATAACATCAGCTAGGGTGATATTGTCTATTTAACACCATTTACCTTATTGTACTATATTTACTAGTCTAATGTATTCCTAAGCTTATTTTTTGACATTTATATTTTATCAACCTCTATGATATTATTTAGTACTAGCTGACATATTTCAACTATATTGATCCAGATGATGTCATTATTTTAATGCTTAGAGTTGGTTTTGGGTATTAGATCACTATATACAGGTCATATTTCATTCCAAACACAATCATATATACTATATTTTCTTTAATTTTACTCTCACTTCTTCCCTATGTCACTTTTAAGAGTTTTATAGGTAGACTCTTATCTTATGGAAGTCTTGGAGATCCAATAGGAAAAGTCATTAGGAGTATTCTTACATCTTCTATAAACCATTTTAGTCTTCACAAGAATAAGAATCTCTTTCAAATCATCATTATCCAAGGGGTATATTAATGCTCGAAGAGTCACCATCAAGGTAGATATTTATAATGTTATACTCTTTCATTTATATACTTAGTATATAGATGTTTCTTGTTTATTAGGGATGAATTTGTGTGTATATTGTCTAGGTTCTCTCTACACCAAATAAGTTCTTATAGTTATTGAATTGATTAGACTTTCCATATTCCATTTTAGGTTTCCTATACCCTCATTTTTCAACCAAGACACCTTACCCTTTTAATCATTCTAACCCTTCCACTTTTTTCTATAAAAGTAGGTGTCTTAGTCATAGGCCTTTTTAGGTGTTTATATAGTTATCCAAGTGAGATCTACACTTGTTATAGCATGGTGTAAGCCTTGAATAATCTTTTAGCACTCAACATTTGTCACTCAACTACACTGACATTAATTCACATAAGGTGCAAGCCTTATACACTCACCCTAAATTCAATGGAAAAAGGACTGAGGCCCATGTTGGGCTAGTTGTGCCATGGTTAAACTCTATCTTTAAGGGACTTTGGATAGTACAAAGGTGATGGTGCGTTCATGGGTGCAAGCTATTTTGGGGAGGATCCAACTATTTTCTAGGCATAATCCTATGTGATAGGGTTTTAGAGATTTTTGGGCATATGTATCATTATGAGGCATGGGGTCTTTCATATACTTAGAGAATTTTCTATCCAGGTGTTGACGACATCATACACTACAAAAATGTGATGAATGGGCTAGGCTAAAATATTATAGGAGATTAACACACATAATATACATATAGAATTCAATCTATTTAAACATTATGTAATCTATTGTCATTTTAAACATATGCTTATATCCATGTAAACTAGATTGGCATTCATTAGGCATAACACTATCCATCATTAATAGGGTTTAAACACATAATATATCTATATATTAATGGAAACTGAGCAAGTGCTCCTTATAGCTGCTAAAGTCCCAAAGGCTCATAGGTGAGCTTAAGCATTATAATGAGAAGCCTCAAAGGCATCCCAAACTAAACCCTAAGCTCTAATGGCAAACATAGAATCTAAAACCAATCCTGAAAGCCTTTTCTACTCCAATCTCCTCCTCACTAATTAGATTCTACTTAGCTTTATAATTTTTTAGGGCATCTTAATGCCATGGTGAATGGAGCACATTGGCTGCTGATTTGGCACTAGATATAATCATATTTATGAATCCACTATAATGATTCTAATGATCCATGATTGTCCCATGTGCCTACTTCTTGATGATGATTGAGCTATAAGGGATTTAGTTATCCACCTATTAGCTAGTACCACAAGATGACAAAATAAAAATCATAGCACATGATTACCTCACACCCAAGTGTTTGTTGTGTTGGCATGGGCCAAGCCTATACTTAGATAGATTTGGGGCCCAACATTACCCCATACAAAATTCAAATTCCACCCTTGAACTATCCTTCCAACACATGTGGCATGTAAAACATGGGAACACACTCCTTTAGTTTCAATCTAAAGTCCTCAAATCCCTAGATTATGAGCTTGATTTCTTTTGTAGTGCCTTCAATTTATATGGAGGTGGCATTGAGGGTGACCACGTTAGTTTTTTCCAAATATTTCTAAAAGTCCTATAGCCTTTCCTTTACTTTTTTATATGCCTCCATCCAAGATCACTCCTTATTTATAGGCCTTTATTTGCAAGGTGCAGAAGAGTTCTTCTAAGTCCTACTCTTGGGTCTTGATTTGGGCACTAAAAGTATTGACCTATGATATGATCTACATATGCTCAAACCTACTCACCATGTATACCTATTCCATCAATAAATCCTTCTCCACATTTGATTTTTTAATGTATGCATTGATGACTGATGTCTAGGTGGATAAGTTAAGAAATATTACATTGGCCACTTCTACACCCTCTTCAAGCTTCACAAAGAGGTCTTCCACCTCTTAAAATTTTGTAACAAGTCTTTATTTAATGGTGGTGTAGGGGTCCTCCTCTTCTTATGGCACTAACTTTACCTTAAATATTAGGATCATCTACTCTTCTAGAGCACACACTTTATTGACCTTCAAAAAATTTGAAGTGTCGATGCCATCCAAGAGGGATGGATCAACTTCCTCTATGCACTTGGCTAGTTTATACAAATTGAATTTCATGGCCTTGAGCTCCTCTTTTACCTCTAGCATTATCTTCTTCCAACTTGAGGCTCTAACATCAGTAATGATGTTTCACCACATTAATTTGAAGGCCATTTGGATGAGGGTGTTGGATAACCTCACTAAATTCATTGTGTGAGGGTTGATAAGAAAGGAGTCATGCCCTTCCTTTAGTTGGTCCATGCTTAGGACTACCTTTTATATTACCTCAAATTGAGGCTTGTCCATATAACTGTCAAAGGCAAAGGATAGTTTCTGGCATGTAAGTGTCGTGGTAGCTATAGAGGGCATGTGCTCCATCATATAATAATATTAGTTAGTAAACCCCTCCTATTCCTTCTCTCATAGGTTTAGTTTGATGCCCTTTTCTTTAGTGATGGCAAGCTTTATCTGTTCTTTTTCAGCACTAGTTATTTCTATAGTGCCCTCCTCTAAGGTCTCTCCTCCTTGATCTCATAGGGGTTATTTAGAATTATCCCCTTCATCCACTTATTCTTCTTTATTGGTACCATTTTCACCCTTTTATATAAATTATCTCTCTACTACACCCTTTATTTTCTCTCTTAAGCTGCTAGTATTGCCTTCCTTGTTTCCAATCACCCCTTCACTACATGGGCATGCATGTGGTGCATCTTCTTCCTCTATGTTGGTTGGGATGACAAACATCTCTACTACTTTTTTCCTTAAGTTTTTTTCACTTGTTGAAACCCTATTTTATTCTTCTTCTTGCTTGGCCTTTTCTTTTTGGGCCTTATTTATCTTTGCCTTCCTTTTCTTCACTATCATGATTGTCTTTTCCTCCTAAGCCCTTATCTCCTTGACCTTTACTTTTGTAATTTCCTTTGGGTTCATGCCCTTAGCCTTCATGGCCTCTCTTTTTTGATATAGCTCTTGCACCACCTCTATATGGTCCTTACTAAGTCCCATTTCCATCCATTGGTGCTTGTTTTCCTCTTTTCCTCCTCAATTCATGGAAGCTGCATTGTAGGTTCTATAGGTGGGGTGATTAAAGGCTTTTCTACTTCCCAAGTGTGGTGTCAATGCTTCCTTAGAGATATTCATGAATTTATATAGTGATGGGATATTATTATATTTCTTATTCTTATATGATGTACACCTTTGTCCCTCCATCTTCTTCTTCTTCCATCCCTTCATGCACACTTATGTTTCCTTGCATGCCTCTTATGCTTCCATCTCTACCAAGGTTATCATAGGCATTACCACTGGCCCCTTAGACTTATTTTTCTTCTTATCCCTTGTCTTAGGTGAAGTAAACCCTTGTGTGAAGACCACATGCTTCTTATTAGGTGAAAATGGACCACCTTCATTGCTGGAGGTGATATTCAATTAGATGCACTCTTATATTTACTTCAGTATTTTTCCTCACTTCTTATGGGGGGATTTTCCCTATGACACTAGTGCCAAATCTCCTTCACCAACCCAAATGGGGAGGTCATCTCATAAAATATCCTATGGATGTTCCCACGGATGACTTCTCTTTCAAGGGGATAGATGTTAGTGGCATCCAAGTCATCTTCCTCATCTTTGGTTGCTTAGCCTCCTAGGTGCATGTATTGGTGCCTCAACCTACATATTTACACATCTACAACCTTCACCAAGATGTCCATCTATTGTGCATTAGGGATTTTTCTTAACACATTTCTGAAATACTTGGTTGAAAATGCATAAAGAATTTTTTGCTAGCCATAGTGGTTATCATCTATGAGCACCAATTGTACTATGTAAAAGTGTTTCATAATGAAAAAATTCACCATTCCAAATAGGCTCTAGGGGATCTTCTCAAGAATGCACCATTCCTCTCCAAATGTTTTGATATACTATACACACCATCCCATTACTTAGGCTTTGTACTTTGGGGTGAAGGAAGGGGGTAAAGTATAATTATGGTATTTTATGACTAATGAGTCATTGTGCACTAGGAAAACCCATAGGTTATTCTCATCGCCATTGGTTATGTCATTATCCTCCATCATGATCAATATCAACATGGAATCCCATCAAAAGGTCTCTCATATTGTATGGAATTTGAGCATGTTATTTTTTATGTTTTTTATGATGAACTTAATGATATTAAATTTCACCCCCTGCACTATGTGGTAGGCAATGCAAAGGTGGGTCTTTGTGATATCTACCCATTGATCATTGGGACATAGTTTTGAGCTCATAAATCTCATGAATACCCTCATCTTAGGATCATTAATGTCCTTGATTAGTAATTTGAAACCTCCTTTATATTATTTGAGGAGCTTCTTAGCCCTTTCAACCTTAACATCATCCACCATCATCTAGTGCATGTCTATGCTGGATTCTAAGAGTTTAGTGATTCAACTGATAAGGATTACAAATAGCTTCATACACCTCCCTATGAAGTATAATCAGTCCCTATGGATGCATGAGAGGAATAAATACATAAGTTCTTCTAACTTCCTGAAACTTGGTAACTCATAGAGTTAAAGTTTACTAGTGGTTGCTAGTTTGTCTTAGATTGAGGCATCAAATAGTGTTGTGCCTTATACAGTATTTGCTCTTATATCTACCATATAGTATTTCACTAGGTATTTCATATTGCTTGATGTACTATGGTTATATTCTTTTAGGTAGTATTTGTATGTGAACATCACCTAGTTTTCTCCCATCAAGACCTCTTTGAGAAATTGCATGTCCTGGCATGACATCTTGCCAAGCACCTCTGGATCAACTTTGGTGATGTTTACTCCATTTATTAGTGGTGTTTTTATTTTTATATAAATGGTTTCTAATATTATTCTTGATTTATTGGCTTTTTTTTGCACCTATTATGGTCCCAAACTCATCCACTTTTTCCCTATCTTGAACTAGCTAGTGTTGAAATGAGGTCTATTTATCTTGTTGAAGCCTTTAATCTTTGTTGGCACTTCTCACAATCATGAGGTCTATGACTGTGTGTTCATCTCTTGAGTTTCATGTGCTAAAAATGGTGTCTTTAGTGTTACTCTAACTTTTATGTTGTTAATTAATGGTATGATAATGCCTATATTTTTTAGGATTCACTAAAACCCATAAATTCTATAAAAAATTGCATTTAATGTAGATATTTGTGCCTCTGTTGTCACCTCATTAAATTATTCTAACAAATTTTTGGAAAAATGATGTGTAACTCAAATAGTCACTTCCTACCTTACTTTAGGTGGATGTCATCTTATCTTGGTGATCTTCTCCTACACTTTATTCACTTGGCATGACCTTCACCTCTAATATGGAGACATGGGTGTATCACCTCACATTCACATGATTCATCCTCCTTGGTCCCATTTCCTCTTCCTCCTGCACTTCTATTTCAAGTATGCTTGTCTATCTTGGTCAATTTTACTACCTTTTTTTCTTTTTTACTTCACCTATCCTACCCCATATAAATCCATTGCACTAGTCCTCTATCATGTTACTCTTATATGATTTCATGTGCATGATCATGTTATGCATCTTCACTATATTGTTTGTACACTTGTATCTTATGTGCCTCTCTTGGTTCATATATGCTCTAAGTTTAGTGAGTTCCATGCACCCATAAACTTAGGTGGCTAGTCATAGGTGCTTATAAAATGACCTCACTTGACTCATTTGATTGGTATTATGCTTGGTAACATCAAACTAGCCCTTTTATAGGCCTAATAATGCTTCATTTCTTGAATCTTGTGCACAAAGATCTGGTGTGCCTTATGTCTAAATCTAGAAAAATTCACATGCCCATAACTTATATGTCTATCCTCAGGCACTTAGAGAGCATCCATGCTCAACTCACCCAGCTATAATTATGCATGAAAGTGCTAGAAAAAATTACTAGGGGCCTCCATGTACCACTTATTCCCTTACCACAACAAAAATAGAAAACAACACAAAAAAGAACTTATTTGGCTTGTGCCAAACTTTATTCTAGTCATCATAACACAATTGACTTATGACTAATAATTTGGTTTCTAATGGCACAAGTGCCACCTTATTACCGATACAACTTCAATTGGTTGATGTTGAAATGCCTAGGGAGCATTTCACCTGATAACACACATAGCTTCCATGCACTAGTTTCTAGTATGTTGTGGATGACATATGGACCCATCCACCTTATTTATATCTTTCCTAGGTGCTTGATTACATGGAATAATAGATAAAAAAATAATTCTCCTTTAGTTAGCACCTTCTGCTTTATATGCTTGTCATGCCAAAGCTTTTAGTACACCTTTTTTATCTTCTAGTTCCACCTTGCTTGGGTGTGTACCTCATCTAAGCATTTTAAGTATTCCAACCTTGTATTAAATGATTATTAGTAATCTAATTGACTAATTCATGTGGTGTGTAATGATGGAACCAATAACACCATCAATAGAATCAACTTAACACCAAACATTAATTGAAATGGTGTGGCCTTATTCAAGCACTTATAGGTTATATGATATGTCCATAGCACTACTAATACTCAATCATCTCAATATTTGAAACCAACATTCCATATCTTTGTGAGGCATGTCCTTAGGATATTATTGAATGTCTTAGCTATGATATTCTCTTGGTGATGATATGGCATTATCTTATGGTGCACCACCATGTATTCTATTAGCAAGTTCTACATAGTTTCATTAATGAAGTGTGTTCCCCTATCACTATTCAAGTTGAGTGGGAACCCATAAAGGTATATGATGTTCTCCCATATTAACCTTGTGGATATGGTAGTTATGTAGTTTTTGGTTTGTATGGCCTCAACCCACTTGGTGAAATAGTGGCTGCTAGAATGTATCACATGCATATGCACCATAAAGAAGGAGCAATTGGTCTAACAAAGTTAATGGACCTTTTCTTGAATGGTGCCTAGGTAAGAATGGGGATGAGAGGAATCTCATCCTAGTTTTTTGGCTTTCCTATGTGCTGGCATATATCACATGCCTTGTTTCAATCTTTTACATCCTAAAATATACTTAGCCACCACAATCCTATTTGCAATACCTTATACACTATTGTATCTCCTATGTAGTGGCCTTTTGATACCCCCTCATGCACCTCATGTAATATGTATTCCATTTCATGTTCTAAGACACATCAAAGTAGGAATTCATCTTAGCCTAATTTGAATAGTTCTCTATTAATGAGATGAAAAGGGATGGCATGAACTATGAGTTGTTTCTTTTCTTTAGTGGTCATTATTTCGGGCACATATCTAGATGTTAGAAAAGAGACTATCTCCACTAATTCCCTAGGGTCATGCTATATTTTGTAAAGTTATGCATCTAGCATATCATACTCAATAGGTGTTACTACATTTCTGGAGTCTATACAAGATAAATGGTCAAGGCCCAAGTTTTATTTTCCAAACTTGATGATAACTGAGAACAAGAATTTTTAGAACAAAATGATCCATCTTTAAATGCACCCATGGAGAATGGGATTATTCATGAGGTACCTAACTACATCATGGTCCATTAATAAGATGAATGGGGTTGCTAATAAGTGTTGTCTAAATTTTTATAGGGTGTAGACCATGTAAATCATCTCATGATTGATTAAAGTATAGTTCTACTCTACCTTCATTTTTTTACTAGAAAAAAAATGGGGTGATCCATTTTACCTTCACTAGGTTGTGTTAGGATTGCGCCAATTGCAAATATAGATGAATTGACATGGATGTGGAATGGGGTTGTATAGTTAGTAAATTACAAGATAGGTATTCTATCTAATTTGAGCTTCAAAGTATCAAAGGCATCCTCTTGCACTTCACCCCAATATAATGGGACATCCTTATGCAAGAGCTCTTCTAGAAATGCCACAATATTCATATAGCTCCTTATAAAATTTATATAATAACCACAATGGCCAAGAAAGGTGTGAACATATTTATATGTGGAAGGAGTCTGGAGTTGAATGATGATTGTAATCTTTATAGGATTGACAAGCAGACCATATTTATAGATAATGTGCCCAAGCAAGGTTCTAAATGGTGTCACAAAGATGCACTTTTTCAAGTTCAAAGATATTTTAAGCTTCCTACACTCTCAAACATTAGGCACGGGTTATCACAATGGTCTTTCATAGGACCATACAACATCTAGTCATCTAGGTAAACATGGAGGAACTTATGGATGAAATATTTAAACATAATGATCACCACTATAGAGAACATAACTAGTGCATCTTGAGTCCAAAGGGCATAATGTTATAAAAAAAATAGCCCCATTTAGTCTCGAATGTTGTTTTAGACTTGTCCTCCCCCTCAATCTCAAATTTATGGTATCTAGAGAACCCATTAATGAAGGTGTAGGTTTCATAGCCTACAACACCATCCAAGACTTTATCATTGAATGGAGTCAGGAAGGGGTCAGTGATATAAGTAGCATTAATTATTCTATAATTGATTAAAATGAGAATGTAACCATCCTTATTGATGCTTATCACCATTAGGCTTACCCACTCAAATTCCTTCATAGGGTAAATGACCCCTACAACTAGCATTGCATTAATCTCTATCTTAATGTTGGTGTGGAGGTTGGGATTCATCATATAGGGGTGATTCTTGAATGGACTTACACCATTAATTATATTTATTCTCATGTTTCCAAGGGATGGGTGGGTTCCCTTCATATCTTGATAATTCTTTGGGAATAAGTCTTGGAATTCCTTCAGGAGATCCACAAGGTGTACCAATTCTGCATTAGACCAATAGGCACCTAAAGTAGCCATTTTGGTTCTCCTTCTACACTAATATCCACCTTGATGGTATTTAGTGGTACATGGTAGGGCTCATTATTTTCCTAGTGTGAGTTAAATAATTATCAAGTTCCCTTAGTTATCTCTATGTGGAGATGATTTAGGTCTTCTTCATCAAGAAAGCTATCATCTATTTGGTGTATGATCTTTATTTTACCAGTCAAAGTTTTATAGTAGAGTTCCTTTCAAGTTTCATCATCTTCTTCACTCAAGTCATTATTAAGAATTTGTTCCTTAAAAAGTTAGTAACACTACCCCTTTCTCCCTAAACATGTATTTTAGGCACTCCTTGAGGATTACAGTGTCCTCAAATACTGCACTCTAAATTACTTGTAATGGATCAATCAACCCCAATTTCTATGAGGAAAAATAAAATGTGTGCACAAAATTCTCCTTAAGGTCATCTTAATTGGTTTTTTCACAACACATTTCATTAACCACATACCATGCTTGTGCCCATGTCTTTAAAGTTATATAAAAATCATGTACCCATAAGTTCTTTGGGGCAGTCACACCATAGTCAGTGTATGTCTATTTTCATATGCATACATGCACTCTGGGATCAGCATCACCAAAATATTATAATTTATCCAAGTCGTTATTACTTCTCTTAAATCTAGTGTAAATGGTTACCTTCACATCTTGTCAGGTTGGCAAGTTAGACTCTTGTGCTACCTACTAATGAGCGATAGTGCTTCTTAAAGTATAAACTAGTATTCTCATTGTATATGTTTTTTTTGGGATGCATAATTCAATATCATGGACATGCTTTTCCACTGGGTTTCTTCCTTCAAATTTTAGAAGCACTGCAAGCTTACCTTTGCTTAGGTAGAGTACCTTCTTTCCTTTCTTCTTAGTGCTAGGGACCCATCATTTTGGAGTACAATCAATCTAGACCTATCCAATCCTCACATGTTTTGATGCCTTTATATGCACCAATCAACATCTCTTACTAGTGGTCTCATAAGCCTCTTTAACCCATTAGTTGAAAGCAACATTGGTGTGTCCAACGCTGACTTCTCATCTTCCCAAGAGAGCAATCCCTGATTAGTGGGGTTGAGATTATTGATGCTTTGCATCATGATGTTATATATATGGTTGATCTCATCCCCAAGATCAACACTCTCCACATAGGGGGTCCTTGGTCACTTGAGATGGGAATCACTACCCTTTCCTTGCCATTCTTGAAGATCATATATCACTTCTTGAAGGGCATATTAGCATTATTTATGTATCACCATGGCCTTCATAGAAGCACTAGATAGTTATCTTGTTTAGCCAACTCAATTACCTTAAAGTTGGCATGGAATTCGGCACACATAATATCTACAATGGTGCTCTTTAGAATTTTTATCATTTTCACTCAAGTCTTGTTTGCCATAAAGAGTACATGGGGGAAGGCCTCAACGATAGCTTACCCATCTTCTCCCATACATTCTTGGTTAGGAAATTGACCTTGATGCCTATGTCAATAAGGACCTCATAGATGAACCATCCGTTAATGGTGACATTCACTAGGAGTTCTTGATCATATTTTATATTTTGGGTGTGCCTAATCTATCATGCCCTTTCCATGCATGGTGTGGTAACTTTAATTGACTATTGCCTTGTATGTTATAAAAGTAAACTCTTTAATAGGGGAAAAATACCCTCTATTTTTAAGAGGTGTAAGATCTTTTTTATCTCTTACACTTTATCCTCATGACCATCCTACCGCTTATGAGAGGTGGTAGCATGTGCCTCTAGGTCTCATTCTAGTTAGAGCTCTCCTTGAAAGTTTTGTATCATGCTCATAGCCTATTATAGAATGTCATTTTGGTGTGTAGGGTATAGATAAGGCACAACTTTAGGTTTGGGATATGTTATATGCTCAGTGTGGCTCAAATCCCCATATTCTAAGCATAACTTTGGTACTAGCACAACTAGAGGTTGAGTGGTGAGTCCACTTCCAGTAGTTTATTTTATTTTAATTGGATCCATGTGGACTAGTTATCCCTTTGAAGTTCATTTCTCTACCTTAGGTTCATGCTTGATCATCTCTACACCCTTGTCTATGTTAGGCCTACCTTGGGTCAATTTTTTGTATAAGTCAAGGCATTCCTTGACCTTGTATGTTCCTCAATAATACCCACCCATTAGATGTGTAGGGTAATCATGTTGATAGTGTTCGATCTAACCACACTTGTAACATGATCATGGTGGGAACCTTCCTCCATTGCATCTACCTCCTCACCCTTGAGCACTTTTTTGCATCCCATAGCATGCATTTTATTAGATATAACCCTCATATCCTTAGGCTCCCTACCCCCTACTGCACCTTTCCCCATGTTTTTATGCATTTCATCAATTACATAACAATTAACCATGGTATGAGCATAGGTATCACATAACTGGCAATAGTGGTTGTGCTGAACTAAATGACACATTGCAACATAGGGTAGTTGCAAATATTATGTGCCTCATGATAAACTTCATATCTAAGATGAAATGTATGCATATTCCTTTGATGTTATTTATTCTTATTATGGCCTTCTATCTCATATTCAATGCATCATAACCTTCTTTAAGCATCTTAAAATGATCTAGTGATCAACTTTTGTAGTTGGGAGGCCATAGATGCAATTTGTGCCTCCATGAAAGGGCTAATTCTTGCATTATCTCTCTCAAATACCTCAGCTCTGAGTGTAGCTTCAAGTGATTCCTAAGGGTCTATAAATGTTTTCATAGACAATACCCTTTTGAATGGTACTATCAATCCCCCCAACAAACCATTATGTGTGCTAGGAGGGGTGAATATCATAAGGGAGTTTGTAAATAAGAGGCTTGAATATAGCATCATATAAGTGCACACTCTCTAACAATCCCTGGTTAATATCTTTGAGCATGATGATGCTCTATTTTTTAAACTCAAGTATATCAAATTCTTTCAAGAAGGCTTCTTTCAGGTTGTTGTAGTCAACCATAGACTAGTTAAGATCAAACTTCTTATACCAAGTATGGGTGTGATTAAGTAAAGTTTTCATGAACTATGTATCCTTGTGCTCAAACTAAGTTATACCCCTAATATGATATTATAGTTCACACTTGAGTACATGCTCTAATACATTTTTTACACCTCGATACTCAAGTAGATGCATAGCCATTTGGTAATAAATTTGGGGTGGGGAAGTAACTGATATCTAAGGCACTTGTCCCCCCATTACTTTTCCTAGTGGTGGTACTCCAACACCTATAGCTATTATTCCAAGTATTGGTCCCATTTTTAACACCGAAATAATATAATATTATGGAATTGTACTAATGACTAGTGGTGCAAGGCCACTTCCTCCAAGCTATTACCTAGGCTATGTAGCTAACATTGGTTGAACTAGAATTCTTGAGCTCACATTTTATCTACTCAGGTTAGTTCCCCAAGGTCTAAAGGTATCCTCACTTAGCTCCTCATAAGGAATAACTTGTTCAATCACAAAATTATGGTCTAATTATACAAAACAATCAAAGTCTAGGTTGATAATGAGGTCAGTTATCAATCATATGTCTTCCTATGAGGGATCCAAGACATGATATTGTGTCATAGGTCCAAAGGGGTTAGGTTCATCTAGTGCATCTCTAAAGTTCAAATTTTATAGGGACCCCAAGTATTTTTCAATTATCAACTATGGATCTTATTCTATGGCTTCAAGGTCTCCCTCTTCTAAGTGTTGTTGCCATTCAATAGATATTTCCCCATGCCCTTCCCACTAGCTATAGGTCCTCTTGGCACTTCTAAGTTTTATATCTTCCATCAATATGCACCTCATTTTGTTATAATCCTATCTCCTAAGATCTAAGGTGTCAAACTAGTCATCTCCCTCTATTTCTCCTCACCTAAATGTCCCCTTCTTCCCCGTTACATTGCTCATACATGAGAGGACTTTAGCCTTCCATCCTCATGGTTTCAAATTTATAGTCCACCATCATCTTCTTGAGTTTGGTTCCAAAAGATCTCATGAATTTGCCTCTAGATTCACCCAATAATTGATATTCTACTTCTTTAGGGAAGGAGTATGTTGATACTATGAATTCAAGCATGTAGTTATTCAACACCCCTTACCACCATTTATCTATAGCTCTAATCTAAGTGGCATCTAAGTTCTCAAGCATTTTTAGGTGTTCTTTCATGCACTATCCATAGTTTCAACTTCTATGTGTCACATAAGCAGCCAACCATAAATACACCTACTTTGGTAGTTTACAAAAGAAAACCTCATACAAGGCATCATACAGGTGGGTCTAGACCCACTTCCTTAGTTTTTTTTCCTTTATAAGTTATATGCCTCAATACAAAGCTATCTTTCACTCATTCCATATAGCACTTGATGTTCTTGAGGGAGAGTCAGATCATCATTCTAGTGCAACATTACAATAACAAAATTTAACTCATCCTAACAATGGAACCAAAATGTTGTAGAAAAGTAGGTGTCTAAGTCATAGGCCTTGTCTGGTGATTATCTAGATATCCAAGTCATATCTAGAGTTGTTACAATGTAGTGTAAGCCTTGAATAATCTTGTAGTGCTCAACATTTATCACTCATTTTCATTGGCATCAATTGACATAAGGTGAAAACCTTATACACTCACTCAAAGCATAGTATAAAAAAGACTAGAGCTTGTGTTGGGCTAGTTGTGTCATGGCACAAATCTATCTTCTAGGGACTTTGGTTAGTGAAAAAGTGGTGGTGCATTTATGGGCACAAGCCATTCTAGAGAGGATCTAACTATCTGTTAGGCATAATCATATGTAATGGGATTTTAGAGATTTTTGGGTATAAGTATCATTACGAGGTGTAGGTTCTTTCTGATACTTAGAGCATTTTCTATCTAGGGTGTTGATGTCATCATACACTATATAAATTCCATGAATGGGCTAAGTCAAAGGCTTATAAGATCTTAACACATATAATATAAATCTAGCATTCAATCTATTAAAACATTATGCAACCCATTCTCATTCTAAACCTATGGTTACAACCATGTAAACTAGATTAACATTGATTAGGCACAACACTATATATAATTAATAGATTTCAAACACATAATATATCTATATATCAATAAAATTCAAAAAATTCTCTTTACAGTTGCTAAAGGCCCAGAGGCTCACATAAAAGCTTGGGCATTACAATGGGGAAACTCAAAGGCATCCCAAACTAAACTCTAACCTCTAATGGTGAACACATCATCTAGAACCAATCTTGTAGGGCTTCACTATTCCAATCTCCTCCTCCTCACTAACAAGATTCTACTTGGATTTATAATGTTTTAGGACATATTAGTTCCATGTTGAATGGAACACATCATTTGCTAAGTTGGCATTGGATGTAATCATTCTGATAGCTCCACTATCCTACTTCTAATGAGTCTTGACTATCCCATGTACCCACTTCTTAATGATGATTGAGCTAGAAGGGAGTTAGTTATCTACCTACTAGTTGGTGCCACAAGATGACAAAAAAATAATCTTAACAAGTTATTTCCTCATTCCCAAGTGTTTTTTGTGTTGGCACAGGTCTATATTTAGATTAATTTGGGGCCCAACACACTTTATTTACTTTACTTGTACAACTATTTACATTTCTTACTTACAATCATTTACTTTCATAGAGGTCTAGTTAGAGTTATTTCATTATGTCATAAGCTTAGTCTTTGGAACCCTTTCTTATTGGTATTGGTGACATAAATCCCCATCTTATATGTCTTTTAATCCATTGGTCACTACCCAAAAATTAGGTATCACATGCTCTATTTGATTAACCTTCTCTAAATCTAGATCTATTGAGTAGTTATAGGCTAATCCTATCTTACACATACACCATCCACTACTTCCCCTTGACATGAAGGTTTGTTTCTAAATCTCTCCCATATTATATATGTCTTATTATTCATCTCTTCCATACATGTTATCTTTATGACAAAATTATAATTTTAATTTTTTTAATAGAAGTTTCATCTTTGATTTGTTATGAGATGTTTTTGGTCCTTGCCATATCTTTATAATATTTCTAATAGTTATGTTTTGAATCTTGAGTTTTCTATTCATTTTTTACAAGCTATCTGGTCTCATTTTTCCTTTTCATTCCTTCACATTTCACCTTTTTTATAAGCCATTTGGTCATGTTTCTATTTTTCATGCCTTTGTTATTTCGACCCTAATTTATCCCTAGCATGATTAATTATCAAATTTACATTGATTATATATGCTTCCTTGGATATTTTATTTCTAATCTAACCTCATAATTATTATATTGCCAATATTTTTTGAGTTTTATAGTTTTCTCATGTGATTTTTCATTTACATCCATTTTTTGACTATCCTACATATGCACACATTACTTTTATTTTATTTTTAGCCTTTTATAATTAGGGTTTCCAAATATAATTTTTGAACCTACCAAGATCAGGACTATAATATTTTCATGCATCAAATATGTGGAAATGTAATTCAAGGTATGCATATGTTACTTTTATTTGTTCATTTATCACCATTTATTTCATCATTTCCTTTATGATTTAGTGTTTTTATGAATATTTCCCAAAGTACCTATTGTGACATGTGAGAGCTTCATGTGAGGAATATTTATACACTTGATATTTTTCTAATTTATCATTTACTAATAATTTCTCTTGATATAATTATACATGCACAAATCCCCTTGAGTGCAAGTCCTAATGATTTCCCCAAAAAAGGGGTGTGGCCATACTATTTTTCCATACCTTTAATATTATCAATCTAACCTTATTTGAATATCTTTCCATCTCCATTATTTCTCTTGTTTATTTCAATTATGAGAGACAACTTATATTATTATTGTATTTGTGAAGTTGATATACTTTATTTCTTTCCTTTTTATCCATGTATTATATTGGACTAGCTGAAATTTTTATAAGTTTGTCTCTATCTTCCCTATTATATCAGCTTGGATAATATATTTTTGATTCAATTGACACCCCATTATATTATCATTATTTTTTATACCATTGACTTATAATTATAGGTTATTTTTACATTTGGATATGTATATAAATGGGTCATATTTATCATTTCCAAAAATACACAACACTCATCTACTCTACTTTCACTTTCATTTCTTCTCTTAAGTAGTATAGGAGGAATTATAGGTTAAAATATTATTCCTAAAGGTCTATCCTTACTTAAATATCTTTTAATATAAATAGGAGGATTCAAAATAAGGATAAGCCCCAATATTTTGAGTCCCCAATTAATAACACATAGATATTATTCTTTCCATTTGAAGTCTTCATCCTAAAACAACTCTTACAAAGTTCTACTAGATCCAAGAGTAAGATTGATGTGCTGACAAGTTAATACAAAGGTAAGTATCTCTATATCTATTCTTTTTTTTTAATTTACCTAGTAGATAGATCTACTTTTCTTATTGGTATAGTAGATGTATGTTATTTCCATTGCCTAGTTCCCCTTATACTAAATAAGTTGGTATATTATAGAACACCTAGAAATTCATTTATAATCATCCCCTATGGTATTTATATATTTTTTAATTTAGTTTTATTTTTTATCTTAGATCTAGGTTACCCTTATTTATCATTTCCTTTCATGTAATTTCCTTTTTATACCCTTGATACCCTTGTGTACCATTAATATATCATTAATTTATCTTGAGATCTAGTTTAAACCATAATCAATATTTTAGTAATATACTTTAGGAGCCTATACCCTTGACATTAAGTTTTGATTACCCTCTACTATATTTATGATCAACCCAATTATTATCACTATACATTCCAAATATACATAGGTTCTATGTTATGACCTCTTATTTGTATCCTAGTCTATAAAGTAAAAGAGGATTTCTATATTGGTCATTGTAGCCCGTGCATAAATTTTACATCTATCTAAAATAATCAAACATAAGCCACATAGTCAAGGCATGGTCACATATAAATCCATACACTATCCTCTCATCCAATTATACTTGTAAATAATCATGGATGAATTCTTTAAAATTTAAAACCACAATCTAAAAGAATACTTCATATGCATTATTTATACCAAATGGCATGACATTATAGGTGGAACTTTATTTAGTGGAAAAGTTTTTTGGCCATGTATTCATCTAAAATTTTCACTCAATGATATCTTAAGAACTAATTTTTGAAACTATATGCTTTAAAAATTGTTATTCCTTTCTTGATCTATTTAGTAGAAGGTGTGAGGGAGTGATCATTAATGTAAGATACATTCAAATCTGGGTAATTTTAAAAATGCAAGTAACCATCATTCTAAATGTAAATCACAATGGCTAACCAATTTATTTTGATCAATAATAAATATCACACAAGGATTCAACATGATATTAATTTAACTCTTAACCTTTTCCCAAAAGTTGGGATTAAGGTGGTAAGGCCTCTACTTGAGAGGTTTAACCCCTAGTTTCAGCTAGATCCACATTTTTCCCAAAAATTGATGAAGACCTTCATCTTATGATATATGTATGGTAATATATCATAATAATCCTTTATTAATCTAGTCATTTTATGAAATTATTTATAAGACCAATAATCAATGATGTTAATCTTTGGTTCATGTTCAGTCTTTATGTTTGCCTCTTATTGAGGCCAACATACCCCTCATTTTTTAAAATTGGGGACCCTTGACAAACCTTGAAACATGACATGTTTACATCATTTGTAGAATTTGAATATCATCCAATTTATTAAATACATGCTTACTAATTTTTTTTCTTTAAATTTATCTAACATTACTAATAAATGGTCTTCATGTCTTTTGTTGCAGGTTCCATGGCATTCTTGCTGAGAAATTCATGCTCCAAAACCCTATCTCAAACCCTCAGTTAAAATTTGAATATTGGTTGAAAATATATTGGTGGTAACCCTTTAAAATCCATTTTAGAATTAAGAATAATTTCCATGTTAAAATCTTTAGTCATATTTTTTAACACAACTAAAACTTATCCTAAAAAATGCTTGATCCTTTTTTATTATTTCCCCTTTAGTTCCTTATATTTCTAAGTCTAATATAAGTTTTGTAGGGTCCCTTTTAGTATTCCCTAACTTGGTCCCTTTAATTCATAGCTTAACCTAAAGTTTTAATCCTAAGGCCCCATCATATTTATTAATATGAATTGGACATTAGCTTTAGCACTCTAGCCCAAGTCTTCACTTTACCATGAGTCATAACTTAATTTCTATACTTCTTTGTAGATTCAATATCCCATGCCTCATCATGGGGATTGATCTAATAGATTGAGTAAGCTTCAGGTCTTGGCTTATAAGGAATGAAACTCAAAAGATATAATAGTTCATGCTTCCTCATAGCCTTTCGATCAAATAGCATGAGGAAATTTTGATAGAATCTAG
The DNA here is from genome assembly GCA_037957365.1 of Torreya grandis. Classification (NCBI taxonomy): domain Eukaryota; kingdom Viridiplantae; phylum Streptophyta; class Pinopsida; order Cupressales; family Taxaceae; genus Torreya; species Torreya grandis. The sequence goes on from JARHVA010005550.1 coordinate 193,132, forward strand.
CACTTAATCCTTGGGACCAATCACGTTCAAGATTTTAGATCCTAATCAATGGTTCTCACTTCATCATAGATTAAAGATCAGATGGAGTAAAGAAAGCATGGAAAATTCAAAATCCTAGGATTTCTATGTTGTTTCCACATGACATTCCCATGTTCAAAGTTTAAAATAAAATGGGCCCACTTAATTAAAGAAACCTATCATAAGCAAGCTCCTAGATTATGATCATATGGCTCTTGCTTACTCATAAGCCCTCGATCCAATAGAGTGCATTGAGTCTAAGATCTTGGGAAGGCCCATGGAGGTGCTAAGTTGAACCTTCACATTGGGTCATGGGAGTTTCATGAGCTTAAATTTGATGTTTTTGTGACCATCATTTGACATCCATGAGGACGTATTTAATATTTATGCGACCATCAACTTTAAGCCCATCAAATTAAAATTTTACTATCTTAAAATTGACATTCACACAACCATCATTTGATGTTTTCAAAGATATATTTTACATCTTAAAGACTATCAAATTTAAGCTAATTAATTATTTTACTCAAGATTAATACTCAAAAATGTCACTAGAAATCTCGTGAACTACCTTGCAGACTAATAAAAGCCCCTTAGAGGATGCTCAAACACTAGAAATATTCAAACTAAAAATATTAAAATGGTATTATAGTCTAAATTTTTTCAAAATAAACTTATTCTAAGTCTATATCTTGAGGTCCCCATTGTATGTTGCTTAAAATTCTATGAACATTAGGCTAGAGACTTATACTAAGTCTTACTTTGAAAGGGTCTTTGTGACATAAAACTTAGCTTAGATGATTTTAACTAAAGGTTTTAATATGTTTATTAATACACTAAAACTCTATTTGGCACTTAACCATTATACCATTTTAACCCCTTTTGAGCATATTCTATAGATCTGACATGAATATTTTAGCCTAAACTATACATTATGTTTATTAAACATAGCGTAAACTTTGGCCTAAAATATTTAGCCATGGTACTCTTAGTATAAATCTAGAATAAAAACTTAGGCATAAACACTCTAGCCTAAATTTTACTTCATGTTTAATAAACACAAAATAAACTTTAGCCTAAGATGTTTAAATGTAAGTCCCTACCTTAATATAGTGCTAACTTAAATCTCATGCATCTGTGCAGATCTACAGCTCATGCTTCATAGTGGGGGATGATCCAATGATGTAAGCACATTGAAGACTTTTCAATATATCCCTGAGAGCCCATGGGCTTGACATGTGGCAAAATCACATTTGAAGTAGAACTAAAAAAGATCTAATGGTTCATGTTTCATTACACTCCTTGATCTAATGACACAAAAGCACCAATGACTTTTCAAAGGAAATCATAAGTCCTATAGAGGTACCAAGTGGCACAACCATGAGGCATTAGTACCAAAGAACCAATAAATAGGCAATAAATTAGATCACAATCAACAAATTACTCTAACCTAAGATCTTAATTTGATGATACAAAGCAAATGGGGCATTTTCAAATGCCAATGGCTAGTGCTCAAATGCATTTATGAAAAATGCAATGAAAGATCTTGATTGATGCCACATAAGCATCATGCAAGCATACAATGACAAAATATGAGATCTTGTGTGCCTCAAAATGAAAAAGTATAAAGGAAAATGTCCAAATCAAAACCAAAGCACATATGAGTCAAACTCCAAATGAGATACCACTATTAAATCTTCAAATCCCTATACTTTCATAAAAAGAGCCAAAGTAAACTTGAATTGGCTACTAGTGAATACAAAATAAGCTTAATTATGTTTTTTAGCATGAGAGAGCTAACTAAAGATCATTTTCAATCCAATTGTGAATAATTTTCAAGCATAGAAGCCATGGCAGCTTAAAGATAAAAATTGAGGGATGAGACAAAACTATAACTATCTATAGATAATGAAGGAAAAGTTTTTAAGGATACAAAATTGGATGTCATGGCCCTAAAAAATGGAAATAAGAATTGGTCCAAACTCTTCTTCACCATAGAGGAGATGAAACCCATCACCAAGGAAGAGCAGAGGATTGCCAAAGTAAGTAGAAAGTAATATGACTTGGTTATGGTTCAAATGGTTGGTCTCCACCATGCAACTACCAAACTAGAGGTACTTCACTACATTGATATCCTTGCTCCAATTTTCATTGATTATAGAATTGATGTGTATTGGATCATTCATGAGGGTAGCTCTAGGAAAGTTGCCTACATTACCCCATTGGCCTTTGAATCATACTATAAATTGCCTAAACCACATGTATATTTTCCCATAATTAGAGGATGGACCATTGAACATGACCTAAACACTATCCTCTGACCATGGTTGCTCCAAGGAAACCATGTCTTTTAGTATTTTGAGGGAAAGATCCCTATTGCCTAGTTTAGGGAAGGGATTAAGGTTATCATGACCTTATTAAATAGATTATCTAGAGACCCTATCACCACTTATGTCAACAAAAATTAGGTGTCCTTTATGTATTTCATGGTAGAAAAGAAGCTTACTCCACCAATCAAAGATATGATCGGTGTCTTCCTGGGGAAGCAATTCATTATAATTAAAATGAAGACAAGTAATTAGTTTTACATAATGTCTTACTTGTTAGATTCCCTATTGGCTTCCACCAAGATCCCCAATATCAAGAACTAGTCTCTTGAAGGTAAAACAATCATCTCCCACCATTACTCCAAACTACACATATTCAAATATAGGTAGCATATGAAATTCATATGTGAATATGTCTATCCTACATTGGTGAAGGCCATCATAGGGATTCTCATGCCTAAGGTTTTCCCTTTGGTCAAGAAGTGCATAGAGCTGGTCATTGATATCTAGTTTTATCTAGATTACACAGTTATCAAAATTGAGGGAATTCTAACCCAACCCTATAGTTTGTCAATCTACATTCCTCTTAAGCTAGCAGAGCAATAAATTACATCCCAATTCCTTCATGGTGTTGATGGATTTTTTAACAAAAAAAGGAAAGGTATTCTCCGTCCCTTTCCTTTGACCATAAGATGAACAATTTTGTAAGATTGGAATCAAATGGACACCATGTCTAGGCATAAGGACTCCTTTGGGTTTCAATTGGATGATCTCAAATAGTGGGATCTTAAGAATGTAGTTAACCCACATTCAAAGAAAAAGAAAATACCAAAACCAATATATGAGCATGAATTGGGCCCTCATGACACTTTGTACATAAAGGCTAGTAACTTTGAGGAAGTATTGGCTAGGTTTAAGGGAACCAACCTATAGCTTATACATAGACTGACTAGTGACAACAAACCAATAGGGGACATATGGAAGATGTATCCCCTTAAGTACCATTTGTTTCATGGCCCTTTTAGGACACCTCAACACCAACCTCAGATGGAGCTTCCTTGACCCCAAGAAAAAATTATATAAGGAACTGGTAAGAAAAATCTAGAAGAGAGACCTGGAGAGGGATCATCATCCTTAACCATACCCCAAAGGTTAGAATCTATAGTGGAGTACTTAAACATGATTATCTTGGAGCTATATGAAATATTAGAAGGTACCCTCAAGGATTTTGCTAAAGCATATAGATCTAAAGAAGAATAAACATAGGTTAAAGAAGCTAAAGTTTAAACAAATCAAGTTGATCAAAGAAAGGGAAGGAAATATCCCTTGATATAGTCCTAATGGCACAACTAGAAAAGAAGAAGGTAGAGTCAGCATTGGTCCCTATTAGACCAAGGAAGAAGCCAAGGTTGATTCTCACTCATCCTACCAATGAGATCAACCTATTCAATGAAGAGTTCCTCATTCATGGACCAATCATCCTTGATTGGTTCATGTATGGAAAGCTACAAAATATCCCTTCCCAGTCACACTTTTAGGCCTTGACCCAATCTATCAATGTGGATGTTCATGAAGAAATCAAGCCATAGATCAGGGCTTTAATGAAAGTACATGAAGAAAGAAGAATTATGGCCACTACAAGGCTAAATATCAAGAAAATGGATGCTCTAGGAGATTTTAGCAACACTAAAGTTGAGGTCTTAGAGCCTTCAACATACATAGAGCCAAATACTAAAGTATAATTTAATCTAAAGATAACTAGATTAGGAAGAGTAACTATAAGGAAGGCCATGGTGGGATTCAAGGAGTTTATCTTCCATAAGGTTGAGCCTTTTAAAGTTCTAACCCTAGTTGAAGAATAACCACTCGGTGAGGTTCCCATCAATGAGGAATATGTTGAGAGTCTACTAGAGGCCTATTCAACTTAGGCCAAAGCTAGGATCAGAAGAATGAAGTAAAGGATTCTAAATTTAGAAAGGGAAAAGGAGAACTTAGAGACAGGCCATTTTATCAATGCCTTATGCCATCATAAATATGTTTGAAGCATCACTATTTGATATGTTTGATTATTTAAAATCAATAAAACTAATGCAAGATGCCTTAAGACAATAAGGTGAGATAACCAGAGAGTTCATAATAGAGTGGCAAGGGATAGAGACCAAAATAAGGGATATCATTAGCATCTTGATTAGGGATAAAATACCTAAGTTAAAAACCATCATCTTGGCCCACCTGAATGCCATATTGGGAATAATAGTGGATAAAATTTAGAGTCTAACTGTGTGGGAAAATAATTTAGATAGACTTTTGGCTAATGATAAGGAGTTAATTACCAAAATTAAACAACTCTTGGGCAATATGTTAGCCAATCCTACAAAGATTATAGCATTGGTAATAGTTGATGATGCAGAGTACAAACATAGAGTTACCTTGGTTATGTAGGAGGTGAAGATAAAAAGCAAGGGAAAATTAGGTAGGGACAATGGAAGGATTTTGGGTATGATCTTCATAGTTAAGGAGAAGATTATAGGACCTAGGAGCATAAAAGAGGCTATGGTTAGATATGATAGAGACCTTAAGAACTTAACTAATCAAGAATAAGTCTACCTCCTAAATCCATATATGAATTTAGAGCTCATCAAAGATCAACATCAGAAAACAATGGAGCTTCTACAGGAGCAATAGGGGAATCCCTCAACCATGGGCCAACCAAGCTGATTAATATTCCCTTTTTTGTAAAATCATTGTAATATTTGAAATAGAGAATATTAATTTATAAGGCATATGCTAGTTTGTTATCATATTTCCTATAGGTCAGTCTAATTTTGAAAATAAAATATACTATAGAACTTTCTAAAGAAGGATAACTATCCTTATCTTTTGTACATTTGTATGTTGTAACTGATCAGTATACTGCCTTACCTTTCTATAAAAGTCATGTATCACCACCTTGTAAAGAGGGAGATAATTTTTATAAAAAAAATTATACTTAGAGTAATTAATATAATCAATTAATTTTACAAAGATTGTACATATTTTATGTGTTAATTGTTAACATAGATTTTCTCTTAATTACTAGTTGTATGTCTTAAATTTGAATAGTTCATTTGAATTCTGGGTTGCATATTTAATCAAAAGGTTTATAATTGGTGCATATGCTAGATTAGTTTAAGGATATATAATTTACTTCACTTCATTTTGCTCTATATTCAAATGTGCAAATGCTATTTGATTTTAGTAGTAAATCTTTAAAGTAAACATGGTTCCTACTTATGATGCTAAAATAACATTCCTTCAAATTTTACCTGGTATATAGTGAAATCTAATCTTAGGCTATTTTACACTTTATATTGGTTTTAATGCATACTTAGTTAAAATTTGTGCTTTGTCATAATGTTTAAGGCTAAAACAAGCAATAACTCATTTTCTTTCTACCTTACTCTCCTCATTTTCCCCCTTTTAACTAAATCATTGTATCTTAGAATTCATTACAAATATCCATATAGATTAAGTTTGGATCATAATTAATTAAGTATTAGCATAGATATTAACATGTCATAGATAATTAGACCATGATGGCTCCCAACCATCAATTAATACAAATTTGTGTGGACAATTGAACATTGTTTTGTCATTATTTCACCACAATTAACATCAAGTTGCCACAACTTGCTACTCATGCTCTAAATTCTTATAATTTTTAAATGAAAAGTGTTCTATAGCACTAAGGAAATATATGGTACACATAGAGGCTTCAACAAGTCCTTGTTGATGTTATAAGGAGGTCCTATTTGTGAAATTATTGGATCTTCACTTATCTTAGTCTATTTTGATCTAAGATTGATGCTATCATTATGCCTTTAAGTAATTATTTTCTTAGAAGTGTAAATATCATTGATCTTTGTGGTTTTTTACATTCTTTGTGCTTCCCTTAGACAAATATCAAGTTCTTTGAGATTTTATGCTTGGTTTTGGTAAGTTTAGCTTACACTTTGAAAATCCATAGTATTTGAGGTTAGGATAGCTTGTTTTAATCAAAGGTTGGCATATCTTTCTTATATTTGAGTTTATGTGAGCTTAGACTTATAAAGATAGATCATATTTACATAATTAGACACATCTTTGAGTTATATTAGTTAAATATCAATGTCCTTTACTATTATTTACATAATCTTTGAAAAATGAGCTTAATGTGTAGGTTTAGTCCTTATTCCTTATAAATATTAGCCTAATACATTATGTTTCAAATAGGATCTTTAACCTTCAAGCTAAAATTTCAGAATATTCAAACCAAATCACACTCAGAGACAAGATAACCTTTATTTGAACTTGAGGTTCATAGAAAGGCTAAGCATGACAAAGCTAGATGCAAGAGATCCAAATACTTGCCAACTTCACCTCTTTAAGGTACCTTTTCCTTACATCGTCAATCAGGTATGGATTGGTTGGGAGACTCTTCAATCAATGTGCTAGGTGTGGTATATGATCTCCCATGTAACCCTAAGAAGTACTTGCTTACATTTAGTCCAACTGGTATTACAATTGCTAAAGAGCACATTAAGTCTTTTAAAGATACCTTAAGGTTACTAAATGTTGTGCATGAGGAAGTAGCATGTAATTTATTTCCTTTTATCTTTAAATATTTTTCTTATGAATGGTTTTTTAATGTGCTTGACAACTATATCACAAGTTGGAAAGGTTTCACCAATGTATTCATAGATTAATTTGGTAAAATTTTCAATCCTTGTGTTATTTACCATCAATTCACCACCATTAGAAGAGTTGAAAATGAGCCTATAAGGTTATTTAATGCTATATTTTTAAAAATGTATAGTAGGACCATAGAACTTTATAAACTTGATGATGTCTTAGCTTTATAAATATATGAGGATGTAGTAGATCATATGACCTCTGTATTCTTGAAAAGGTTTTAGCCAACTATAACTTCAATAGCCAGGGCCTATTTTGAGGTAGTGACCATCAATGACTAAATGCAACCCCAAGGATAAATGGCTTACTCAATCTTAAACATTAACCCACATATTCCCTCTCTGAACATCTTTCCAAACAACAACCAAAATATCCCATCCTTAAATCAACTCCCAAACCTCAATCAATTACCCTTGAGTCATGTTTCTCCCAATTAGAACTTAGGATTATTAAATCATCCTACTAATGTATTCAATACAAATGATCAAAAATATTTAGTACCAACTACTTGTATTTATAATAACTAGGTGCACAACTCTAAAACCCCTAAAAATGATAATGAGTCTATATTGAAAATGGTCTAAAAATTAAGCCCCAATTTCCTCCAGTTGTAGAAATAAGTAGGCAATATTGGAGACAAATCTAATAGACATTTCTCATTTCAAAGGTTCAATAGGCCAAATAATAGGTTTAAAAATGATAGTTTCTATAATAGCAAGGCTAATGAACCATCTTCTAGTAATAAGAATATGGACATTAATCTTATTAAAATTGCATTACCTAATTATTGTAGAGTACATTGCATAGCCAAGCATGGAGAGAATGATTATATAGAGTTTAGAAAAGATTTTGAAGCTTTCTAAGAGGATTTAGATACATTTGAAGTGGTCCCTAACAAGGAAAGTAGTGCAGGTGCCTCAAGACCTAAACCATCTAATCAAGCCTTCATGGTGGAAATTTTTATTTTCCCTTTTTAAGAAGAGAATGAACCTAATGAGATCTTTAAAGAGATATAGGCCTTCCATCAATTCTTGAATAAGAGTTATCCCTTAAGTAATAGAGAGAAAAGGCAATCATTGACTACCTCAATGCCTCCAAACAGCTTTGGAACTCCTCTAGATACTTCTTCAAGAAATAATCCTAAGCCCCCTAAAATGAGTACCCCTAAACCTAATATTTATATTCCTAGTTGTAATAAAACTAGATATAATATAGTTAAAGATATGAATAAGATAAAGGTTAATATTACATTGCATGAATTGGCATAGATCATAAAGCAAATAGACCTTCTACTAGAGTCATTATCAAAGAAGTCCAAAAACCCACCCAAGGCTAACCATGCTAATGTGAATATGCATAAAGCCAAAGCTAAATATCCTCCTTTCCTACTTATTATCAAGATGTTTGGTAAGAATTTACATAATTGTTTACTAGATTTTAGTGCATCTACCAATATCATTCCTAAAGGTATTTACAAATAGATTGGCTTAACACCTATAAATTCTGACAGGGTTGTCACCCAATTAGACAAATCCAAAGTTAAGGTTATTGGGGAGTTAATGAATGTTCATATGAAATTAGCCTCTGAACCTAGGGTTTAACAATTATTGATATACAGGTTGTTGATATACCTAATGTTTATGGAATATTTTTAAGTAGGGAATGGACCAAGGCTTTGAATGGTTATATTCTATATATTTCTCACATTTGTGACTACCTTGGAAGGGAGTTCCTGATCATATCAAGGTTGAGAGAGCCAAGGATGAAATACATGATCACTAAATACAATGTTGTGAATGAGATGGTCAACATAATTGACTTAGACTTAGGGGTCTTCACCCTAGAGACTAATAAGGTATGTGATCCTAAGAGTGCTCATGTTGTTCTTAGATTGTGGAAATTACATTTTGATGGTGCCTAATGTAAGGCTAGATTTGGAGTATGTATTATCCTTACTAACCCCATTGGTAAGAAATACCATGCTTTCTATAGACTCTAATTCCCTTACACTAACAATCTTTCTAAATATGAGGCCCTTATCCTAGGCTTATAATTTGGTATAAATAATAAGGTCAAAGAACTACTAGTTTATGAGGATTCAGAACTACCGATCAACCAAGTAAGAAGTAAATACCAATGCAAGATCTCATACCTTAAGAGGTATAAGTTTAGGGTATGGGATCTTATTGAGTTATTTGATGATTTTGGCATCACTTCCATCCTAATAGAAGAGAACCAAGCTATTAATGGGTTGGCATATGTTGCATCCAACCTCATGCCCAACCAAGATTCCCCCAATTTTAGCATTGAGATGATCCCTTGTCCTTTAGTGCCTAATAATGTTAACTATTTTCAAATTTTTAGTGATGATCAATAGATATTGGATTTCATGACCAATTCTAGAGCATTTTATGCTCATATTATTGATGAGACTAATGAAAATGCATCTAAAGAGGACAAATTTTATGGTAAAGTCATTTAGTTGAATGACAATAAAATCCCTAAGGGGTTTATTGCTTTAGAGAGACTATTAGATCAAAATAAATTGGTTGAGGTTTCTAATATTCCTAAGGTAAGTGGGAAATACTATAATGTTGTTGATCTTGGTTTCCAAGATCAACACTAGCTAGTAAACATTGGAAAAGCCTGCACAAACATTGAGAATAAGAAGGCCAAAGAGCTCCTTACCTAATATAGGGATCTTGTAGTATGTTATTATGATGACTTAAAGATATTTGATCTAAGGGTCATCACTCACACCATCCGTCTCAAATAAAACTATAAACCATTCAAGTAGAAATAGAGGCTTGTAAACCCTATTTTAGAACCAATAATCTTTAAGGAAGTTAAGAGACTACTAGATGCTAGGATAGTCTTCCGTATTAGGCATTCTACTTGGGTGGCTAATTTCATGCCAATAAAGAAGAAGAATGGTGATATTAGGCTTTGTATTGACTTTAGGAACTTAAGCAAATCATCCGAGAAAGATAACTATCCTCTTCCCTCTCTTGACTAGGTTATACAAGTTATTTTAGGTTTAGCCATGATGTCTTTTCTTGATGTATTTTTAGGCTATAACTAGGTGTTAGTTGACAAATAAGATAGGATAAAGACAACTTTCACCATATAGTGGGTAACCTTTGCTTACAAGAGGATGCCCTTTGGGCTAATCAACATAAGAGATACATTTCAAAAGTACATGGACCATGCCTTCCAAGGTCTGATAGGTAAATTCATCATTATATATATGGATGATCTAACATTTCTTTTTAAATAGGTAAGATCACTTTATGCATTTATAATAGGTGTTTGAGAGATGCAGGAGGTATGGGATCTCCTTAAACCCTACCACGAGTATCTTTTGTGTTATAGAAGGAAAATGAATGGGTCATGTCATAACCAAATATGGGATATCTATATATCTTGAAAGAGTGAGGGGGGAATATCTATAATAGAGCCTCTAAATAGTAGAAAAGAGCTAAAATCATTCTTTGGTAAGATAAACTTTGTAAGGAAATTCATTCAGAGATTATCAAGCCATTAAATCAGATGCTAAAGAAGGATCCAAGGTATCATGGAATGAATAATCCTTAAAGTCATTTAGTGACATAAAATAGGCAATTAGAGATGCATAGAATGTACAAAGAAAACATCATTAACCTTATTTCTCACTCACTTCCTTTGGTACCTAGTTTTTGAATTCACTCTTCATGCAATGGTTTACAAATTTCACATTGTTTCTTAACCTTTGAAATGTTTTGATATTGATTAAAAATATGTTTCATTACCCTAATTTACATTTTTATCAACTCACTAACACTTCCAACTCTTTTATTAATCTCAATTCCTTTTTATTCACAACCTTGCACTCAGTTTACACCCTCTTTGTATCCCTATTTATGGGTTTTCTATCCTGGTATAGAATTATACCTTAAAAAATTAGTATTCAAACACTTTATTATGATACCCTTTATTTTTTTCTATTCCTTTTCGAGTCTTGACCTCCAAATCTTAGCTTAGACCACTTTTTAAACCCTCTTTTAGCCCATATTTACCCTAATTAGATCTCTTAGGGTTCTCTTCACAAACAATCACTCTTTTCCATACACAGAGGTACAGTCTCATAAAATAAACCTCAAAATATTTTCAAGGAACTTTCAAATGAAAATTATACAAAAAAAATTGTAATTTTTATAGTTAAATAAAAAGTTATGCTAATAACCCTAATTTAGGGTTTCTAAGGGCATGTCTCAAGCTAAGAGCTATCAAATGTGCACAAATTTTGTTATATAAGGTTTCAAAGCTTATAAATTGTTTTTTATGGTCTTTATGAACCTTAATCAACTTTAAAAATTTCTATTTTCACAATTTAACCCATTGTTAAAACTTTCTATATCAAAAGCCACTTGACTGTGTCAACGAAAAGACCACCTATAGGTCTAGTTCAACATTTTGAAGTTTATATCATGTTATTGATCAATATGAAGGTTAAAAAAAGTTCCAAAGGTAAATCATATACTAATGTAAATTTAATACAATACTTTCTACTCTATACTTGACTCTTGTCTTTTCTTGAATTCAAAACTCAGTCCTTTATCACATTATGCAAATACAAGAAACAGAGGGTTCTCTCTATTTGTCTAAGTTTTAGAGATTTTATAGAATTTATTTTTAAAATTATCAATTCCAACCACTTCAATGGTCCTCAATAATTATTTTGATCAATATTCTATATCACTTTATTCTCTAAACCAAAACACAGTCACTTGACAAAATTACTCAATCCAACATAGGGGTCTACAAACCTATTTGTAATCTATCTGTAAACTAGATCATAGGGTTATATTTCCATTTTCCAATTGTAGTAAAAAAAAATAGTCCATAATCAATTTAAAATTTTAAAAATCCATTTTCATATTTCATTTGACTATCAAAACTTGAGATCACAGTTTCCAACCTTATCAGATAACACAAAATAGAGTCAGTATTGCAATCTCCAAATAAAATTCATTCTTACCTTTATCCTTTAAAAATATTTATTTATTCATAAATTAATCATTAGATAAAAATTATTTAAAACAACTTCTAATTCTTTATTTCATCAAATCAAGTCACATACAATGAGCAATAGTAACAAACTAACCTCAACAAGATCTGACATGTTTTTATTCAAAATAGGGGTTTTTTTAAACATTCAAATTCCCCATTCATAAAATAGTGTTATCTTTTTACCTTTTTCTACCTCAAATTAATATGAGATATCCCAAGACAAAACTGAATTCTAGACTCCTACCAATCTAGATAATTGAATCTTGATTCTTTAGACTATGTGGAGGTTTGTTTTATGCATAACATAGTTCTTGATTTTCATATACATAACATATAGAATCACAAATATAGACTCTTAACCATATAGTGGACCTCCAATACTATCTAAACCCTTTGACACACTTGATACATCTACCAACTTCATAATTTATTCAAGATTCCCTCAATAAGGCGTGTTAAGATTCAAACATTCAAACTATGCATTTTGGCAAGAAATGTACAAATTCAATTTTATGCACCATTAGACACTCTAGAATCCTCATATGGGCTTCTTAAGACCTATATCTCTTGTAATAAATATAATATACCAAGTTAAGAATAAAATGGATCAACTTGGGGTCATCATGGGATGCCCCTGCATCATATTACCAAACTAAGAAATATTTGTCACATGTATGGAATGATGCACTTGGTATATGTTGTTTCCTACATACATTGAACTCTTCTTAAAGTTGTATACCTATATTTGCCTATTATATAAGTGTACATGCTCTTGGGCCTCACATCTAGGCCTCTTCTACTTCACCTTCATACCTGCACATGAAATAATAGTGTTAAACAAAATATATCTACTACCTTTTCCTCCTTGCCATGTAGGTGTAATCCAATCTTCCTCTTCTTCAATCTGATTCAACTTCTTCTTCACTCAATTATCAATAACTACTACAAATATGCATTCCTCTTAACCAATACTCTTGCTATCCATTCTATCTCATGCACTACTTGTGCTTATTCTTTACTTACCTCATACTCATATACATGCTTAGTTTTGTGTTTTACTTCTTCAACATCTTGACTAATCGCTAATTCCTACACATCAATGGGATGCATATTATCTTCCGTTATATCTTCTTATTGATGTTTCTCATGGGCTTATTGCATATTTCCCATATCACTAACATTTTTTTCTTGTTTTTCTTCTATATGCTCCTTACCTATACCTTCATGATAGAACAACTTATTAGAATCAATGTTTGAAGTATTCATGACTTATTCATGGGTTTCCTCCTTCTTGGGAAATTCATCCTCCATCTCCTTCTCTTTTTTGGTGTCATATCCAAACCATATCATTTCCATCTCAACTACAATTTCAAACTCTATCATGTTATCTTCTCTCTCATGGACTTGGTTGCCATGCTTGTCTTGACTAGTTTCTATCTTAAGCACTCTCTTAGGTTCTCTATATTTTGATTTATTTTGATAAATATTTGATTCAAAGTTTCATTCTTCACTCTTCACTTTAATTTCTATTACCTTGACCAATACTAAACCTTCCATATCTTGATTACAACAATACTTCATCATCATAAGTCTTTCATCTTTTCTTCGCTCTTCACCTTTCAAGGGTAATATTACATATACCTCTCCATGTTACTTAAAAACATATGTATTTAGCTTCACATCATTTATGAAAGGCATATCATACTACCATGGCCTCCCTAAAAACACAAGACACATGTCTATAGGCATAATATTACATAATACACTATCTCTATATCCATCCATCTGAAACTCAATCTAACTCTGTTCACTTACCAATATTCGATATCCTTTCTAAACCTATGAAATTGTGTATGGTTCTATATTTGGTGTCATTTTCAACATCAACTTCTACACAATCTCCAATTAAATAATGTTATTAGTACTACCACCATCAATAACTAAATTACAAACTTTACCTCTTGACTTTTATCTTCTCTTGAATAGGCTTCTCCTTTGGGCTAATTCTTTGCCTTGCCTCTGCTATAATAAGATCCTCCTCATGAGTAGTGACTCATTCCTATCATTTCATATATCCTCTTTCATCTCTCTCACTCTCTATTGTTTTATACTTCTATTCACATTCCTTGGACACTCTACTACCTTGTGTCCTTCTCTTTGGCAATTTCAACATTACCCTTGAAATATTTATATTAGTCCTTATCTCATTAGACATTAATCTCTCATCAAAATATCAGTTGAAATTTTTTTAACCTTCCTTTCATGGTGCTACCCCATGCCTTATTAAACTGTTATTGCATGCTCTTGTGGTCTCCCTTGAACCACCTTTCTATTCTCTCTCATCCATTCTTACTTGCAAAGATTCACATTTATACCTATAATCTCTTTCTTCTCTTTGTTCTCTCATCATAATATTATCCTATATATCCTCCATTCTCATCATCTATTTATCAATCAACTGGTTCACTTGGCCTCCCATTTTCTTGACCATATCATCATCTTCTCTACTTGCTCTCTATATAGATCATTGTCTTTGATCACATGTACTATAATGTGCTTCAAGACACAATTTTAATCCTTTAAATAATCTGAAAAATATTTCCCTAAGACTTTATACCAAAATCATGTAGATCATGTACAAATAAAACACCCTTAACCTTATTTCTCACTCACTTCCTTTAGTACCTAGTTTTTGAATTCACTCTTCATACAATGGTTTACAAATTTCACTTTGTTTATGAAACTTTAAAATTTTTATATATTTATTAAAATTAGGTTTTATTACCATAATTTTCATTTTTATGAACTCACTGACACTTCCAACTATTTTATTAAGTTTAATTCCTTTTTCTTCACAACCTTGCACTTAGTTTACACCCTCCTTGTAACCCTGTTTATGGGTTTTTTGTCATGGTACAAAATTGTAACTTCATAAATTAGGAATATAAAACTTTATTAAGATACCATTTATTTATTTTTATTCTTTTACCAAGTATTGACCTCTAACTCTTAGCTTAGACCACTTCTCAAACCCTATTTTAGCCCTTATTTACCCTAATTAGGTCTCTTGGGGTTCTCTTCACAAATAGTCACTTTTTTCATAAACAAAGGTATATTATCACAAAAAAAACCCTAAAAATATATTTAAGGACCTTAAAATGGACCATTATACAAAATTTTGTGGAATTTTCATGGTTAAATAAGTAGTTATGCTAATAACACTAATTTAGGGTTTCTAAGGGCCTGTCTCAGGTTAAGAGCTATCAAATGTGCACAATTTTTTTTTTATACAGGGTTTTAAAGCTTATAAATTTGTTTTTATCATCTATATGAACTTTAATAAACTTTAAAAAGTACTATTTTCACACTTTTAACCCATTGTTAAACCTTTCTATAGTAAAACCCACTTGATTGTGTCAATAAAAAGACCATCTACAAGTCTGGGTCAAATTTTTAAAGCTTTTGTAACATTCTTAATCAATATGAAGGTTTCAAAAACATAAAAATGTATCTCATATACTAAATTAAATGTTTTACTCTATACTTGACTCTTGTCTTTTCTTGAATTCAAAACTCAGTCCTCTATCACATTATGCAAAAACAAGAAACATGGGTTTCTCTTTATTTTTTTGAGTTTCAATGATTTTATACAATTTATTTTTAATTTTTTTAAATTAAAAACACTTAAAGGGTCATAAATAATTAATTTACTAAATATTATATATCACTTTGTTCTCAAAACCAAAACATAATCACTTGATAAAATTACTCAGTCCAACATAGGGGTCTACAAATCTATTTGTAATCAGTCTAGAAAATAGATCATAGGTTTATCTTTCCATTTGTTAATTTTAGTCACAAAATAAACTCCATAGTAAATTTAAAATTTTAAAAATCCATTTTTATATTTAATTTGACTATAAAAACTTGAGATCATGGTTTCCAACCTTACCAGATAACACAAAACAGAGTTTGTATTGCAATCTCCAAATAGAATTCCTTCTTACCTTTATCCTTTCACAATATTTATTTATTAATACATGAATTAGTTTTTAAAAATTATTTAAAACAAATTCCAATTCATTCTCTCATCAAATCAAGTCACATATAATGAACAAAAATAATAAAAGGAGAAAGATGGATGGCTCCTGCGTGTGCGCGAACCCAAAAATTTTGAAATCGACTGTTGTGAACCCGACGGCCGGTGTGGCTGTGGCTACCATTATGGATGAGGTTTTTTTGGCTAGTAAGGGGAGGAATCTGAATACCCTTAAAGGGATTTCTTTTGTGGGGGTTGAAGATACCACAGCCTTGCATCTGGCCAACAGTCCTGGTTCAGGGTATGGACTAGGGGGAGAACCTTTGCGGATGTGGCGGCCTTCAAAGCGGATATACATGATGCTCTACCTCATGCAACATTTGTACCAACCCACATTTTGCCTGTAAGTACTTTAAAACCTATAGGGTAACTCTAGACCCTGAATTAACAGAAAATATCTTCCAATCGGAAAAATGGTTTTCCTCTTGTGCTGCCATTTTTTGTTTCCATGGTTTTTGGTCCTCTTTTGTAGATCTACAGAATTAGATTGCCAAGAACTAGTTGCAAATTAAAGATGGTCAAATCTAGCCTTGTGCCAAGGGTTTTTTTATAGTAATATTTCAAAGCCCTAAAGATAGAAAGTATATATTGTGTCACAATAATTTTTCTTGGCAGGGCAGATTTCCTCTTATGGCCAAACCTTGGCATAAGGATTTTAATCCTCTCTCGAAATCCTTTAACAAGCTCCTTATATGGGTGCGGCTCCCTTATCTTCTAATACACTTGTGGCAAGAGGTGGTGGGTTTTAAAACCATTGGAAATGCTATAGGGGATTTTTTATATGAAGAAGATAGTATGACTCGTCCCCACTCGACTTGTGCACAATTTCTGGTTGATCTGGATGTTTCTAAGGGCCTGCCTGAGGTGATATGCATTGATTCCCCAAGGGGTACCTAGACACAAATTTTGGATTATGAGGGGATCCCTTTTCAGTGTAGGAAGTGTCACCAGATGGGACATATTGCTGCTCATTGTGTTGCTAGGAATTCCAATCCCAGACGTTTACCTTCTTGGTGGTCTAAGGTTTTCTCTGAACATAGCATTGACAAACAACCTCTGAAAGCAACAACAGATTCCAAGACTAAGACGTTTTGACAGCTATTTTTCATGGTCATATTTGTTAGCAATAGGTCCCTGTAAAACCTAGTTTAGGTACTATTCTATAATCAGGTTCTTTTGTTAACCTGGTTGTGCTTTAAGGTTTATCTTTCACCTTGTGTAGGGTTTTGGGGTCCCTTTAAAACCTATTTTTACCTTAATCTAAAACAATAACAAACTGACCTCAATAGGGTTTGATATGTTCATTATTCAAAACAAATATTTTTTAAACATTCAAATTCCCCATCCATATAATCTTGTTACCTCTATTCCTTTTTATACCTAAAATTAATATGATATATCCCAATAAAAAAATGACTTCTATACTCCTTCCAATGTGCATAATTGAATCTTGATGCTTTAGACTACATAGATGTCTTTTTTATGCATAACATAGTTCTTGATTTTCACATACATAACATGTAGAATCACAACTATAGACTCTTGAAAATATAATGGATCTTAAATATTGTATAAACCCCTTAACACACTTAATAAATCTTCCAACTTCTTAATTTTTTCAAAATACCCTCAAGAAGTCTTATTAAGATTCAAATATTCAAACTATGCATTTTGGCAGGAAATGTCCAAATTCAAATTTTATGCACCATTAGACACTCTAGAATAATTATATGGACTTCATAAGACCTATATCTCTTGTAATAAATCTACTATACCAAATTAAGACCAAAATGGATCAACATGGGGTCATCATGGGATTCTATTTCATCAATTAGTTAGGCTCCTGTCCTAATAAGTCTTGACTTTTCAAAGGATTTATACCTCTACTCTTTTGACTCTAATCATACTATGGCTATAGTATTGCCTCAAAACATTGATGGGTGTGATTTCCAAATAGTTTTTATGATAAATAATTTCAAAAATGTTGATTTAAACTATTTATTGATTGATAAGTAGGCATATGCACTAGTTAAGGTAGTAAAGAAATTTAAGCATTTTATCCTTAGAAATAAGGTGAATGTTATTCTACCTAACCCTACCACAAAGCATATGTTAATATAGAATGAGATCAAAGAATGTAGAGGTAAGTTGATGTTAGTTTTTCAAGAGTATGATATAGAAATGAAAATAGTAAAACTGGTAAGGTGCCAAGGTTTGATCCAAATGATTGTTAATACCAACCCCAGGTTAAGTATTATGCAATTTTATCAGTAGAACTTTCAAGCCAGTGAATGGTATGATTATATTATCCATTTATTAATCAATGTTACCTATATTTTAGGACTAATAAGAGAGTAAAAGAGGGATCTAAGGCTCAAAATATCTCATTATCTAATCAAGAATGGAGTTTTATATAAGAAAAAATTTGAGGGAGTCTACCTCATGTGAATTTCAAAAGAAGTAGCTACTCAAATCATGATTACCTTCCATTATAAGTTTGGAAATAGACATCCATTAGGAAATATTACTACACATAATATTATTAGAGCTATCTATTATTGTCCAACTATCTTCAAAGATGCTCAAAAGCATATGAGAGAATGTCACTCTTGCTAATTTTTTAGCACCAAGGAGCCTAAGGTAGCAATGCCTCTACAACCAATCATGATTGATAAAACCTTTACTCAATGGGGGCTAGAATTTATTAAGATGATTAACCCTAATTATTTTTAAGGTCATAAGTATATCCTAATTTCCATGGATTATTACATAAGGTGGATTGAAGCTGTAGCCACCAAGTAATGCAAGACTAAGTGACCAACTTCTTGGAGGAGAATATATATCCTAGATTTAGAACTCTAGTCTCTCTAATATCTGATAATGGATCTACATTTTTATTTATAGAGGTGACTGAATGGGCTTATGATAATGGAATTAATCTCAAGTTTTCATCTAATCATTATCCCCAAGGAAATGGAGTCTCTGAATCTACAAACAAAAAACTTAATGAAGGCAATCAAAAAGTCTAATGTAGACAAGCCCAAGACTTGGCATACACTCCTTAGATTTGCACTATGGGCCGATAGGATAAGAATTAATCAATCCTTAATGGCCTCACAATTTGTGTTAGTATATGGACAAGAACCTATTTTTCCTATCACTCTTAAGTTGCCTACATATTACTTCATGTAGGAGTATATGAAATAAAGCCAAGAGCTTGCCAACTCTAGATTGTTAGACATCATTCAAATGAAATATCCAAGGGAGAAAGCCTTTTCTAATTTTAGTAGACATCAGACCATAGTAAAAAGGTGGTTTGACAAAAGGTTAAAGGTAAAGGTATTTAAAAAAGGAGATTTGGTCCTCCTTTAGGACAAAATATTTGAACCAAAGGGGAAGCATAGCAAATTCACACCCATATGGATTGGTTCTTATTGAATAACATAGACACTTGGGAATAGCACCTTCAAGTTGAGAAAAATTCAAGGGGAAGAATTCACATTTCCCACCAACGGGCAATATCTCAAGCACTACTTTGTTTCTACTTCACCAAGAGTTTTCATGGAATAAGCTCTATAAGATGGTTATACTTAGTGTAGGTAGGCTAGTTAGTTTTTTTCAAGTTCTTTCCTTCCTATCCCTTGTTTGTATATAAGCATGTGTATATTTGTTTATTTCCCTTTTGTTTCCTATTTTTTTACTTTCTATTTCCTATTTGTTTCTTTTTATTTGGTTCCTTGGTTTCAATAAGTCCTTTTGGATAATCTTAAGCTCAAAGTTAAGTAGTTTTCTTGAAAATTCTTGCATTTTAGGAAATATATGTATGAACCTAATATATATGTTGTTCATGGTTCTATAATGTAATCCCAATGTTGTATTTTGAAGAAACTGGTAAAGACTAATGTAAGAAGCCAATCATTCAATGAGAACTTAAGCATTGTCTTGACCTCAAATTGATTTTAAGAATATTTTCACTTATAGGGTGAGAGCTCAAACTGTTAATGGATAACCATAATTGCACTTAATCAACATCCTTGACTAGGATAATGGTTGTATCCATACGTGATTCTTTGAGGTTTAAACACATTACCAAATCATTAAATCCTGGCTACCCTGGTTCCCAACCTTGCTGAAAGCATAAAAATCTAAAGAAAAAAAGGATTCATTACAAAATCAAAATATTTGTAAGCATAGGTGATTTTGGTAATCTCCATTGGGGCTAAAAACACTTGGCTAGAAATGGAGAAAGGCCTTGAATGGATCCAAAGGCATGTCTATTAGGGCTATGGACATTTGGCTGACAATAAAGCAATGCCCAATCCTTCCCTAAAATAGAAGCATTATTCTTAATGGATATATAAACATGTTCTAAGTCAATGTTAATGATTAAAGACATGAAACTTGGAAGTTGTTTCTTGAAACCCATGGAAAATGATAAGTGGAATCAAAGCACACACATAGTAGGGATATGTCTTGATGTTTGACCCTAATTTTTCAAGTGCAAGGTTTGTTTCAATAATAATCTGATCTAGATAATGATATTTATCAAGTGGAGTGGATGACCTAATTGTTTGTATAAATTAAAGTATCTAGGTTCTAACATATTTCTATGTTTCCCCTAGAAGTTGCCATTTATTGAGGCTAACATACCCCCCATTTCTAAAAATTAGGGACCCTTGAAAAACACTAAAAATTAACCCTAAAACATGACATGTTTAGATCATTTTTAAAATTTGAAGATCATCCACTTTATTAAAGATGGGGTTATTAATTTTGTTTTACTTTAAGTTTATTTAACATTACTAATAAATGGTCCTCATGTCTTCTAGTTACAGGTTCCATGACATTTTTGTTGAGATATTATTGTTCCAAAACACTAGCTCAAACCCTCAGTTCAAATTTGAATATTGGTAGGAACTAAATTGGTGAGAACCTTTTAAAATCCATTTTAGACTTAAGCATAATTTCCATGTTTAAATCTTTAGTCGTATTTTTTAACACAACTAAAACTTGGCCTAAAAAAATGCTTGGTCCTTTTTTAATATTTCTGCCTTTAATCCATTATATTTCTAAGTCTAATGTCAGTTTTTTAAGGTCCCTTTTAATATTCCCTAACCTAGTCCCTTTAATTTATAGCTTAGCCTAAAGTTTTAATCCTAAATCCCCATCATATTTGTTATTATTAATAGGACCTTAGCTTTAACACTCTAGCCTAAGTCTTCACTTTACCACAAGTCTTAACTTAATTTTCATGCATAATTACATATCCAATGGTCCATGCCTCAACATGGGGTTTGATCCAATGGAGTAAGGAAGGTGTGGGTCTTGGCTTAAAATGCATGCAACTCACAAGATCTAATGGTTTGCACTTCCTCATGGCCTTTCTATCAGATGGAATGAGGAAATCCTAATAGATTCCAACACTTAATCCTTGGGACCAATCATGTTCGAACTCTCATATCATGATCAATGGTTCTCACTTCATCATGGACTAAAGATCAGATGGATCAAAGATAACATGGAAAATTCAAAAGCCCAAGAGTTTTGTGGTGTTTCCACACAACATTCCCATGTTTTAACGTTAAAATCAAAAGAGCCTACCTAATAAAATCAACCAATCATGATAAAGCTCATATATCATGATCTTATAGCTCTCGCTTACTCATAGGACTGTGATCCAATAGAGTGCATTGACTTTAAGATCCTAGGAAAGCCCACGAAGGTACCAAGTGACACTCTTGCATTAGGTCATGAGATTTTAAGAATATTACATTTGATGTTCACATGACCATCATTTTATGTTTGTGAGGATGTATTTAATGTCCACACAACTATCAACTTTAAGTCCATCAAATTAAAAGCTTCACTAGCTTAAATTTGACATTCATGTGACCATCATTTAATGTCTATAAAGATGTATTTGATGTCGACAAGATCATCAAATTTAAGATAATGAATTATTTTACTCAAGATTAAAATACACTCTAAAATATCACTAGAAAGCTCGTGAACTACCTTGTAGACTAATGGAAGCCCCTCAGAGGATGCTCAAACATTGGAAATATTCAATCTATAAATATTGAAATAGTCTTATAGTCTAAAGTTATGCAAAATAAACTTAGTCTAAGTCTGTATCTTAAGGTCCCCATTGCATTTTTCTTAAAATGTCATGAACCTTAGGCTAGAGACTTATACTAAGTCTTACTTTGAAAGGGTCTTTGTGACATAAAACTTAGCATAGATGCTTTTAACTAAAGGTTTTAATGTGTTTATTAATATAGTAAAACTCTATTTGGGAC
This sequence comes from Torreya grandis, assembly GCA_037957365.1. Taxonomy (NCBI): domain Eukaryota; kingdom Viridiplantae; phylum Streptophyta; class Pinopsida; order Cupressales; family Taxaceae; genus Torreya; species Torreya grandis. Next base: position 215,634 of record JARHVA010005550.1, read on the forward strand.
TTGACCATTATACCATTTTAACCCCTTATAAGTATGTTTTATAGATCTGACATGAATATTTTATCCCAAAGTATATATTTTGTTTATTAAACATAGTGCAAACTTTGGCCTAAAACATTTAGCCAGGGTCCCCTTCATATAAATCCAGAATAAAAACTTTAGAATAAACACTCTAGCCTAAAGTTTATTTTATGTTTAATAAACATGAAATAAACCTTAGCCTAAGATGTTTAAACCTAAGTCCCTACCTTAATAAAGTGCTAACTTAAATATCATGTATCTTTGTATATGTATGGCTTATACTTCATAGTAGGAGGATGATCCAATGGCATGAGGATGTTGAAGACTTTTCAATGGAGCCTCAAGATCCCATGGGTTCAATGCATGGTAAAAGCACATTCGAAGCAAAATTAACAAAATATCTAATGGTTCACATTTCATCATGATCCTTGATCCAATGGAATGAAAACAATAATGAATTTTCAAAAGAACTTAGAAGGCACATAGAGGTGCCAAGTGGTACAACCATGGGGCACTAATACCAAAGAACTAATAAATAGTCAAGAACCTAGATCACAATCAATAGCTCATGCTAACCTAGGATCTTAATTCAATGGTGTGAAGTAAATTGGGCATTTTAAAATGCCAATATCTAGTGCTCAAAGGCATTTATGAAAAAATCCATGAAATGTCCAGATTGATGCCACATAAGCACCATACAAGCAAAAAATGACAAAAGATGAGATCTTATGTGCCTCAGAATGCAAAATTATAAAGGCAAAGGTCTAAATCCAATCCAAAGCACATATTATATAGACTCCAAATGAGCTAACACCATTAAACCTTTGAAGCCCTAGACTTGCATAAAAATACCCAAAGTAAACTTGAATTGGCTACTAATGAATTTAGAAGAAGCTTAATTGTGTTTTTGAGCATGAGAAAGCTAACCAAAGTCCTTTTTAAATCCAATTGTGAAGAATTTTCAATCACAAAAACCATGGCAACCTAAAGACAAAAATTAAGGGATGAGACATAATTGTGCCTATCTATAAATAATGAAAGAAAAGTTTTCAAGGATATATAAATGGATATCATAGCCCTAAATAATAGAAATAATAATTGATCCAAACTCTTCTTCACCAGATAGGAGCTAAAACCCATCACCAAGGAAGAGCAAAGGATTGCCATGGTAAGAAGAAAGTAATATGACCTAGTTACAGTTCAAATGGTTGGTCTCCACCATGTAACTAGCAAACTAGAGGTAATTCACTACATTGATATCCTTGCTCCAATTTTCATTTATTGTAAAATTGATGGTGATTGGATCATTCATGAGGGTAGATATAATAAAGTTTCCTATATTGACCCATTAGCCTTTGAATCATAATATAAATTTCCTAAACCCCATGTCAATTTTCCCAAAATCAAAGGATGGACCATTGAACATGACCTAGACACCATCCTCAGACCATGGTTACTCCAAGGAATCCATGTCTTTTGGGATTGTGAGGGAAAGATCCCTATTGTCTAATTCATGGAATAGATTATCTAGAGCCCCTATCACCACTTATGTTAACAAAACTTGGGTGTCTTTTGTGTATTTCATGGTAGAAAAGAAGCTTACTCCATTAATCAGAGATATGATCAGTGTTTTCTTGGGGAAGTAATTCACTACAATCAAAAAGAAGACAAGCAAATAGTTTTACATGATGTCTTACTTGTTGGATGCCCTAATGGCTTCCACCAAGATCCCCATCATTAAGAACTAGTCTCCTAAAGTTAGAACCACCATCTCCCACCATTACTCCAAACTACACATATTCAAATATAGGCACCATATACAATTCATATGTGACTGTGTCTATCCTACATTAGTGAAGGCCATCATGAGGATTCCCATGCCCAAGGTTCCACCTTTGAATAAGAAGTACATAGATCTAGTGGGTGATATCTAGTTTTATTCATATTGTATAGTTATTATAATTGAGGGAATTCTAACCCAACCCTATAGGTTGCCAATCTACATTCTTCTTAAGCTAGTAGAGCAAGAAATTGCATCCTAACTCTTTCATGGTGTTGATAGAGTTTGTAAGGAAAAAAGGAAAGGTATTATCCATCTCTTTCCTTTGACCATGCAAAGAATAATTCTACAAGATTAGAAGTAGGTAGACAACATGTCTAGGCATAGGGACTCCTTTGGGTTTTAACTGGATGATCTTAGATAGTTTGATCATATTAATGTAATTGGCCCACATTTAAAGAAAAAATAGATGCCAAAACTAATATATGATCATGAACTAGGCCCTCATGACACTTTGTACATAAAGGCTAGCAACTTTGAGGAAGTATTAGCCAATTTTAAGGGAACCAACCTCAAGACTATGCATAGACTAACTAGTGACAACAAACCAATAGGGGACATATGATAGATGCATCTCCTTTAGTTCCATTTATTACCTGGCCCTTATAGTCCACCTCAAGACCAACCTCAGATGGAGTTCCCATAGCCATAATCATAAATTATATAAGGAACTAGTAAGGAAAATTTATAAGAGAGACCTATAGAGGGATCCTCATCCTCATCCATACCCCAAAGGCTAGCATCTCTAGTGGAGTATTTAGACATGATTATCTTGGATCTAGATGAAATAGTATAAGGTGCCCTCAAGGATATTACTGAAGCATATGGCTCTAAGGAAGAAGATTTATAGGTTGAAGAAGCTCAAGTTAAAATAGAGCAAGCTGAGTAAGATAAAGGGAATGAAATATCCCTTCATATAGTCCCAGTGGCATAACCATAAAAGAGGAAGGTAGAGTTCACATTGGTCCCTATTAGACCAAGGAAGAAGCCAAGGTTGATTCTCACTCATCCTACTAGTAAAATCAACCTATTCAATGAAGAGTTACCCATTCTTGTACTAATAATCCCTTATTGGTTCGTGTATGGAAAGATATAAAATATCCTTTCCTAGTCACACTCTTGGGCCTTGATCCAATCTATCAATTTGGATCTTCATGAAGAAATCAAGCCATGGATCAAGGCTTTATGAAGGAACATGAAGAAAGAATAATTATGGCCACTACAAGGCCAGAGAGAAATAAAATGGATGCTCCAAGATCTTTAAGAATCACTAAATTTAAGGTCCCAGAGCCTTCAACATACATAAAGCTAGATAATATAATTTAATTTAATCTAGAGATAGCTAGATTGGAAAGAGTAACTATAAGGCCATGATAGGAACTGAAGATTTTACCTTCTAGAATGTTGCTTTTATATGACTAACCCCATTTAAAGGACAATCACTTGATGAGGTTCCCTTACATGAGGAAGATGTTGAGAGCCTACTAAAGGCCCATTCAACTTAGGCCAAAGCTAGGATCAGAGGAATGAAGCAAAGGATAAATTTAAAAATGGAAAGGGATAACTTAGAGACATAGGTTGTTTTATTAGTGGTTGATTCCATCATAAATATGTTTAAAGAATCATTATTTGATATGTTTGATTCTTTAAAATCAATAAAATTAAGGCAAGATGCCTTAAGACAACAAGGTGAGATAGCTAGATAATTAATAATAGAGTGGCAAGGGGTAGAGACCAAAATAAGGGATCTCATTAGCATCTTGATCAAGGATAGAATCCCTAAGTTCAAAACCATCAATCTGGCCCACTTGAATGCCATATTGGGAATAGTAGTGGACAAAATTTAGAGTCTAAGTGTGTGGGTAAAGAATTTAGATAGACTTTTGGTTGATGACAAGGAGTTAATTACTAGAATTAAATAACTCATGGGCACTATGCTAGCCAATCCTAAAAAGACTACAACAATGGGAATGATTGAAAATATAGAGTACAAATATAGAGTTACCTTGGTAATGTAGGAGGTGAAGAGAAAAATTAAGGGAAAATCAAGTAGGGACAATGGAAAGATTTTAGGTATGATCTTAACAGTCGAGGAGAAGATTACAGAAGATAGGATCATAAAATAGGCTATGGCCAAAGATGATATATACCTTGAGGTATTAGTTTATCAGGAAGAAATGTACCTCCTAAAGCCAATTGTGGATTTTTATCTCATCAAAGATCAACATTAAAAATCAATGGAGCTTTTGTAGGAGCAATAGGGGAGTCCCTCAACCATGGGCCCACTAAGCTAATTAATATTCCTTTTTTGTAAAATCATTGTAATATTTGAAATAGGGAATATTATTTTGTAAGCCATATGCTAGTTTGTTATCATATTGCCTCTAGGTCAGTCTAATTTTGAAAACTAAATGTATTGTATAACTTTATAAATAAGGATAACTATCCTTATCTTTTGTATAGTTGTATGTTATAACTGATTGGTATACAACCTTACCTTTCTATAAAAGGCATGTATCACCACCTTGTAAAGAGGGAGAGAATTTTAATAAAATTTTGTATACTTGGAGAAATTAATATAATAAAATAATTATATAAATATTGTCCATGTTTGACATGTCAATTGCTAACATAACTTTTCTCTCAATTGTTAGTTATATGTCTTAAATTTGAATAGTTTCTTTGAATTCAAGGTTGCATCTTTAATCACAAGGTTTCTAATTTGTGAATATGCTAGATTAGTTGAAGGATTTGGAATTCACTTCACTTCATTTTTCTCTATATTTATATGTGCAAATGTTATTTGATTATAGTAGTAAATATTTAAAGTAAATCCGGTTCCTACTTGTGATTCTTTATATCATTCCTTCAAAGTTTTATTGGTATATAGTGAAACATGATCTTAGGATATTTTAAACTTTATATTGGTTTGAATTCATACTCAATTGTAATTTGTGCTTTGTCATAATTTTTGAGGCTAAAACAAGAAATCGGTTATTTTCTTTTTGCCTTATTCTCCTCATTTGCCTTCTTTTTAACTAGATCATTGTAGCTTAGAATTCATTTAAAATATCCATCTAGATTAGTTTTTAGCCTAAGTTCAAATCATAATTCACTAAGCATTAGCATATATACTAGCATTTCATAAATAATTAGACCATGATGGCTCCCAACCATCAATTAATATAAATTTGTGTGGACATTTGAACATTGCTTTTCCACTATTTCACCATAGGTAACATCAAGTTGCCACAACATGCTACTCATGCTCTGAATTCTTAGAATTATAAAATGAGAAGTGTTCTTGAACACTAAGGATATTTGTGGTACACATAGAGGCATCAACACCTCCTTAGCCTTTATGTTATTTTCGAGATAATATTTGAGGGAGGCATCATGTTTTTCCTACAAATACATCTTCCCTTATTCCATTTCAACATGTAAATGACACAAGTCTTCATATTATGGAACATATTCCACATCAATATTCATATAATTTTACCATGAATAGCCTGCTTCGCTATTGTTCCAATCAATTACCAATTTAAAAAGGATATATTTTTACTTCAATTAATTTTAGGTAGCATATGATTGGATAAAATGGAATGAGGCCACAATCCTTGTCTTAAGTCATCATGTTTAGGATATTATTTATGCAGATATTTAATGTAAATAGAATATTTTGAAGAAGTTATATGTTGTGGCATATCAAAATGTCGTAATCGTAAAAATTAAATACCTTAATGAATTTAAATTTAATATCATTTTAATGATTGGTTTATTGGTGTATATAACATTTCATGTGCCAAGCACATGTCCATCCTGCTAAATATTGATATAAGGAATGAACCGATCATGAAGAATAAATATTTAATATCATAGTGCCCCATGCACTCTAGAAAAGTGAAAGATGGTCTTGTAATGTTCCAATTCCTTTTTATGATACATATTCGGATGACTATTTTGTGATGGAATCTATCCAACAAATGAGTATTAAATTGATCTTATTAACATAAAATGTCTTTACAAGTAGACCAATATTATGTTGATGTCATATGATGTAAAAAACATCATCATGTCCTCCTATTGTGGTAATAAAATTTCCAATGGTCATAATGTGGTAGGTACATTAGTTAATCCCTTATAGGATGGAAAATTTATAGGTTCCCCTTATTGATTCAACATATTATATTGTAACCCCATTTTTTGGACCCATCGGGTTCCTTCAACTCTTATAGAATAAAGTAAGGTTTAAAATGGGGTAGTGCACTACTATTATTGTAACTTCTTTTTAAGATTAGGATATGGTACCTACTTATATAAATGAATTAAATCCTACTTATTTTTTAGGACATTGATTGGATTGTCTATTAGACTACCTTCCAAGGTTTTATTTCATAATGTAGCATAACATCATTTAGATTGTTCATGATCCCATAAAAATCATATTTACAAATCTACATATAAGTTGTTTAGAAATGTCTCAACTTTTCATGTATCTAAATAATAATAAATTTATGCATGTTTGTTTTTACACAAGGTATATTTTGCATGTTTTTTTTATGTGCAAGGTTGTGCACATTAGTTTCACAAGTTGGGATGGTTGCATAGTCTTGAGTGGGGATTGCCTTTGTAAATTATGAAACATTAACATTATATGAGGATGATTGAAATTTTTGAAAGGCACTTTAGGTATTTTTAATTTCACTTTAAGAGATTAAAAAATGATGTTTAGTGGTTGATTTTTATTAAGGAAATGTAATGAGGCATACAACATATAGAATAATGAAATGTTATCTGAAGGCATTCTAAACATTTTTTATAATTATATCTATTATAATAAAGAGGTGTTATCAAAATTATAGTTAAACTTTGACATAGACCTATTATAGAGCATTACATGTTGCTCATTTGGCATATTATCTGGTACATGTAAATTCATCTATATTGTAGACACGCTGAGTGAATTTTATCTTATAAGAGACTATTTTTTGAAGAGAGAATAGAGACCAAAAGTATACTAACATAGAATATGTGTAACAAATGTTGTTTAATGTTAAATACATATTATCAAGTGTGTGCATTAAAATATTTATGAAAGTGCTATAGTAAGGTTACAAAACCTTTTGAATTTATCATAGAATTGTAAGATATCTAGTTTATGTTATAGTTAAATTAGGTTGTGCTAATTTTTTTAAACCCAAAAGGGTTTTCCTAGGATAATTTATATATATATATATATATATATATATATATATATATATATATATATATATATATATATATATATGTATGTATGTATGTGGTTTTCATCTTCTCTATACCTCCATTATATTCACATTAGTAAAACATTCATCTATATTTGTTTATTATTAAAACTATCATCCCTAATATTTGGTATAAGAGACTCATTATAAGCATTCTAGAAGTTAAAATAGCTTGCGATAAACAAATTTTCTTGGAGGGGATTTTTATAAGAGAATCTTGTGTAAATAAGATGACTTGAAGCATGAGTGGAAATTAAAAAATTAAACTATTAGAATATATATTTATGAAATCTCAAGATGAAAAATATCTTCATAGATAAGGATTGGTGCATTTTCATAGTCATTATTGCATCCACTAAAATGAAATTAGAAGAGTGGTATAAATTAAATAGGAGAGTATGAATCTTTAGTAGACTATGTTTTGTCAATTTAGTTATATTGAATGTATCAACCAAAAAGAATGTGAATCTTTTTCTAGGACAATCTATGCACATTTTACCAAACCAAGTTTTAGTAAATAAAATCTTCTTGTGAAATAATTTGTACTCATTATGAATGAATGATGATGAATATATTAAAAATAACATGAATTCCTTTAATTTTTAGGTAATTCAACTAACATTCATGGACATTAATATGGATGGTGAAGAATGGTGTACCAAGTTGTGATATTTTCTAATCTTTTTAGATAATTTGGTGATGGCTATCACCAACACTACATCATAGCTGATGTCATAAGATGTAGTGGAAACTTTATTGTTAGAGGAGGTGAGGGGAAATTCTAAGTAAAGTTATTAGATTAATGAATCCATATCCATGTGTGGACACTCACAATAACAAGACAAGCAAAATACTATGGAGAAGTGCTTGATGTCAAAGGGTAAATAAAATACTATGGAGAGATCCTTAAAAACATGCTCAAACTATAGTAAGATAAGGTATTTTAAGAATGAATAAGGTGTATAACGTAAAACCACTAGATATTATAAAATACTCGAGAAAAGGTATCTAAAAATGGATATGGAGATGTATATCTTGAAGCCTCAATCTTGCACTCATGCAATGATACATGGTTGATTATTTTGGATCCTCCTATAATATGACTCCTATGAAGGAGTGGATTTTAAAATATGAATAATATGATAGTGATGAATTATTTCTAGGAGATAACTCAACCCACTAGATCATATGAATCTAAATATTGAAGATGATAGTTAGATATGGGAGGATCAAGACTCTCCTAAATATTTAACACATTTATTACATTGTAAGGAATTTGATATCTATGAGCAATATGAATGATGCTAGTGTCCAAGTCTCATGTAGTAGATAAATTTGCAAAATGGTTTGTGAAGACATGGTGTCAATAATAAGAGTGTCCAAAAGTATTATTTTTAGGCTTGATGCAACTATGGTCAGTAGTGCATGTAATATAGTTTTTGTTTATGAGGCCAATATTAATGTAGGAACCCACACATTTCCTTTTGTGGAGGAATAAATGATTTTAAATCAAAATTTAGGCCCTATTATTGAGAAAATTTTGAATATGTTGTGGAAAAGGATATGGAAAAATATATGGATAATTATCCCTTAGATTTCAACTTCTACAAAAATTACATCTACAACAAGAAAAGATGGGCTAAGTTACCCAAAGGTGTTACATAGGAAAGTGAAATATTAAATTTGATTCATAATAATGTTTTTGGGTCTGTGTATGTCCCATCACTCAACACATCTCTTTTATTTTTTATATTTATATATAAATACACTTGCAAGACATAGATATACTTCATTATAAGGAAGTCTTAAGTTCTCAATAAATTTAAGAAATTTAAATATCTTCTAGAGAATCAAAAGGTGAAAAAGATAAATGGTTATACAAGGGAAAATGGTGAGTATTTATCTAATGAGTTTGAATAATTATGTAGGTAGAGTGGTATTCAAAGATATAATTTTTAGCCAAAATTTTACACCATGAGTGAGGATAATTTTAAACTTTGCTTCTAGACTTGCCTAACCTTGTTGGTAGTCTTTCAATAGGTTTTATCTTGGTATATTGGTTAGACTTTGTCATGATTTATCATAAAATGATGTCTTATCAAGTGATTTGTCTTTTTAAATTCCCTTGAAAGGTCTAGAAGAGTGAGTCAAACCCCTAATTTTGTCATTATCCCCTTCATGAAGGTCTAGTTTAGGTGTTTGAAAAGGTTGAGGTGTTTTAGCAAAGTTTAAGGTTACTTTGAACAGACCAATATATGTTCACCCATGGTGGAGAATTGGTGTGTTGACCTTCCAAGGTGAAATTATATCCTATGGTAAAATTGACCTTCTAGAGACATAATATGGTAAGATTAAAAAAATATTTTTTCATGTTTAGCAAAAGTTAAGATAAATTTGGAGAAATTGACGTAATGTTGACCTTTTCTAATTAGAGGGATAAAGAGAATTTTGAGGCCTATAATGAATTAATAAGATATGTTAAGTTTATTTTTCCCTCACATATGTTCACCAAGTTTAGTTCAACATGCAAGGAGTGGTGGGACCCTCCAAAGATCAAGAAAATGAGATATAACATAGAAACAGACTCACCAAGATCTCATTAAGCTATTTTTCAACATGGATATGGTTAGTTCATGTTATAAATGGATGTTATCAAGTATCTCAAAGTTTTTTAGGGTCAAATAAATCTTGTGACAGCATTGGTAGGTCCAAATAATGAAAAAATGTTTCATCTCCTCCATCAACCTCCTTACAAGCTAGTGAAGGTCATTTTAAAGTGTTCAATTCATAAATAGGAAAGAGATATGGAAAAAATGATATTGGGGGTGGATAAGATAATTTCTTACATTAAAATTTTAGTCATTATTTTTAGTATTGAAGGGATATGCTTTATGAAAATAATTTAACAAGTTAGGCATCTCAAAACCCTCCTAAAACCCCACAAGTGGGATTTTTATCATATTGATGAGTTTTCAGGTTAATGGATGTAAATGGTTAGTTTTTTGAGATCCTAATAGGTCCAAATATCCATCTCACATCATCTTCCACTATCATTATCATGTGTGAGAAGACAAAATCATTAAATCCTATATTTTTTGTTGTTTCTTGAAGGTGGAAGGCGGGGTTTTGAGGTTGTGACATTCTTAAACATGGAGATAGTTGTGTTTGAGTGGAAAAAAAATTGGTATCACCTATATAAAACATATTTATACCTTATACAAGTACCAAATGGTTTCAAATATGAGTTCAAGGTCATTTTCAAGTAGATTATACATTAGACCTATATAAAATGATTACAGGCATAATTTGAGTTATTTTTGGTTATTTTCAATCTCAAAAAGTATTCAAGAAGATATCATAAAAATCCCACATTCCTTTTATCATCCCCTTAGGTCTACTTCTCTTTCACTCATATAGACTCAAAACCATCTTCAAGAGACTCCAATAGAACATCATCAAAAAGATTGGAATGAACCTTCAAACATCTTGTGATATTGGTCTTCTTGTGTTCCTTGACCATATAGGAGATTCTAAATGACAATGAATATTATTCTATTTATTGTGATATATAAATATCATAATCAAAGGGTAGATGGTATATCTTGAGAGATAGTGGTCTTGTGTGCTTCAATGAGTCTCTAAGGTTAAATATGAGAAGCTATTAAACTGTGACTCATGAATGAATTACTAATACATCCTTAAAAGGGTTATAGAAATATAAAATTATAATATGATTTGATAATTCATAGGATATCATCCAAGGAATACTATAGATAATTTGGTAAAGGAATAAGGTGTTATGAACCCAAATAGCCACCTGTAGGTCTACCTGTAGAGTCTCAAGGGTAAACATGCAAGAAACAAACCTATAAAAAGGATGGGGTGGTAGTAATAACCTATTTATAAACAAAATTCACTACTAAATCTCCTAAATAAATCCCATTAATACATTTAATACATGTAGAGGTCTAAATTTTCACTTATAACCTTCAAAAATAAGAAAAAAGTTATATTAACATACTCTTTTGAGGTTTTGATTGGCAATGTAGACACTAAAAAACCATACACTATGGTTCTAAATGTTGTGTCAACCCTTAGATCACCTATGGACCCCCTTGGGACCATTTCAAAACATTTCAACTACCAAACCTAAATAAAAATGACTAACCTTGTTCATTTTACCTTTTCCCTCTCAACCATTGATGGTCGACCCCTAACCACCAATGATTAACCTCAACCACTAATGGTTAACCTTTAACCACCTCAAGGGTTAATTGCCTCTCAAATACAACTTGATTTTTTATTTTTAGTTATTTTATTTATGCATGTAATAAATACATGTTAAAGTTAAAATTTGATATCTTGTTGAACCTATTATTTAACCTCTTGTTTCACCACTTCCTTTTTCCTATATAAAGAGAAGAGGAGGAGGTGAAAAGAGAGGAGAGATAAATAATCATCAGAGTCTTGTGTATCAGATCTTCTTGTGTAGGTATTATTCTAGTTTCTAGTGACCAAGATAGAGATTAAAAGGATTACTCATCAATCAATAACCAAGGCATCATCACTCTATCATAATTTCTTCGAAACCTACAACAAGCTTTTAGCCACTCACCTCAACATTATTTAGACCAACAAAAAATATAAGTACCTATTTTTATTAATTAGTTTAGTTGTTTCTCTTCTCTAGAACTCCTCTTCAGCCTTCCCAACCAAACTTTTTTTACCCAATCCAAATCCAATAGTAACCATTGACAATCACCTAATTGTCAATAGTCTACCCTTAAGCATTGATGGCCATCTAACCATAAATGGTCATACCCAACCATCGATGGTCATTATGTGTTAATTCCAACAAAAATCTTATTCTATCTATCAAACCCTAACCAAAACCCACTTCTTAACTTTTTTCTTGATCATAGAACATCACCCTATTTCTTGAACCACATCTGATTTATTTATCATTAATATCCAATCATTTATTACTATAATAATTCAAATTCATCCCTTTTAAAAAAAATCTTGTATTTTATTTTAGTATCTTTTATTATTTAAGAAAGCATTTTATCTTTCATTTCCATAACTTGATTGTTTACAGTGTGGATTGAAAGCCTCCAAGGAAGCTTGTGCTTCTTTGATCTAGCTTGCTGGGCAATCAACCTTACTATCCAACTAATCCACCATTTTCTTAGTTCTTTCTTATCTACAAATCATCCTCCTAAGACAAAGAGGAGTATCTACAACTATTTGGATCATGGAGCATAAACCAAATCTAGGTTATACTAACTTCACCCTTATTTTAAGTTTTATAGCTTTCTTCTTAGAAAATAAAGCAAAATTTATGTGAAACATTTTCTCATTCTTGATGGTACCCTTGAGTCTTCTCTTGGGTTCATATTTTCACCTAGGTGCTTCTTCTTCTTGTTTTATACTCATCCAATGAAATCAAAATTTCATTTTGGGCTTAAATTGATTACATACATTGATTTATTACTTATTTTAGCTCACATATCTTAATTGTTCAAGTGAAATAATCATAATTTCACTCTTATCATACACACAAGACCAAACCACTTATACCTAATCAAGTATAAAAACATTGACATAAGGCCCGATTAAGATTTCATCACCTAGTGGTCACCTTTCTTGGCTATCTTACTTGGATTTCATCACCAAGGGGACAACCAATTCAGTTCACTAGCTAAGTATAATCTTTGGCAATTAGTATAACTTGCTAAGTACCTGATACCCTTATCATTGTAGTGTGTGAAGTGAGGGGGTAGGCCCCAATATCAAGCCATGTACTAATTTCCAATACAAATCCCTTTGAGATCCTAAACTACCTGAAACCAATCATAGATTTATTAACTATTACCTATTTTAAAACCAAGTTGAGTCACACTTCTTAAAGCATTAAGGCATAAGCCACTAGAGAGACTAAAAATAAACTTAGGATTTAACGTGCTTTAGTGTGTGTTTCATTTCCTTGACTTTTTCTTGTCTTCTCTTTATTTGAGTTATGAGATTGCTTGTATCTTCCTTTTTCCCTTATTTGCATGTTTTAACTAGGTGACAACTAAGAAACCAAACAAGTTAGGATCCACCTCCTAATCACCCATCTTCCTCTTCTCTTTCATCCATAAAGTACATGTCAAATGTGGAGAGTTTTCCCCATCCTTCTAAAATTCCTAATATCCCTCAAATAATTGCCCAAGGTGATATAGTTTTCTCCACCTTTCTAGATAATAATCCCATATCCCTCCAACATTACCTTAACACCATATCCCATTATATCCCTACTTCAGTTCCACCTATTAACCCACCTTATGGCAAACCATCCCACCTTATGAGAAACACTTTTATTTCCATCATTTCCACCCAACCCTTAGTTACCCAGGCATCATATTCTACAAATACTCCCACCAATACCACCATCCAAAACTAACCCACCCAACCAACAAACACCTTCCACCCCAACCAATAACTCTTCTAGTATAGGAACAACCTAGCCTTTGGGCATCGGTACTTCGCTTACCATGGGAATACCCTCTACTAGTGTTACCACCCTTCCTCTTATTCCCAACCCACCTACCTCCACTCCATTTGAGAGTTTGGTGATTCTCATACCTTCTACCCTTCCACCCATTAGTACCAAAGTTACCACTTATACCTCTTACCCAACCTACGTTAATCCCTCAATAGGTGCCCATTGCACCAAAACCAAGTTATGTCCCTAACCCACAAGGGTATGTATCTTTACCTTCCACCCAACCACCTATATCCTTCTATTCATATGTGGCATCAACCCAACCACCCATGTCCACATACTAATATATGACACCCTCCCAATCTTACACTAGTTATCCTTATACTACACCTACCTAAACTGAACATAATCAGCCCTACAATATGGGGGTTCATAACCATAAATGGATCTTTTCAAAATGTTAATGGATAAAATGACTACTTCAGAGTCATCTATTTCTGGTGCCCATAGCCTCTTATCATATAACCAAATATGCAATGAACCAATTCATCTATCCATCCCCATTCAACCTTATCCTCCTCAATGGGAACTTCCAAAATTTTCAAAATTTTAGAGCAAGGAAGACCCTCAACAACATCTAAGAGAATTTAAAATTTATTTCTATTTGATTTCCTATGATTATGCTTTCCTTATTTGTACCTTTCCCATATCTCTATCAGGTTCAACACTAGATTGGTATAGTGTTATTACAAAGAACTCCCTCTTTTCTTTTGCCCAACTATTTCAAAATTTCTTAGATCACTTTTCGATAAACATTTCTAAGAAATTTTTCATCACTAATCTCTACTCCATTCAAAAATTTGATGATAAGTCCATAACTGACTTCATAGCCCATTGGATAAGCTTGATAAATCAACTCTCTTTCTCTTTTCCCCAACCCAGGTTGATTGAAATATTTTCTTAGACTTGTGCCAAACACATTTCCTCCACTTTGTGGGTTCAAAATTTTAGCACCTTTGATTAGGCTTTCACTATGGCACAAAAGTTAGAAAACATAGCCATTGATGAGGGGAAGTTAAAATTGAGAAACAAGAATTCCACCTTCAAATCAAATGAGGCTCCCTCATCTAAACCTAACAATCAAACCAACACAAAAACAAGGGAACCACGAATATAGTTATCCTTAAAATTGCTCCTCCACCAGTTGTTAACCAACCCAAATCTTTCAATTCCTCCAATAAAAACACTAAAAACCCAAACCATAATAACCAAAATTAATTTACTTTACTAGGGGAGTCATATGCTTTAGTCCTAGAAAAGTTATTGAAATCAAATGTCATACAAATCCCACTGATCAAACCTTCATAGTAATTCAATTCCTCTCATCCTGTACCTAGTTGGTATAAGGAGAACAAATTGTGTGTCTTCCATCATTTCATTAGACATGATGTTTTTAGATGTAATACCTTCAAGAACATCATCTAAAATATCATTGATAAGAGGTAACTTGTTTTGGATAACCCTAATGCACCCCAAATCAAGCACTTGACATCTTTAGATAACCATTCACCAACCATGCCCATTCTATGAATAATGAAAATAATAGAGCAAAATCCTCTCATAATCATGAGTTCTATACCATTAACATGATTTTTAGTGAACTCATTATTGAGGAAACCATTGATAAAACTACCTTTCCTTCCCCTCCACTTATTAAGGTAGTGGAGTCACTCTTCATTCCTTTAGAAAATAAGACCAAGGAAACAACCACTCCCCTTTCTCCATTTATTGAGGTAGTTGAGTTACCCACCTCCCTTTTGGAAGACATACCAAAATAAGTAGCCATTACCACCCTATCCTTCTCTTCTATCATACAACAATCCACTCTTCCTTTAGAAAGCATTCATAAGGAAGAGATCACTCTACCTACCTCTCCTATAGGAGACTCACCTTCTCAAACCTTGGACCCTTTGACTAAGGAAAAGGATGAGGTAACCACTCCTCTCTCTACACCCATGGGTTTGTACTTTGAGATAAATATCGAAAGGATCAAACCCATATATAATCTCTCATCTAGACTAGTTCAAAACTTGGAGTACTTATCCCAACCTAATGTAGATCATGCCACATTTTGGCATCATCTCGTGCTTCCTTACCTAACCAAATAAGAGACTTCAACCATGCCACTATCATCCTAACCTTTCATTTCCATTTTTTAACCCATCATCATCCTGACAAAACCTTTAGAAACCCCTACCCCTCAATATATAGTTAAACATACCAAACCAACTCCACCTGAAATAACCCAAGTAGTTTCCCTCATCACAACCAAACCCATAAAAAACCTTGGCATGCTCCCTACTTAGAGCCTTACTCACCCTCTACTAAAGGTGGATTTATCACCACATAAATCACCAAAATCCAAGCCTACCAAGAAGGAGAAACCACCTAGGATCCCAAAAAATAGAGCCTTGCCACCTATTTCTACCTTCCCTTCCATTTTGAGACCACATACTTCTTCTAATCTAGGACCCCATCCTTTAGTTAAGAAAATGTGTCTCCCAAAGATAACCCAAACCCAACCTCCTCTTCTAGCTATGCCCCTACCTATCCTCTTCGTGACCTTAACATTTGAATCCTCCACTACCAAACCTACTACTTCTAAAAATTTTACCTCAAAACCATCAACCAAAAATAATACTCCACCTCCCAAAACTCCCACTTTCAAGCCTACTCATAAGAAAATTTCAATCCCAATAATCAAAAATAGAACTCCAACATCTTTGCCACTTTTGCTTAAGTCTTAATCAACCATCCTACAAATATTATTTCAAGCATCTTGCGTAAACTTGCCACCCATCAAACCATTTAACCTACATGTCCTAAACCATCCTGGTATAATGACAAATTAGTATGCTCATACCATAGAACACCTAGGGATGATATGGAGAACTGTAAGGCTCTCCAAGTATTAATCCATAGGTAGTATCATGAGGATGACTTATTATTATATATGCCTCATATAATCCCACCACTAATCTAAGAACTAAGAGCCATCAACCAGTGCTTACCTAATCCCCCACTCTCACCTCAAAATGAAGAAGAACCAAAGCAATCCTCTAGCTTGACTCTTTCCCAAATCCATACCATCCATGTGGTCACAAAATCACAAGCTCAACAAAATGATAAGGGAAAGGCAAAGGTGTCTATTTCATGGACATATCCATCTTCCACAACCCAATTACCCAACCAACACCAAACACCTTTATTTTTATCAAATCCAAGGTATCTATCTTGGGTCCCTCTTGATCCAACCCTTCTAAAACAATCCAATGAATAGTTTGAAAATAACTTCACTAAACAATGGTGAAGATGAGTTTATATGAACTAATAAATACCTCACCACATCACTATCAAGTGATGATATAATATTTTCAATCCATAAAGGTCCAACCAAAAGACCCACAACCTCTAGTAGCCTTTATTAGAGCTCTTCAACTTTCCAACCTTATTACTAGCAAGGATTTGAAAATAGCCTCCATCCATCTGGATGATCCAGATCCCCCCTCTTCGTTATCACATACATCAACCAAACTCACATCAAGAGGGTTATGATTGATGGGGGGATAGCATCAATATTACTCCTCCCATGCATACAACCAACTCAAATTACTAGAGAACATTATGTTGGAAACCTCAATAGTGGCTCTGATCATTCAATAACACCATGGCCACAACTTTAGGAACTATGGTCCTTCACATTTGTTTAGGACCTCATCTTCTTGAGTTCTTCTATGTATTATAAGGTGATTTCTAATACAATGTTTTGTTGGGATGCCCCTGGATTCCTTCCATGGGTTGTGTGTCATGCACCCTACACTGATACATCAAATTTGAACATGAAAGTCAATTTGTTACCATACAAGATGACTCAAGTCTTTTTACATCATGCAACATGATGTACTGACCCACTGATTTTCTTCTTCCTCCATCCAAAAATCCTTCATCAACAAAAGATGAATCCCCATCTTCTTATACCAATGAAGCATCCACCAGTTCATCTATCCCTTCCACCCAAATCCCCACAATGGACCCTTTGGAATCAACCTTCCAACATCTTTTTATTGGGGAGTATCACCTTTTGACGCTAGATGTTTTTACTACTCCCTAAGACTTATGACCCCAACAACCTAGTTATGACCCCAATATTGGAACTATTATCCATTTCAAACCCTCAAATTTTCAAACTAATTTCATCTATAGAGGACTTGATAAACCCATTGATGCTTCCACCACCTCTTTCTCACCTCAACCATTCACCTTTAGTTTTTCCTATCTAAATAAACTAGATATTGTCAAGAAATATCTCTATAGATGTGCTTGGAAGGGATTTGGTCTAGGTCAGTATGAACATGGGCCACATAAATTTCTTCTAATCAATACCCATAAACCTCATGAAAAGTATGGCCTCAGTTTCATGCCACCTAAAAATCAAACCAACCCACGTCCCATTACCATCATTAATGATGAAATCCCATCCTTACCATCCACCCCACTATTGACATCCATGAATTTTGACATCATCCACCCTATTTTTTTCATCAACATGATCAGCCTTGGACCCCTAACTTATCATCTTGAGATTCATCTTGAGATGGTAGGAGATGACTCTCTTACCATTATTACCATTTAATGTCAAGATGATGATTCCATTCTTGCCTATCTATGTACAAAAGATGCTTCTATCCACAAATATCTCCCTCTTAAAACTTTAATTATATTGAATTAATCTAATATAGATATCAATTAGGATACTTTGAATAACCCATGCAAAATTGGGCAATAGCTAAATTTTGAGGAGCTTCAAGACTTTCACTCATTCTTATGATACTAGAGCATAAAATTTACTTGGTCTTCTAGTGACATGATAAGAATTTACCCCTCCATTTATACCCATAATATAGTCACCAATCATGATGTCAAGCCAGTTAGGTAAAAACTTTGTCAAATGCACCCTCATATAACCCTTCTAGTTGAAGAACTTCAACATTTGCTATCCATCAATTTCATCCAACCCATTAATTATACCCAATGGGTCTCGAATGTCATCCCTATCACCAAATCCATAGGGGGACTTTACATTTATGTAGACTTTCATGAACTTAACCTTGCTTGCCCAAAGGATGACTTTCCTTTTCCAAGCATTGACTAACTTGTTGATCTTATAACTAGATATGAGATGTTATCTCTTATGGATGGGTTCTCAAGTTACAATCAGATCTTAGTTGAACCTGAAGATCACAAAATTGCCTTAATCACCCCATGGGTAACTTTATGTTATAAGGTCATGCCTTTTGGTTTGAATAATGCTGGTGCAATTTGCCAACATTTTATGACCTACATCTTCTATGACCTTATTCATAAAATCATAGAAGACTATGTCAATGACCTTCTTGGGAAATCCAAATGTTTTAAAGATCATTTGGCCATTGTTAAGATTATCTTTGAATGACTCATCCATTACCATGTCAGCCTTAATCCCAAGAAGTGTATTTGGGGGTCTTGTTAGGCAAGCTTATTGTCTTCATTGTCTCTCTTCATGGAATCAAAGTTGATCCTACCAAAATCAAAGCAATCCCTGACATGCCTCCAACCCACCTCAATAAAATCTATAGCTTGTAGGGGAAGCTTTAATCCATTCATCACTTTATATCTCAACTCTCTTATTGAGTCTAATCTTTTCACCACCTTATTAAAAAGGATGTATCTTTTAAATGGAACATAGACTATCAAAAGGCCTTTGATTCACTTAAAGAGTACCTTCTATCTCCACCCATCCTCATTCCTCCCAAGGAATATCAACCTTTTTATCTTTATATTTCTACCATCAACCACTCCTTAGGGGTAATTATAGCTCATTATGATGAGCAATATAAAGAGCAAGCCATCTACTACATAAACCATACACTTATAGATTATGAAACTTAGTACACCCATACTAAGAAACTTTGCTTTGCCTTGCCTTACTCTTTGTGGCCACAAAAAATTTCCATTACCTTCTTGACCACAATACCTTTTTCATCATTAACACCAAACCCCTAAATTATATGCACTCCAAGCCATACCAAAACTATCATATGTCTAGGTGGATCATGCTCTTAGCTAATTTTGACCTTGAGTTACTCCACCAAAATTTAATTAAAGGACAAGTCATTGCCATCCAATTGGACGAATCACCCTTGGTAGACAACCAACCACTTTACCTTGAGTTTCTTGATGAGTCCATCACCACCCTTTCTCAAGTAGACTTTCCCTATCAAGTGACCATGTTCTTTGATGGATCAAAGTGTTAACATGGTGGGGTATTTGGAATCATATTTATCCCCCTTCATATTGAACCTCTTCCTTTATCCTTCAAGATATATTTCAAAAGTACCAACAATATGGTTGAGTACGAAACCTTCATGATAGTTCTCCAAACTGGTTTAGCCTTGGGAGTCAAAACAATCAACATTTTTGGTGACTCTCAACTTATGGTAAATCAAATCAATGGCTCTTATCAATTTAAGAATGATGTTTTGAAATAGTACAAAAAACTATCTGATGTACTCTTAACATCGTTTGAACACTACCGTATCCAAACCACTCTATGATTTATGAACAAGTTTTTTGATACAATAGCTTCTCTCACTTCCCATATCTTATCTACATGCACTAACTCTAATTTATTTATCATTATCCATCAACTTACCAAGCCTTATTATTTCAAATTAGACTCTCCTACCATATTCAATATGGAGGAGACCTAACCTGGCCTTTGGTATCAGTAGACCTTCAACTATCTCAATTTTGCCATCATCCCTTCCAAACTTTCTAGGAATACTCAAATATTATTTATTTAGATCACCTCACATTATACCATACTAGGGTAATTCTTCATAAACATGGATTTGATGGTCTCCTCTTTTGTTTCCTACATAGTCATGAAGCTTTTCATGCTATCAAGGAAACACGTGATGGTATTTTTGGAGGACACTTTAGTGTTTTAGTTGTCGATATATGCATCCTTAACCTTAGCTATTATTGACCCACCCTTAACCAAGATTGTTGTGATTATGTGAAAAAGTGTGTTAAATGTCAATAACACACCAATTTACATCATGCACCTAGCCATAGTATCCAAGTATCTAAGGATATTTAGACTTTCTCATAATGGTGTCTAGATCTTATTGGTGAAATTAACCCCCATTCTTCACAATGACATCTTTCTATCATCACTACAATGGAATATTTCACCAAATGGGTAGAGGTTATTCCTCTCATCTCAACCAAATTCAAAAAAAAAATTGGTTTTATCAACCATCACATTATTTGTCATTTTGGTGTTCCTCATAAAATTATCACTGACAATGGCAAATATTTCAAAAACAAACAAGTCCAAGGTCTTTATCACACATTCAATATCAATTTAATTTTCTCATCACCTTATTGTCCACAAGAAAATGGACAAGATGAATCTTCTAATAAAACTCACACTAACATGCTAATTAAAATGGTTAACACATCTGGTCAATATTGGCATTTGCACATCCCCTTTTCCTTATGGAAATATTGTACTAACATTAGAGTAGAGGCTATTTTGCCTCTCAAATTCTAAATTCCATCTCTTCACATATCCCTGCAAGATCTTATTTCTAAGATCGATTATCATCAAGAAAATTTAGCCCAACTTGAACTACTTGATGAATGTTTTTTAACTATGTTTACCCATATTCATGTTTATGAAGAGTGAATCAAACACGCTTATAAAAAACACCTCACCGTGTGAGAATTCAATATCAAAGACCTCATTATAAATAAAAATCAATATGTCACCAATATGTAGAAAATCAAGTGGGGAAAGTTTGCTTTCAATTGGCTTAGACCTTATATCATAACCTATAAGTATGGATTGGGAGCTTCCTAATTGTCCTCTCTTGAACGGAAACCAAAACCTAAGCCCCTTAATACTTTTCATATGCATCTTTTATTCTATTAAATAGGATTTAACTCACCTTTTATCTAACTTAAGCTCATCCCTTGTTTTCATTCACATGCATTTCCTCATTTTAAAGATAACTGATTAAAGCTGAATCATGTGATTACCTGTTACAAAATTTTGCCTAATATTGAACATGGGTATTGTTAATGCTTCTAAATATACCACAAGTGATCTTCAATGTTGATGAACACTTCTCATTTTATGATTTGAAAAATCCAAGCCATGAGTTATAGTTTGTGACAATTTGGTGATGTTTATGGTGGAATAGAAGCAGAGTATGAGAACTATTCACAAGATTTATTTAAGTTTATTGGTTGGGAGCCACCAGGGTCTAAATTTTTGTGATAGTTTAAGAAAATATATTAATCTAAATTTATATTAACAAACATATTTAAAATATATGAATTATGATAAGAAAGATGAAAAGGGAAGGGTAAGGCAGAAAAGGGGAAAGGTGTGGGTAGAAATTCTCATCTCAAATATTATGAAAAAATTATAATTACTTTGAGCACACATGAAAAAATTTATGATATAAAGTAGCATGAACTCAGATTACATCACAAATTAGGCAAAATTCAAAGGAAATGTATAAACATAAGTAAGAACCAAGTTTACATTAAACATTTGATAATATAGTCTAAATAGCCTAAGCACATCCAAATGCAGAGTAAAATAAAATGAAGTACTTGAGATATTTATAGTTGATCTAGCATTATCACAAATCAATATCCTTATGATAGAGAATGTGACTTAAAATATAGATAATCATTTAAATTTAAAATGACAATATGCAATTGAGAGATAGCATGAACATTTAACAAACTATATAGACAATCTTCTCAGAATTCATTAGTTATATTAAATGCTCTTGGTATACAATTTCTCAAAAATTTATCTCTCTTAAAAAATGTTAATCCCTTCTTATTTATAGTAAATATAGGTGGTTCATTGGTTAACCTTCTCAAAATATCCACATGTAGGATATAGACAACTATCCTTAATACAAAGACATAATGTGAGTCTTTCATGCCAATTATGACAAGAATAAGTATATGCTAATAAACTAGCATATATTTTACAAAAATAATATAATTTTATGATACATTAGTGGGTCCCTTGGGTTACTATGTAATGATTTTATTTACCTTAGTGTATTATTTATTTATGAGCTCAAAATCTATGATAGGCTTCATCAAACAATCCTCTTCTTGATTTGCCAATGTATCAAATTCCTTGTCATTCTTGGTCTTGAGTTATTAAATGCCTTGGGCTTATGTAATATATCTTATAGATGTGATGATGACACTAAGGACCTTTTTATTGTCCTTTTTATCTTGGCCTTGGTTGTCTTTGATGCTTTGGATGTGTTGGCTAACCTTTTGTCTGAACTCCTCATCTTTCATTAGGCCTGTGACATTGGTCTTGGATGGTTTTTCCAATATATCCTTCAAGACCTTCTCCATCCTTGCCATCAATCCTTTTTCCTCCTCCAAAAGGCTACTAACATTGTCACACTAGCTTCTCAGGTCCAATATCATGTCTTCTATGACTTGTTGTCTTTGATGCGTTGGATGTGTTGGCTAACCTTTTGTCTAAACTCCTAATCTTTCATTAGGCATGTGACATTGGTCTTGGATGGTTTTTCCAATATATCCTTCAAGAGATTCTCCATCCTCACCATCAATCCTTTTTCCTCCTCCAAAAGGCTACTAACATTGTCACACTAGCTTCTCAGGTCTAATATCATGTCTTCTATGACTTGTTGTCTTTGATGCTTTGGATGTGTTGGATAACCTTTTGTATAAACTCCTCATCTTTCATTAGGAATATGACATTGGTCTTGGATGGTTTTTCCAATATATCCTTCAAGAGCTTCTCCATCCTTGCCATCAATCCTTTTTCCTCCTCCAAAAGGCTACTAAATTGTCACACTAGCTTCTCAGGTCCAATATCATGTCTTCTATGACTTGTTGTCTTTGATTCTTTGGATGTGTTGGCTAACCTTTTGTCTGAACTCCTCACTTTCATTAGGCCTGTGACATTGGTCTTGGATGGTTTTTCCAATATATCCTTCAAAAGCTTCTCCATCCTTGCCATCAATCCTTTTTCCTCCTCCAAAAGGCTACTAACATTGTCACACTAGCTTCTCAGGTCCAATATCATGTCTTCTATGACTCCCAAGAGGGCATTCAAGTTTTTTAACTTGATGATCTTAATTCCTTAGACTTGCTTGGTGTTATGGATATTGATCAATTTAACTACCTAATCTCTAGAGCCTTGCCACTAAGTAATTAATGTCTATGCCTTCTCAAGTTTATGGGCCAAAATAATTGATCTAGATTTAAAGGCATTCAACCCTACAAAAATTCCCAAGAAGAAATTATTTAGAAATACTACTATATCTTCAAGGACTAAAAGTAAGACTTGGGCTTCCAAATCCTACTTTTCCTTCTCTAATTTGGTGATATTTTATTGTTGATTATGCCACCACTAAACTAGCCACATCATCCTAATGGATGGGATGTTCCTATTTTCTATCCTTGAATAGGAGTTAGGCCAAAAAAATGTTCCACTTTTTTAAAAGTGAATTCCTTAGTGCTAGTGGTGGTTTTCCTTGTTACTACTCTCTCAAACCCTGATGGGTCTAGATTGAATTGGGCCTTTATGTCAGACTCCTTAAATTGTCACTACTCAAGAACTTCTACATTTGAACTCCTAGAGGCCCCAAGAGTGTCAATCCCCTGGCTCTCTTTGTTATGAAGGATTTGGGTCCTTCTCTTTGCTTGTTTATTTACAATGTCCTAGATCCATGGCTTGATATTATCCTTCATCTCTACTCCAACTCATGTTAAAGCCAATGATGGAGAGAGAGATGGGATTTTTTTTAATTTTCCATAAATAAACCAATTAAGAATGGTTGGTCCATAAATAGGGTTCTCATCACTAAAGAGGTTAACTTCACTAGTAGGGTTAGTGAAGGTTAACCTAGGCTTGTTTTTAGGTGCTAGGGGCACCAAGGCTGATTTTTCTTGTCTCTTTCCTCCATCCAATGGGGTCAAATCCTTGCTTATTGTATTAGATTGATCCTCTTCCTTATTATAACCATAGGTAGCTACAATGTCAACAAGGTCACTCTCCACTAATTCTCCTACCTCCAAGGCAATCATACTAATGATTTCCATTAAGGAAGGATGCCTCTACAGGGATGTGTGGGGTTGAGGACCCTCACTAGGTATATGTTCTATCTTTATCTCTTTAACCACAACTTTAACCTTTCCTTTTATATCCTTAGGTTACCCAACCTAGGATTACTTTGTCTATTCTACTCATTGAGGCTCATAAGATTGTCCTCTAATAGGTGGTTCCTAATAAGAAGTCCTCAATGGTCTTGGAAACAAGTGATAATGCAAGGGATGCAATTTCCATCTCTATCCTGAGGGTTTATTATCTCTGACTAGCCTATTCTCCAACTGGATATTGTAGCCTTTGATCCTAGATATGACCTCTTCAAAGTTCTTTGCCATTATATAGATACCATCTCCCATGCCTAGTTGATGTTTGTATTCAATCTTTGGGACCCTTTTATCTCAGATGCGGTTGGTCACTCTATTACTGGGGTCCTACATCTAAAGTTCATCTAGTTGGAAATCAAAATATTTTTTGTGGATCACCATAATTTCTAATTACTTCCAATCCTTTATCATAATCTTGCCAATGTCTAGTGGAAAGGGGTGGACCTGAGCCTCCTTATTTTTCTTACATGTCCCATCCACACCATGGATGATTTGATAGGAAATCTATTGTTCTAAAATATTACTAGGGAGATGAATGGGTAATTAGTAGAGTTTAATCATGATTCCTTACATTATTATCATAGTGTAATCTAAATAGAAGCAAACATACCCCATGGTTTCTACTTGCATTTTGATTAGAGGGTGGAATCTTGGCATAGGGAAATCAATGATTGCCTTATGAATAGCTGGGAAAACACCATCACAAATAAATTTCATGTGGTTCCTATATTTGAATATATGTAAGTTAGAGTAGTGATGAGAAATAGTGGTTTTACTATCAGGGGACCAATTTTAGATGTTAAGGAAGGCTACAGAGGCCAAGAGTGAATCTAAGAGATAAGACATCATATGAAAAAATTTAGAGGTCCTCTTGATGCATATGAATTGTTTGGCCAAGAAAAATCTTATTAGATCTCCAATGAGAGGGGTTAAGTTCTATTCCAACATGTAGTGAACATAAGATACATAGACCTTGCTTACATAAGAAGTGGATGGGGCATCAAGGCTTGACTTAGTAAGGTCATATATATCCTAATGCCTTCCCTAAATTGGATAATATGAATCTCACCATCAAGGAACCTAAAAATATGGGATCCTTGGATCAGCCAAGGTGAAAGGATTGAATCTAGGTCTTGGGCATTTACCCACTCTCTTAAGGATGGGAGAGCAACATGAGTCAAGGGGAGATTATAATAGGTTTAAAATGCCATAGGGGTGATTTATAAAACCTTATTAGTTCTTCCCTCTTTAATGATCCATTCTTTTCTATCCTAAAATCAATGAAAATGGGAGAAAGGAGGTTGATATAATGCATTACCTCTAGTTTGTCTATAGCATGGTAGAGGCCTATAAGCTAAATTGAGACTAGATAATTATATCTTTGATGCACAGAGGCATTCCTCTTTTCCTCTTAGTAAATTGGTTGTAATTCCTCCATAAGGAATAATAAATCAAACCAATTCTTGATTCTATTCTCGTTTAAGGCTATCAAGTCCAACTCTATGTCTTTGAAGATCCTCCCTTCACTGTCTAAAATTAGATAAAGTTATGCTTCCATCTTCATTTATTTCCTACCCACCACCATTGATGGTATTGAATAACTTTTGAAAAGTCTCTAAGGCTTTTTCACAAGCACCTGCCTCTTGAGATTCAGTCATGCTTATCTTGGTTGTGTTATGTCCAATTGAACTAACTTGGACCTCCTTTTAAAGATAGTTTGGGTATTTCCTTGAGATTTAATGGAAAAATGTCTAGTCCTTAACTCTATACATAATTTAGATTTTATGAGACTCTTTCCCACATCTCTTTTTTGATTTCAAGCTAAGGAAATCATTTGATTCAGATCTTTTAGGCTTACGTGGAGTCTAAGTGACCTAGCTCTGTATCTTTGGTGGCAATTTTCATACTTTCCACCTTAGGCAATAGCCATTAGATTTTAAATGAATCTTTATTTAATTCTAAAAACCTAAATCTAAACCCTTATATTTCATTGGTTCCTTGATCCTTAAGTTCATAGTTATGCCACATGTTGATCTCGTGGGGTCTTTGAAAAGCCTTTAGGCTTGATGCACCATTAGATGGAGATAAGTGAGTAAGAAATCACTATTGGATCTTTGATGGGCCTAAACCATTAAATTCATGTTTATTAGGTCATACATTATCCATGTGTCAAGATCACAAAGCCTTTGAAAAGTCCTTAGGCTCAATGCACCATTGGATGGAGATCAGTGAACAAGCAATCATCATTGGATCTTCAATGGGCCCAGACCATTAATTTCATGATTTTATTGCATAGGTCCTATTAAATATTCTCTCTCATCTATTAGGTATCTACTTGTCTCCTTTGTGTCACTTTATTATCCTTATTTAGCTTTGTCAGTTATCTTGAGTCCACGTCAGCCACATGTCAAGCTTATGAAGCCTTTGAAAGGTCTTCAGGCTTGACACATCATTGAATGGAAATTGGTGAGCAAGAGATCACCATTGGATATTTGATGGGCCTAAACCATTAATTTCATGCTTCTTAGGGTGATCTTCTACATGTTAAGCTCTTGAATCCTTTGAAAAGTCTTTGGGCTCAATGCATCATTGGATAGAGATCTATAAGCAATTTATCACCGTCAGATCTTCAAAAAGCATGAAAGATAATTATTGGACCCATAGATATAAATACTTGGGGGTAAATCATTAAGGATAAGTACAATACTAAGGACCAAGGCCTCAATATTAATATTTTATCCCAAGTTAGGTGACCTTTCAAAATAATTTTATAAAATGAACCATTTAAACCCATGGTAAAATATGTAAGAATGGGTAAAAAGGGATAGAAAGAGGCTTGGGCCATGTTTAAAACAAGATGTAAGCTTTTCATCTGTCCTTTTCTTAATTTGTTCTTACTAATTTAACTCCTACCAAATTTTAATTTGAACTCTAAGGGTTTCTTATTTAGGAACTTTGTTTTCTTGCATGAAACCTATGCTTAGTCATCCAAAGACAATTGTCAGCAAGGTTAGTTTATAAAGAATATTTAAAACTCACAAAGACTCATCCCTTTTTAGGGAGATGATCTTTAGATTCTAACAAGAGTAACCCTATGTAAAACCAAATTAGAATGTAGAGATTATAAAATGTTTACAAGGGTCCCCATTTGCAAAGTGGAAAAAAAAGGGGATGGTGGTCTCAATAATAGGTACCACGGCTCTACCCATGGCATGTTTTTTATGGTATTTTCCATCCCTTTATGGGATGGATTATCATGGTATTTTTCACTTAAACCTCTTTAACCCATCATCAACCTTCTTGTGCTCAAAATTATGCCTTCATAAAGGTGAACCTTTCAATCCTATATAAGCAAATCCATGTTAATAGGAAAAATAAAGGAAACAAATTCATTAAATCACAACACAAGCAAAAAATCATGTATTGTATGGGTCATTCCAAGCATTTTTAGATTGCTCCCTTCAAGGACAACTACTAAAACCAATCACAGTTACTCCATGTAAGGTAGACTACTCCCTTAAAGGATAACTATCAAAAATCTTTAAACAAATCTCACAAAATTAGACCACTCCCTTGAAGGATGACTGAGTAAAGCATTTGTCCAAGAATAGAAATTAATGGGAAGCTTCTTGCATTGATTATCTTCTTAATCAAATGACCCAATATCCAAATCACAAAAACAAAAAATGATTTTGGAAGCCACGATCAACTTTCATAAGTAGACTTCCCACATTGATCAGTCTACACTTTATATGACATGGACTTATTTATACTGGCTCTTTGGTAACCTACAAAAGAGACATGCTAGTATCACAATAAGGTTCCATCATCATCCACCTCCATTTTATACCCTTTATAAACAAGGGATTTTTGGGATTACTTATCATTGGGTGGTCAAGAAACTTTTTTAATTGAATAACTAATGCTAATGTGAAGCATTTTATGGTCTTATGTTCATAAGCTGATCTACCTTAAGTTTATCTCAATCCTTGATAATGTAGAAGCATCATGCCTTCTTATTTCTCTCATACCTACTTATTGATACAATAATTAAGACATTTATCTTTTCATTTTTTTTTATATTTTCTCACATTTAGTTTTGTTATCCAACTTACTCTTTGTGTTTTCATAGTACTTCACCTTCACCTAAGCAAATACAATCCATTAAAAACATTTCATTGTAAATATTTTTAGTGATTTCCTTCTTAACTTATTTGTTTAAGCATTTTTAATAATAGGAACATTTTAATGAATTAACTATCTCATATATCAAACATCATATAGTGATCACTCACATCAACTAACCATCCATCATATGTTCTATAATTTAATCATACATAAAAAATGAATGAGTCTTTCACGTATGTTATCCACCACATGTCTAATCTAGATAAGGAGTAATAGGATCATTAATTCAAAGCATGAACATTATCATATCAAATTCATAACATCATAACCATAACCAAAACATGAACATAATCATCCCTAACCATGACAATAATCACAAACATCATAGCCATGTCCCATAAAACAATGTCCATCAAATATAAAAAATGTCACCAATAAATCATAATCATCATCACATAAACACCATACATCAAATATCAACATCATCATCATATCTTAAAAAATATCACATATCCTCATGAGCATAAATTAAATAGCCACATCATCACATGCCTAGCTAGGTGAATATACATAAACTATAACATCATAACAACACATCATCACATAAACAACAACACATCCATAACCATAAAACACAAACCATCAACCATGATCACATCTATATATAATTATCTCATAATCAAAATAAATGATCATATATATAATAATGTACATGTCTCTCAATGGATATATACATATCACTATATTATCTCATAGGTTAGTATCAAAATCATCTAGTACATCAATAGTATAATATCTCATAATAGTCTAAGACCCTAGATCACCATTGCCTCTTAGAGCCTACACACCTCTTGATCTAGGTTATCCACCAGTAGATGTGGCCCACTAACCTGGTGTTGAACTATTGGCCCCTCCAGTGATTCCTACTTTGTAATCACCCCATCTAGGCTCATCAAGAAGACTGATGAACATTAAGG
Source organism: Torreya grandis (assembly GCA_037957365.1). NCBI lineage: Eukaryota > Viridiplantae > Streptophyta > Pinopsida > Cupressales > Taxaceae > Torreya > Torreya grandis. The sequence goes on from JARHVA010005550.1 coordinate 245,688, forward strand.
CTTCATAATACCTCATCTCCTCCATTGTCACAACATATCTCATCATAGAGATAGTACATGGTAGTCTTGTAGGTGTTGGTACTTGCCCTCCTACCTAGCTAAGAAAATCCCTCTCATATGTAACAATGGATAGTTTATCCCTATCCTAATCCCTTTCTCTAATAAGAGTGGCTACTTAGCCTTGTGATGCATCCCTCTCTTTGGTCACTAATGTTAAAGATGCCTATGTTGTAGATAGTGTAGCCTATGTCTAGCCCCTCTTGATAATTAGTGCCTATCTATATAGGTATCCTCATCTCTTTGATTACCACCCCCACCTCTACATCCACATCCATATCCTACTACCCCTCATCACTTCCAAAAATGGCTACATCATAATGTGCCTAGAACCACATAGGGTACTCACCAGTAACACCTACATCATTGATATCAGCCCTCACCAAAAGTTCCTTATGATTAATAAATATGTCCTCTAGCTCTGGTGTAAGAAATAAAAATTCTACATCCTCCCTCCTATATCTCAATAACTCACTTGGGATATCTTGGATGAGTCTAAACTACCTCCTTACCCTGTCAAATGGGATAATCTCAACCTCATGGTCTCACCTCCCAAAAACCCATCTATATCTTTGTAATGATATGTTAAGCATGGGATATACTAAGAGGGGGGTGAATCAGTATATCATATGTCTTATAAAATTTCACTTAATCAAATTCCACTTAACCATATATTCAAGACATAGAATAAAATTGAAACAATAATATGCACCACATAAGAGAGAGAGAGAGAGAGAGAGAGAGAGACAACAAATTTTTATGTGAAAATCTAATGTGGGAAAAACCACAGAGAACAATCTCAAGTATATGAATGAGCACCAACTCAAATTACAAAGTTCACAAGCACCAACTTGCAAGAGTACCAACCCCTTTGCTAAGTACCAACATAAAATGATTTGTGAGCACTAACCCATAAGAGCACCAACCCATTTTGTGTATAAAACACAACTATCTCTCAATGTTGCTTTCTCAACAAATGATATAACTCTAATATATCTCTTTCAAATATCTCCTCTTTTATTATATAAAATAATTACAAACTATGCACTATCTTACATATTAACAAATGGCTTCACAAACCTCCTTTTATAGCTGTATGAATGACCTTTGGCATTCACCCTTTATGACCCTTCAATCCACATGGAAAATGGTTCCAAACTTACATGACCCTTCAAATATTTTCATTTGAAAATTCACATAGTGACACTTCATGATCAAATGTGTCATTTCCCATTTTATCTTTATTTGGTGACTCTTTGAATTCCTTAAGGTGACTCTTCATGGAAAAATGTGCCCTTCCCTCTTTTATCTTCACTTGGTGACTCTTTGAATTCCTTAAGGTGACCCTTCATGGAAAAATTCATCCCTTCCCTCTTTTGTCTTTATTTCGTGACTATTTGACTTCTTCATGGGCCCTCTTTTGACTTTATGCAACCAAAAATATATTTGTTAATATTTAATAAATATTAACACATTTTATCCTAAATATGAACATTAAAAATACTTTAAGACATTAAATTCTATGGGGTCTTTATCACTAATAATGTTATACCTTTGACATTAATGATTATTTACTACAATCTCCCCCTTTGTCATTGATGGCAACCTCAAACTAAAACTACCACATCTTGAAACTTGTACTACCAACCTACCCATACTACTCAAATAAAACATACATTAACTCCCCCTTATTATAGCATCTTGTATCTATTCCTATGCTTGTTCCCCTTTGACATCAATGGTAAAGGATCTATCTTGGAGCTAACACTTAGCTTCCCCTCAACTAATATTGATCCTCAATGATAGAAAGTAAAATAAATTACTCCCAAATTCTCTTGTAGATACTTGAATGTGTCCTTTGGTAGTGCCTTCATGAAACTATCTATAATCTATTCTATAGTAATGATATATTCCAACTTAACCTATTGATCTAGAACCTGCTCTCTCAAAAAGTGATATCTAATAAGAATATGTTTTATTCTTGAATACATCACTAGATTCTTAGAAATATTAATAAAACTTGTGTTATCACAAAAAATAGAGATATGTTCATCATATTTAACCTTGATGTCTTCTATAATTTTCTTCATCCAAAGCACTTGAGTACAACACAACACTACTATAATATATTCTGCTTCAGCTGTAGAAAGTGTTATTGAGTTCTACTTCTTGCTTAGCCATGATACTAAGCTATCATCAAGGAAGAAATCTCTTCCACTTGAACTTTGTCTATCATCTAAACAATCTACCCAATCTAAATCTATATAATCAACCAAAGTGAAATCTCTACCTTTGGGATACCACAATCTATAATCCAATGTCCCATTGACATATCTAAATATTATCTTCACCAACTAAACATGACTCTCCTTCGAGGCTACATGATATATTTTAACCATGCCTACTACATGCATGATGTTTGTCCTCGATATTATCAAATATAAAATACTACCAATCATATATCTATACAAATATTGATCTGTAATAGGTGAATCTTCATCCTTACTCACCTTGTTTCGTGTACCCATTGGTGTGCCAACTGGTGTACAATCCTCAAAACTAATTTTTTTTAACATTTCATTGGTATATTTATTTTAAGATATGAAAATTCCTTTATCTGATTGAAATATTTGCAACCCTAATAAAAATGACAATTCCCCAAGCAAAGACATCTCAAATTCTTTTTGCATATTATCAAAAAAAGAATCAACTTTTCAATGTTTCCTCTAAATAGTATGTCATCAACATATACCATAATAATCAACTGATACTCACCTTATGTTTTGATGTAGAGATTATTATCAAAAATAACTCTCTTGAAACTTTGATCCTATAGGTACTTATCAAGCCTTGCATACCAAGCTCTGAGAGCTTGTTTTAATCCAATAGTGTTTTCTTTAATATGCATACATGGTTATTATCATTTGAGAGAATAAATCCCTCATGCTGCTCAATGTAGACCTCCTCTTCTAGATTCCCATTCAAGAAAGTAGACATGGCATCCATCTAAAACACTTTGAAATTCTTAAACACTATATATACAAGAAACATTCTAATAAACTCTAGCCTTGCCACTGGTACAAAAGTTTATTTAAAATCTATACCTTCAATTTGATCATATCCTTTACATACTGACCTTGCTTTATTCCTAGTAACTTCACCATATTAATTCAACTTATTTCTATATACCCATTTTTTAATCACATTTTAATCTTTTTATCTAGGCACTAATTCCCAAGTACCATTATTTTCTATCTAATTTAATTTTTCATCCATTGCTTTAACCTAATGCTCATCATGTCTAGCTTTTAAATAAGTTCTAGGGTGAATTTTAGATAACAAAGAAAAATTAACTTGAACAAATTCACTTACCATCATCCTTCTGGTGTGAAATCCTTCATTTATGTTCCTGATGATGTCACTCTCATTATGATTTCTCTAGACATATTTGGATGGGGTCTTGGTGACATTTTTCTCCTTCTCATCTTCATCTGATTCTTCAAAATCTTTTTTTTCAATGATTTTAGGAGTATCTATCAGATCACTAGTTCTTTGTGCTTCATCTTCATCTATCCTGAAACTTGCACTTTCAAATATCTTCTTGGTTCTTTTGTTATAATATTTATAAGCTTTACTTTTACAATATTATCCAATAAATATACCTTTATCTATTCTAGATTCAAACTCACCCAATTTTTCATCGGTTCTCTTTATGAAGCATTTATTGCCAAAAACTCTAAAATAATAAATAATAGTTGGTTTGTCTTTCCATATCTCATAAGAAGTCTTGTCACTATTAAATCTCAATAACACTCTATTCTAGATATGCACTACAGTGCCTACTACCTCTCTCCAATATTTATCTAGTATCTTGGAGTCATTTAGCATTATCCTCACCATCTCTTAAACTATTTTGTCTTTCCACTCAATTACTCCATTTTGCTATGGAGTTCTAGCTGTTGCATAATGTCTCTTTATCCCATGGTCTTCACATTACTCAATAAACTTATCTACTATGAATTATCCTCCTTGATCTAATCTCAGGCACTTAATATTTAAACTAGTTCCATTCTCAACTAAAGCCTTAAATGCTTTAAAGTGGCTGAAAGCTTTTGATTTTTTCTTCAAAAACATCACCCAAGTCATACATGTAAAATAATCAATAAGAAACATGAATTATTTCTCACCTTGAGTACTTTGAGTTATGGTAGGTCCACACAAATTAGAGTGAACAAGCTCTAACATCTGAGTGGTTGAGTATTATTTTGTCTTGAACCATCTTCTAACCTGCTTCCCATGTTGACATGGTTCACAAAGCATGTTAGAGGGATTTGTAATCTTTGGAAGATCTCTAACTACTTGCTTCTTATTGATATTGACAATATTATAAAAATTTATGTGTCCCATTCTCCTATGCCATAACTAACTTTCCTCAATCTAACTCAAACAACATCTTTGACCTTTGATATCTGATAACATATATAAATTGTTGCCTATCCTCTAAGTATCTACAATCAATACATCCGAATCTTTTCTTCTAATTTCACAACCTTCTACATAAAAATTTAATGTGTATCCTTTATTTCACATTTTACTTACACCCAATATATTATTCTTAAGACATTATACATACAGAATATTTTTAGTCTTAGTTTTACCATTATCCAAACTTAATGTACCTTTTTTGGCTATTTTGGTAGTGGTATTGTCTTTAAATTTCACTATGCCATGATTAATATTATTTAGAGTTATGAACTTTCTCTTGTCTCTTATAATGTGACTCAAATATCCACTATAAATAAACCATGGCTTTTCTTCATTTCTTGCATGCAAAGATGTATGGACTAACATAGGCTTTTTAGGTTGTTTCTTCTACCATGAACATGTCTTAACTTTCTTCTTGATGAATGGAGGCTTTAAAATTTTATCCTTATTAACTAACTCAAACACACTTCTACAATTTTGGTTATTTGTCCAAAATTATTGCATTTGTAACATATTATTTCCTCTTCATCAAACCCTGATAGAGGAGCAAAAGAGTTGTGGCTTCTACTTGACTCTGTATGATTTTTCTTCTCCTTATTTCTAAAATTATTATCTCTTTTCCAATAGTCTATTTTATTATGACCATAACCAATATAGTAAAAATAATAACCATAAAAATATAACCTATTCTAATTTTTGTATCTTTGACCTAGTTGTCTTTTGTAGCTTTATTCCTTCTAGCCTTCTTAGGTTGAGTTATCCTCTGCATTCTTAACTTCTTCATTGTCACTATTGTTCTTATCTAGGCACTTAGCTATAAAATGTATAATCTTACCACATTTAAAACATTTAAATAGAAAATTTCCTTGATATATACCTATGCCCTTTTTAGGCTTGCAGATGAATAGAGCTCCACTGTCATCTTCCTCATCACTAGAGCTGTCACTTAATTCTTGAATCTTAGCCTTATCTTTCTTTAATGTTTTGAAATCATCTTCCCTCTTTGATGGTTTTTCTTGTTCGTTTTGCATCTCATATGCCATAATAATACCATGTAGTTCATCCATCTTTATCTTAGCTAGATCCTTCATCTCCTCAATTGATGATACTTTTGCATCATATCTCAAAGGTAGAGATCTCAAAACCTTTCATACCATCACTGATTCTTCCAATTTTTCTCCAAGGCCTTGAATTTTATTAATTATTTGATCAACCTACAAAATATAAATTTATATATTTTCTTCCTCTTCCATCTTCAAACTTTCAAATTATTTTCTACAAGTTTGGAGCTTAGTTTGCTGAACCTTTCCGTCACCTTTGTAAATATTCTCAAGCTTAACCCAAGTCTCATGAGCATATTTTCATTGCATAATTTTAACAAACTCTGATTCACATAAACCACATAAAATAGCATTTAAAGATTTAGCATTATTTTCACTTGCCTTCTTTTATGTAGGAGTAGTTACAAGTGTATGTGGCTCTTTGTAATCCTCCATCACTATTTGCCAAATTTGGAATCCAAGGGCTATCAAGTAAGTCCTCATCCTTTTTCTCCAAAAGGCATAATTTTTCCCATCAAATAAATGTGTCTTATTTGTATAAAAACCTTCATGTGATCTAGCCATCGTGATTTCCCCAATCTACCTTCAAGTTGTTAAACTCTTTCCAAAAGAACTTGCTCTAATACCAATTCTTAAGCATGGGATATATTGAGGGGGGGTGAATTAGTATATCATATGTTTTATAAACTTTCACTTAATAAAAGTTCACTTCACCATACATTCAATATATGCAATAAAATTAAAAAAATATTATGCACCACAAAAGAGAGAGAGAGAGAGAGAGAGAGAGAGAGAGTAGATTTTTACATGGAAACCCAATGTGTGAAAAAACATATAAAACAATCTCAAGTATATAAATGAGCACCAACTAAAATTACAAAGTTCACAAGCACCAACTTGTAAAATCACCAACCCCTTTACTGAGCACCAACATAACAATTATTTGTGAGCACCAACCCCTTTTGTGTATAAAACACAACTATCTCTCAACGTTGCTTTCTCAACAAATGATAGAACTCTACTATATCTCTTTCAATTCTCTCCTCTTTTCTTATATAAAATAATTACAAACCATGCACTCTAATGCATATTAACAAATGGCTTTCCAAGCCTCCTTTTATAAATTTCTAAATGACCTTTGGCATTCACCCTTTGTGACCCTTCAATCCACATGGAAAATGGTGCCAAAATTACATGACACTTTAAATCCTTTCATTTGAAAAGTCACATGGTGACCCTTCATGATTAAATGCATCCTTTCCCATTTTGTCTATATTTGTTGACTCTTTGAATTCCTCAAGGTGACTCTTCATGGAAAAATTCACCCTTCCCTATTTTGTCTTCACTTGGTGACTCTTTGAATTCCTCAAGGTGACCCTTCATGGGAAAATTCATCCTTTCCCTCTTTTCTCTTTATATCATGACTCTTTGACTTCTTCATGGGCCCTCTTTTGACTTTATTCAACCAAAAATATATTCATTAATATTTAATAAATATTAACACATTTTAGTCAAAATATGAACATTAAAAACACCTTAAGACATTAAATAATATAGGGCATTTGTCACAAATAATGTTAGACCTTTGACATAAATGACTATTTCTAACATAATATAGTATGTCTATCATAGCCCATGCATGCTATAAATCTAATGTATGGATGTAAAATGACCTCACCCTCAACTAGTGCCTCTATCCTATCTCTATACCAATCCAAGTCCTAGGCTCTACCTCCTAGTCTTGTGAGAGCGTAATCACCTCTCCACCTCATATAACCAACCTTGAAATACATATGAATAAAATCATTCCATGGTAGTCCCCCAAGTCTTAATACCCTAATGTGCTCATATGCCTAGAAATGTAGCATGAAACCAACACTAATCCCATATCTCTTATGGGCTCGATACCCCCATAACTCTTAATAAATTTTAACTAATAAAATATGTGACTAATAAAATACCATACAATCCAACTACATCTCCACAAGAACCCCTAACAACAAGTATGGAAATCTCCCACTCCTAAAATCTAGTAAATCATAACATATGATAACTATCATCATCATGAATAGCCATCTTGTATCCCTATCCCTCTAGAACAAAGGTGTATAGTGAAATCCTCTTGTGTTCAACATCACTAGTATAAGGTCATCTCCATATAAGTGATCCATATACCCATCTCTCTTATCACTGGTGATATGATATATCAGCTAACCTTGTATGGGTGGCCACACTATCCTATGGATGTCCTATAATAAAATGGTGATCTCACCTATCGGTAGTAAGAATTTTTTAGTGGTTGATTCCCATATCTCAATGAGTGCCACTAACATCACTACATCTCAAGGTATGTGTTGATAGTACCTCATTCCTTTTAGGCCCACCTTAGTCATATGATCCCAATCTATGTTAGTCATCCATTGACATACCTAATCAAGGATCTAGAGTACTCGATCATGCATTTGTATTCACTTCCTCACCTATAAGGTTATACTAATACCTTAGTTTACCTTGTTCATCAAACTTTTCTTATTAATTATACCTATTACCCATATACCCTACCTTAACCTACTCATCTCAAATCCAAAACTATGCATACTCTAACCTATACTTGAGACTTAGATTCACCTTCACCTATTCTACCTTATTTTTAAATTTACCCAAACCCTAATTTATAAAACAAAATTTACATCATTTATTGATCATTGATGGTTGAGTGTCACCTAGTGATGGTTCCTTTTGAAACTACCATTGATCAACCATCAAACACCAATGATTAGGTAGTCAACTATCGATGGTCCATGTATTGGCTAATCGATAGTTGCCTATCAATTGATGATGATTGATAACAATTGGTGATAGTTAATAGTAACTACCAATGGTCACTATGTGGGGATCATCAGTGAATCAAACCTAACCCTAGCATCCTAATCTATCAAAACATCAAATATATCAATTAAAAAAATTTCTAACTCCATTTTACCTTCCCTTACCTACACTACCCCTCCAAAATTTCACCCTCCCTCTACCATTTTCAACTCCAAATCTAGGAACCACCACCACTTGGCCTCATACTCTACCTCAGCCTCTCTACATCCTCATTTCTTGAACCTTCAATCAATAACTCCCACTTAATCACTCCACTTAATCAATCACCAACTGCTACCATTTTTTCTCTCAACACAACCTCAATTATTGTGACTTTTCAAATGAGAAAATATATGCCTCATTTGACTTTTAACCACACCCCTTTTAGTACTGATGTACGACCACCAATGGTTGTTGGGTGAATGATGATGGTCAACCTTGACCATCGACAATCGACTCCTTTAAGTATTTTGTAATCCCACCCTAACACTACCATAACTAACACTACCACACTATCCTAATAGAGATTACCTTATATACCAACAACTGATCCAACCATGTAACATTATAACTATTCATTTTAACCCAAGTTTTATATATTTTATAATGACTTTGCCTTGGTCACTTTGATTGATACAATTACATTACCATCTTGAACAACTTGAACTCACACTACTTTTACACACCAACCTAAATGTGTCTTCCTAGGAGCATTTCCCACCTTGGATACCTATGCATACACTGACCTTACCTAGGAGACTTGTATTTATGAGTATAACCATAACTTCCATGCCTAAATGTGGTCACTTGGTCTATTCATCACTTATCTTGCTCATGTTGACCTTATTTTTACCCAACTAATTCAACTATGGTAGTATATTCTATGCACAATTTATGATATCACACTCTGTCTCATTTTTTGTGCATATTTATGCCTAAATGCCTCACTTATCACCAACTTTGACAATGACTTACCCACTTATCAAATCCACACCTGATTTGGTTTCACCTCATCAATTCTTAGTTTGAGGTGGACACCTCCTCCTATACTTGGGGCATTCAACTTCTACCAACCTTCTATTTTTTGTTTTATAATTTGTTGATACAAACTACAAAACAAAAAGGGGCAAAATATATAGATTAAAAAATTGTACACTATAGTTCTAAATGTTGTGTCAACCCTTAGATCACCCTTAGACCCCCTTGGGACCATTTCACAACCTTTCAACTACCAAACCTAAATCAAAATGACTAACCCTAGGCATTTTACCTTTGCCTTCTTGATCATCGATGGTCTACCCCTAACCACTAATAGTTAGCTTTGACCACTGATGGTTAACCTTTAATCACCTCAAGGGTTAACTATCACTCAATTTCAAATTGATTTTTTATTTTTACCTATTTGATCTATGTGCATAATCAATGCATTTTAAATATAAAATTAGATAGTTTGTTGAACTTGTTATTTAACCTATTATTTCACCACTCCCTCGTTCCTATATAAGGAGAAGAGGAGGAGGTGAAAAAAGAGGACAGATAAATAATCATCAGAGTCTTGTACATTATAGCTTCTTATACAGGTATTATTCTATTTTCTAATGACCAAGATAGAGATTAAAAGGGTTTCTCATCAATCAATAATCAAGATATCATCACTTTGTCAGAATTGCTTCAAAACCTACAACAAGTTTTTAGCCACTCACCTCTATGTTATTCAGACCAACAATAAATCTAAGTACCTATTTTAAATAATTATTTATATTATTTAACTTCTCCAGAACTCCTCTCTAGCCTTCCCAACCAAAATTTCTTTTACCCAAACCAAATCTAACAGTAACCATCGATGGTCACCTAACCATCAATGGTCCACCCTTAACTGTTGCATATAACCATCAATGATCATCTAACCACTGATAATCATACCCAACCATTGAATATCATTGTGTTTTAATTTCAACAACAATATTATTCCACCTATTAAACCCTAACCAAAATCCACTTCCTAACTTTTTGCATGATCATAAAATATCACCCTATTTATTGAACCACATCTAATTTATTTAGCATTAATATCTAATCATTTATTTCTATAATAAGTCAAATTCATCCATTTTCAATAAAATTCAACCCTTTTAATTATCTTCTATTATTTAGGTAAGTAATTTATCTTTCATTTCTAGAACTTGATTGTTTAAAAGTGTGGATTGATAGCCTCCAAGGAAGCTTGTGCTTCTTGGATCTAGTTTACTAGGCAATCCACCCTAATATCCAACTAATCCACCATTTTTTAGTGAATTATTACATACAGGTCATCCTTCCAAGATAAATATGAGTATCTAAAACCATCTGGATCATGGATTGGAAACCAAATCTAGGTTCTACTAACCTTACCCTTCTTTTAAGTTTTGCAACTTTCTTCTTGGAAAATAAAGCAAAATTTATGTGAAACAGATAGTATAGGTGAAATGTGAATTAAAAAAATTCAAGGTGGAAGTTTTATATTCTCATAATATATATATATATATATATATATATATATATATATATATATATATATATATATATATATATATATATATATATATATCAATATAAAAACTCATAATATCATCCTTGAAGAGAGTTTGTAGGGGTACAAACCTAAAGAATAGTCTAGTGTTTGCAAGCTTAGGTGTTTGAAAGCATTTTAGGAACTCCAAAGAGGTTTTTGGACTTGAATTTTTTTATAAAAGGTTAATAACTAATATACATGGTTTATAAGGCCAATAATCATGTATTTAAGTTATTTAATTAATAGGAATGGAGACCTATATGTTTGCAGACCTATAAGTCTACATTCTTAACCTGAGAGACTTACCTTGCATAAGAATGAATGAAGAAATGAAATACATGAGGATATTTTAAACGTTTATATGTGAGGTATAAAAATTATTATAATTTATTAAAATCATTTCTTTAAACTTATACAAGCATCAATACTAAAGAATCACCTTTAAGCATGTTAAAGAGCTCTTTTACAACCCTATTTTTAAGAGTTGGAGAAAGTGTACAATGAGTTGCATTGAGTTTTGGGTCGGAATGGATATAATAACTATGGTAGATCAATGAGAAACCTTGAAAAGTTATAATTATTATTCTAATTCAATTTAAAATATAAAATACACCTACATCTATGACACAATCCTCTTTTATGCACAACATTCTACTATTTTTGCTTGGTGGAGGCTCATGGAGATTGATCATGCTTAACCAATGGTTGTAGGAGTTAATGGGAGTTTGGAAAGACATAAAATAGGTATTTTTTTATTTTAATTTAAATAATCTCTTCCAACCCATTTTTTTTTTCTCTCGGCCTTCTCAGGCCTATGTATAACCTTGTCTAGGGCTAGAAACTTGAAATTTGCATAACTTGAATTCTAACCCATAAAACTTTATGAAACTTTGGAAACATACCTTATTTAATTTTCATAAAAATATTTTGGTGTTTTTTTAGTGGTAATATACATCCTTGTATGGTATCTAATATTGTGAGCTTATTTTAGGCTTAATTAGGCCTAATTGAGAAAGATGGGTATTAAAAAAGTGTGTATGCCTTGAGATTTGGGACATGAAACTTTGGGTGAAGATAAAATGGGATAAAGGGTAATTATATATTCCTATATTTATCCTATAAACTATGTATATATATCAAATCAATGAACTTTTTTACAAAATAACATTACAAGGAATAGGCCTCCAAAAGAGCAAATGTGAGAGTTGTGAAGAAAATTACAAAACAAAGGTGGAGAGATGATTGATTTTAGATATTAAATATATGTCCAAGGAAACACACAAAATTATAACCCAAGAGGATGATTTGTCACTTCATAATCACTCCTAAGGGGCAGTTTCAAGGAAAAGAGGATGAGTCATCAAGCCAAACATAACTCCTATGCCACCTTGAGAGGACTATTATCAAACTAAGTGCACACATGTTCAATAATGAGTTTAGAATTTTTTCTTTACATACCTTATTATTTTTAACTTATTCCCTTATTAAGTGACACTTGGCATGGGCTTCTCCAATGCCTCTTTTCTCTCTCTTCTTCCTTATCTTATATATGAATTATTTATTTTGGCATTGTAATGGATCCTCTACTTGATTATGATTAATTTCTACTCCTTTTATAAGACATTTAATCAATTAAAAAAAAAATTACCTTCTCTTATGACTATATTTTAGTGTTTAGGCATGTATGATTGACTTGTCTAGTGTTCATTTAGTTTTCCTTGACATGTTGTCTCATTCTCTCACCTATATGTAGTTTTAACTCACTCTTAAAGGTCATATGGAGTGTTTATGTAGTCTTGTGAAGGTTCAGTGAGGTAATCTTCCATTAGTTCCTTTTAAACCTTTTTAAAATCATCCCTCCTTGCTTAATCAATCATCTACCACCTTCATATTGAAATATTGATGTAAGAGGAGTAGATTAGGAGTAGTGTATGAATATATCAGATTCATATTCATTATGCATATATAAATTTGTGGCAATATTCAAAAAATTTAGTGCATCACCTCTCTAGTTTAGTTTACTTTCATTTCTCTCCCTTTTCCCAAGTAAGCAATAGGTTTAGTGATAGTTCTTAAGTGATGCATCAAGGGAGTTAGCCCTACCTAGAGTTTCTCTTTAGATATAATGTCTTATATAACCTTTGAATAGTTCACATGATATAAATTAAGTGAGGAGGCTTGAAAAACCTTCTCAAGGGTACAACTTCTAATGATAAAAATAATATGAATTGATACACTGAGCAATAGAAAGGATTTTTAGAGTGGATGAATAATGAGTTGATGGAAAAAAGCCATATTAGTTAAGTGGTGTGTAATTGGAGCATAATTTTTAAAATGAAGCAATGGTTAGAAATTTTTACTTAATAAATGGATCTTGGACAATAGTGTTAGTTGAAAAAACTACACAATAAGCATGGACTAGTAAGAATCCATTCTTGACAAATCTATGCAATTTTGGTTGTAATGCATACTCTTATGTCCCAAAGGATAAGATATTGAAGCTTAATTATAGGTCAATATATTTCATATTCATTGGGTAAAATGGTGGAATAAAATGGTGTAATCCATGGAATACAAATAAAGAGCATGTGGTCTATAGTTGGAATCTAGTCTTCAAAGAGGTACACAAAGTTCCTACACACAAAAAACTAAATAAGTATCCAAATGAAAAAAATGATGTTGAATGATGTATAATCTAAAGAGATAATTTTTTATTATGGTAAAATGGATGATGAGGCATAAGAGTAACAAGAATAATATAACATAGCTAATCTTACTTTGAGGAGATCATAATGGGTGTTCACAATGCCTAATAGGTATAACCCACTAGATTGATACCGACAAAGCTAAGGTGGTGAATGTTCTAGGTTGCACATAAAGCAAGTATTAGAAGAATAATATTAAGGGGGAGATGAGTTTTATATAAAATAATGATACTTCGTATCTGGTGAAGCTACATACTAAATAAAAACATGTAGGCTATATAATGAGTTTTTCAAAAGAAAGTGATATGCATGAGGAAAGATAAATAGGTGTAAGGCTCACCTACTAAGAAGAATATTTTATTAGACTAAGGGAATTTTATTTTTTTATACTTTTATCCATTTTAAAAACTAAATTCAATTAGGTTTATTTTATCTATTATTTTTATGTAATATATTGAGATAAATCATATGCATGGAAGAATAGTGTTTTTCATAGAGATCTTGAAATATAGATATACATGTCACAACCAAAAGGCTTCAAGGTGAATGGGAGAGATGAATTGGTTTATAGACTAAATAATTAATTTTATGGATTTAATCAATCACATGTAATGTGTATTTGTAAGTTTTATAGTTATGTGGCTGGACTTGGGCATGTGTGTAACAATGTTGATCCTTATTTTTACTACAAGGAAGAGGGTGATCACTTTTTCGTGTGGATGAAATGACACCGATTTGAAATGACACGGGCATGATCAAATAGGTGAATTTTTTTTTTTTTTCAAATTTAAATTAAAATATCAATGTTACAATGTCCATCTTAGTCATCAAAATCAAATTTCATTGTGTAAACATGAAACTTTGGTTGGACTAGAGAAATTACATTAAGACATTTTTAGAAAGGTTTAGGATGCAAGATATAAAACATGTGTGCATCCATTTATTATTTTATCATAATATATAAAATATGTAATATTTATATACTCATGAGAATTTTTAGGACATGTTTCAGGTTCCATATGTTAGTGTGGTGGGAAACAAGACTTGATATTACACAAGTAGTGACAATATTAAACCAATTAATTTTGCATTTAAGCAAAGATAATTGGGAAAAGATGAATAGGATTTTAGTATATCTCAAATTAAAGTTTTATCATGATTTTTTATATTAGGGTACATCTAATGGAATGAAAACTTTGATTCTACAAGGATTTGTTGATTCTAATTAGGTTGGTGATCTTGATTGTCATAGGTCTACTAGTGCTTATGTCTTCAACTTGTTTGGTGGATTGATAAGTTGGATGAGAAAATGGTAGGTTAGTGTGGAAATATCTACCAATAAATATAAATATATCATAAATACTCATGCAATCAATAAATTTATGTGGATTCAAAGGTAATGTTGAATTCAATAGTAGTGTCGGGTTCAAGTGAGAAGGAAAAAATATAAGTTTTGATAGTCAAAGTACAATTATTATAGAAAATAAATTTGAGTATAATTATAATAAAAATTAGATTGGTGTGTGATATAAATTTTAAGTGAAATGGTATAAAATAATAATATATCTTTGGTGAAAGTGGACTCAAAGGAAAAAATTGAAGACTCATTTAACATGGAAATGAGTATTGAGAAGGTATCCTTGTGCAAGAAGGAAATGGGAATGACTTCCCAAAGTTGTTAAAGGATGAATGTGTTCTCCCTTATGAAAATTTTGCAACAAATGGGATATTAGTGGGAACATATCAACTTTTCAAGTATCTTTTTAATAGTAATTATGTGCACATATGGTGTTGTGAAAGATATTTTACATAAGTGCTTGATTGTGTAGAACGTTATGTAGGTTGGTTGAAAAATTTGGGATGGTTTTGGAGTCTTGAATGGAAATCACATTTTGTAATTATTCAAGGTTTAAATTATGTGAGGATTATGGAAAATTCGTGCATAACACTCTATATAGTTTTAGTTACACTCTTCGAGATTTTAAAGTGGTGCTCTATGGTTGAGTACACTAAGGACATATGTAAATTGTAAAGAAAAAAAAAGTTTATTTGAAATAATTCTAAACAGTTGTCTAATTATAATTTTTATAATGAAGAGGTGTTAACAATGTTTTGGTGGAGCTCTGATATGAAATTTTTATGGATTATTACACATTTTCACTTGGCATACTAGTTAGTACATGTAGATTTCTCTATAGTAAAAACATCACAAGCGAAATGTATGTTATAAGACATTGTTGTGAAAAGGGAGAATGGAAACCATAAATATAGTTACATAGGATATGTGAAAAAAATTTATTGAATTTGAAGACTAGGATATGTGAACAAAAGTTATTAAATGGTGAAGACACACAATAAAGTGTGTGAACTCAAATATATATTCAATCATTGTATGAAGTATAAAAAACCTTGAAACTTGATCATAGCATTGTAAGATGTCTATTTTAAGTTATAATTAAACTATGTTGTTGTGTTGGTTGTTTACCTAAAATAGTTTTCCCAAGTGAAATTATCTTGTGCATTTATGTATGTGTTTGTCATTTTCTCTATTATTATGTTAGATTCACATTATAAGAACTCTCATCTATGTGTTTTAATCATGCACAAGATTATCCTCAACATGAGTTTGAGTCATTATCACTACTTGAGCTAAGAATTCCATCACGATTAGGGTTACTATAATTATTCCCTAATGTTGTGACCTAATAGATGTAATATACTTATTCGTCTAATAAGTCTATAGTTCAACATAAGTGGGACCCTAAGTGGAATCCAACAATATGATAACCCAATTGGTATTATTATCAAAACTTATTATGTGATTTTTGAATTTCACATCATCTCTTTCCTCAAATAAAATTGATCATCCAAGTAAGGTAGGTTAATTATCTAAATCTTCCATTTATAACACTTCAAAGTATAAATTATCCTTCACACCCATAATATTAATATACACATTAGGAAACAAGTCTAGAGTTTACTCTTAGATCTTAGTATCCATAAAAAATACATTTGGTGATGGATTTATGTGGGGGGTCCATGGATACCCATCCATACTTTTTTAACACATTAACTTCAAACCTAATATCAATAAGTACATCAAAAACATCAAAACTTTCATGAAAACATATTGAAAAAACTCTACATCATACCTATAATTCTTGGTTTGAAGTAGTTATTGGGTTCATGTCATCTCCAATAGGGGGTAGTCTTAACTAGGATATCAAACCAAAGTTCACTTTTAAACAACCCCCTCCTCCCAAAATAATTTAAATATCACATATGTAATCTCAGGATTCATGGTCAAAGCACCTATTTGATCAAGAACAACATAATTAATACCCATTGTCACTAGATATCAATGTTAGAATTAGTCAATTTTTTATAGGTTTGCATATTTTGTAGTTGGAGTACATCATTAATAATGGTAATTACTAAAAATATTCATCTCTTGTCTTTCAAGCTCATTTTTATTTTTTCACTATTGTGTTTTGAAAACCTTTAGTTAGAAATGAACATGAGGTTGGTAGTGGATCCCCTTCTTCCATTTCCTTTAACCTAATTCAACCTTAGATAAATAGGATAAGGTAAAATCCATGTCATTTTTATCATAACCACCCTCTCCCCACACCCCCAAAATCTATTCACACCTTCCATTGGACTTCATGTTCTCTTGATAATGCATCAATACAAAGAAACAAAAATTTTACTTTGATAATTATGACACACATAAGGCTGATTATCTGTAAGATTAACATGATAATAAATTCTTACGACACTCTATTATTATCTTATAACCATAAATTATTGAATATAAAATCAATCTATAGGATGAAATTAATTAAATTTCACAAATCATTATAAAAAAAACAGATCACTCAATAATTCAACATATAATATATATGACTTTTAATAACAAAATTATAAACATGATAGACTCACATAATAATAATACTATATTATGATATTAAACATTAAAAATGTAAATTAATGAAGTATAATTTATATATCCCAAATTAAAACCTATATCACAAACATACATATCAAATTAGAACAATTCTAGTTATGCTTTAAAGGTTAATGCTAACTTGCATCAAAATAGTAGAACTAGAAAGATTAGATGTGAAGTGGATGATAGTATGGTCTTATGAGATAGGAAAATGTAGGGATGGAGGGTATACATGATTTATCATGCACAGATGGCTGAATCAATCAACACATGGATGGTTTAGAATAAATTAATTGGTAAGTGCATGGAAATAATATTAAAATATATGTTTCATGAAGGTGTGAGTGTAGATTAAAGAAATGCACATATGGGATCAATAAATAGAAGGTTTGATCAGATAAATGAAAATGGAAGGATATGTCAAAACAAAAGTGACATAGAGGCATATAAATATGGTGGAAGGGTTAAATTATCACATGGATGTTTATGTATGATTAATGAAGTAACGACCCTAAAAAAACACATGACACTATTAATTGATGAATTCTTCAATGTATTAAATAATAATAAAGACTATGCATGAGTATGAGAAATATGTTGATAGATGAATGAGTGACTTTAAATTTTCATGATCCTTTCATGGGTTTGGCAAATGAAAACCAAACCCATTTAGTATAGTTCACACTTTTATGCATATTCCTTCACATATTTGAACATTGTTTTTCAAAAATATTTTGATACAAAAATATACCTCAGAGTGGCTTACCTTGTGTAGTGACCACCAAAAATATCTTCATGGTATATTCATAAGACATCAAACCTTTCATGTTCTAAAATACACCTATATAGAACATCATCTTGCCCCATGTTATAAAATTTCACTCTAATTAATTGATAAGGTGAAATCCTTACTATAAATTTTATTTGTTTATTTGGTAGAACATACATTTAATGTGACTCTTGAAGTCAATAAATTAACTATTTTTTCTAAGTCCTCTAGTACACACTAGAGTTGGTATGAATATACATCTAGTAATTCATCATCTATTAGATTTGCATCCACAGTAGTATTTATATGAGATAAATGGCCTTACCCCATATTAAACATTTTGGATTTACCACTATTAAGAACTAGAATTCTCAAAATAACACAATCCATCTATAAACTCTTCCATGTAGAAAAAAAATATTGATCAAACACTTTAAATCCTAGTGACCATTAAATAAGACAAATAGGGTAGGAAACATGTATTAACAAGGCTTCCATAGTTTATATACTATGTCCAATACTTCATGTTCTTTTGTATTATAATTTATTATTATTATAGACAATTTTATAATTGTAAAATAAATGGAGTGATCAATTTTCACTTCCCCTAGTTACATGAGCATGCCCCTAATACTATTACTTGAAACATCCCAATGTACATGGAAAGGTCTCTTCCAGATTTTAAATTTTGAAATAAAAGAATTATCCATCTTTTGTGTTAGCCTATTAAAATCTTCTTGTTGTGTATAACCCAAAATAAATGGTCCTTTTTTTAGTAGCTATTACATTGATATGATGATTTTTGCATAGTTTAATATGAACTTATGGTAATAACCACAATGTTTTAGAAACACTTGGACATCCTTTTGCATTTATGGAGCTTGAAACTACTATATCATTGAAATATTCTTTGGACATACAATCATCTTTACAAAATACATGTCCTAATAGGTTTCCAAATGGTAACACAAAAGTGTACTTATTCAAATTCAATTAGATATAGAGTTTTTTGCATAATTTTGAATTTAAAACTATATTCTCTTAGTGGTCACTTAATAACCCATATAATTTCATAATGTCTAAATACACATGTAAAAATTTATGGATGAAATCATTAAAATCTTCCACCATAATTCATGAGAATATTGTTGGTGTATTCTTTAACCCATATAACATTATATTATAAGAAACATAACCCAATTTAGTCACAAAAGTGGTTTTAAATTATTTATTTTTTATTATTTTTTCCTAATGGTATCTATAAAATAAATCTATGAATGTGTACACAACACATCATAACTCTATGAATAAGGTTGGGAAAAGATCTTGGACACTTGCATCATTCATAATCATATAATATATGTAAAACCTTACCTAGACATCTATATTCCTACTAATTACCATTTTAATTATATAAAATTAATTATAAATAGCCCATGCTTCAAACATATTATATTTTTTTCCTTGACCTTTGTTCGTAGATTGGGATTCATTTTGTAAGGTAGATTGGGATTCAATGGTCTCCACATTTAGGTGATCAAATTCATTGGCTATAACCTTACTTTCATCTACCTTGTACACTTATTTTGACTCAATTGGTCTTTGCATAGACTTGATTCACATGTAATTGTATTCTTCCTCAAAGAGCTTAATTATTGAGTAGTTTTCATCACTATGTAGTTTCCTCATTTGGTCTTATATTTTATTATCCTAAGTAAAAATGGATGATCTCAGGACACTTAATGATTGACTCAACTCAATTTTCATTATATAAAAGTTAAATGTGTACACAAAATTTACTTTCAAAGTTTCTTAATCTCAAGTCTTATTTGATGTTTCACTTTTCAAGTACCATGTGTAAGCCCATAAATATATATTTTCATAAAATGGATGTACTAATATACAAATGATAACTAATAGCTTAATAATATTACATACCTCCTCATAATCCCTCAAATTCTCTTTAGGCTTAGAATCTCATATGTAGACTAGGATTACCTTATTCACATTTCCTAGTTAAAATATCATGCACGTCTTTCTTGATTCAACCTAAATCTAGTAGCCTCAAACTACTAATTTATCACCCCCTTGTTATTTTATATTTCATTATATGAACCAAGGCCAAAAACATATCAACCTCCTTTGGTACACATGTTTCTGATAAAGATAAGGTGCAAAACCCTATTACAAAATGCCCCTAGGGCAGTAAGATAGGCCAACAGCCACAAAAAATGAAGAAACAATAAACTAATAGAAAATGATTAAAATATCCCAACCTAGACACAACAAAAAACATAAAGACTAATTAACAAAGTCTTGCAATTATCCTTGAGGAAACCCAGGAGTTCCTCCTTGGTGGTAACCTTACCATCCTTGTCCAATTTATCACCCTGATCATCCTGTAGGATTGTCATTGTAGTAACAACTTGGTGAATCATGGTGGAAATAACTTTCATTTTGTTATCAAGAGATAATAACCCATTATTTACCTCCTCCAAATATTGTTTGAGTTAAATACAATTATCACGAATCTTTTCACTAGCTTCCTCTTTCCTAGGTGTATCCATGGAGTCAAAATCTTCCTTGTTATAACCATAAAAGAAGTTATTTAACTCCTCAAAGTGGCCGATACCTTCATATTCCCCTAGTTGATTTGTCCTCCATGATCTCCACTTCATCCTTCAAATCAGAATCCAAAGAATAGTCAATTATTTTCAGCACTAGAGTTTTTCCACCTATCAACCTGCTTGACCTCCAAATACTCGACCTCCTCGAAGTACTCCTCAGGACCTCCTTGTCATTATATTTTTCAAAAACTTCAATATATTGCTCTTGAAACTTGGAGTGACCCTTTTCCATAGATAGTTTTACCTAATTCTCAACACTTGAAGCATACTTAACTTTTTTATTACATGACTTCCTAGGCATAGATTATTCATATTCCCCTAGTTGATTTGTCCTCCATGATCTCAACTTCATCCTTCAAATAAAAATCCAAATAATAGTCAATTATTTTCAACACTAGAGTTTTTCCACCTATCAACCTACTTGACCTCCAAATACTCGACCTCCTCGAAGTACTCCTCAAGACCTCCTTGTCATTATATTTTTCAAAAACTTCAATATATTGCTCTTGAAACTTGGAGTGCCCCTTGTCCATAGATAGTTTTACCTAATTCTCAACACTTGAAGCATACTTAACATTTTTATTACATGAATTCCTAGGCATAGATTATTCTTGAGTGTCTCCTTTCCTCTTATTTTTGCTTGAGTGGGAAGGACTATTCTTCAATTCACATAAACCCTCAGCCACCACTTTTTTTAATTAGTCATGGGACTCTATCACACCACCCATAGGGGATGGAATAATGGATCCCTATAGAAGAGGGGACTTAGAGCCTTTATTTTTATGGGGTCATGAATTAGGATCCTTGGTCATTTACATAAGATTTTACACGTTGTCCCATCATACATTAGTATCTTTTCCATCTTCCCTTTGTTAATCCTTATGACACTTTTAAAATTTTGTGACAACTCAAGAACCAACCTTTGCATGACCTTACATACTGAATTCTAAAATTCTCCTTATGTGTTCCCCCACCTTACTCCAAAAAATGTTGGTTTCTTGACCTTTTTATGCCACTTCTTTACTCATGCATACTTTTGGCTAGTCATCTCATACTCCTCTAGGATCCATATTTCACATGCAATATTAGAAATATAAAATTCCTATAAATCACTCTCCCATCCTATTTTCCCATCTTTATATGGGTCAATTTTCTCTTCACCTTGTGCAATAATTTTTTAGATGTGATTTATTTATTTGTTTTTTCTATGTCCTCTACATATGATGAGCCTTGTTTAGCATTTAAAATAATAATCACCTACTTAATATATTTGTCAAAACTCATGGTACATTTTTTAAATTTCATGTGCCTATTATTTTCATAGCACCATGGTCATTCAATTAATGTAGGGTATACTTAGACCTCTACGAGTCCTATTATTTTAAAATCACTAGTGAACTTTACCCCATCATGTCAAACTCTAAATCCTTTAAAACTCCAATAGTGTTATCCTTTAAATTTATCATATAAAAATTTTATATTTTGACTTCCCATCCTCTTCCATGCATCCATTATGATAAAATTAAATTTTATATCTATTATAGTGTTATAAAACCTCCATCCATTAAATTTTATGTCAATTAATAACTTTTTATCATACTCAGACTAGTGTCTCCTAAAAAAATATATCATGAACTCATCCTATAGTTCATGTGTGGGATCCACACTTTTATGAAGCTAAATATTAAAATAAGTGATTACTTGATCTTGCTTCATCAGAGAGAGAAACTTATGTAAGCTTTGTGATCTATTATGGTCTCATGCTTTTCCTCTTTGCTCTCAACCCTTTGCCTACAATTCTTTCCAAGTATGAAAATCTCTTTTTGGTGCTAATATTTCCTCTTAAACATGCATTATTTCCTCCTTATATCCTACGACATCATTTTCATAAAAAACACTTTTAATTGGTAGCATGGTTAGTCCACTATTAATAGTTATCTTCACCTATAATTTTTCCCTTGTCTTACTACTGGTTCTATGCAACATCCATTCCTTCCTTTTATCGAATACTTTGATAATTTTATCCTTATAATAGTTCTCACTCTCCTTAATATTTTTGTTAAATTCAAAAAAATATTCAATATTATGTCTTTCCTCATAGTACATATAATTAGTAAATTTAAGGAAATCCCTTTGATAAAAATCATATTCCCTTCACTGTATCATGATCCTTGGTAGTGATTCATAGTTATACTTGTGCCTCTAAGGTCATACAATCTACCTCCATAATTTTAACCTTGTAAAAAAATATGTATGAATATTTATCCTAACCTCATAATTATGTGTTTGATGCATCTCTTCAATCTTCCTATAATCGATGGTGTCATGCCTACCATCCTCACATACCTTACACTATATAATTTTATTATCCCTTTTTACTAATTAAATCACTATAAAATTTCTCATTTTATGTTCTTTTCCACACATGTCACAACACAACCTTGTATATATAACTCTCCATTGGACACACACCTCATGTATGTGCCCCATCATCTCACAACTTTCACACCACTTACTTTTGTGTGTGTTTTAGCATGATTTCATAAAAGTTTATTGTTGATTTTGAATTTACATTTATGATATCTATGATTCTATATAACTTATTTATGAATCAAAACTACCTAAAATATCCATTCATAACATAGCATCCAAATTCTCATGTGGTTAACTAAAATTATTAATCAAAAAATTTCCACCTTAAAAGAGCTAAAAATCCTCCCAAAAACCATTGTGTGTGTTACACAAGATGAATTTCATAAGATATATTTGAAAACAAGGGTTTAAACCTTATGTCATGATCCCTAACACTTTTAGCCACCTATTCCTTGAATTCCTTTAAAGAATAAAGAATTTTTTATTCAAACTCCCATATATGAAACTCTTTGATAAATATGTCCTTCAATTGATTAAAGTCCACAACTATTTGATCAAGGTAAAAATTATGATACCAATAATGTGCCCAATCAAATAGTATTTTCATAATTAGACTAGATTTCCTTTATATATAATTAATTCATTTTTATCTCCAATAAATTTCACACTTATGCAAGTTTTTTATGGCATCCTCAATTATGTGATATTCTAGAAGCTTATTTTTATCAAAATAGAGCTTTTATTTTGTGACTTGAGGGATATTTTATTTCACATTCACCTTTATTATTGCAAACTATATGCCAGATGTTGGTGTAACTATAGAACTTGTTCCCATTTAAATAATCATGATTGGTAACCCACCAGGATCATTTTAACCATGAAAATAACTCTTCTAATTATATTATATGTGTAAACTATTATACTATGTGATTTTACCCTTCATTGGTCACCACTTCTCTGCTTTAACTCATCAATTCATGAAAAAATATCATCTTCAAATGATGGGAATGCATGATCATCAACATGTGTATTTGTACCAAGGAATCCTATGGATTTTATACTAAATATTCTAAAAAACCTTCCACAAAGTTGATTTTTTCAAAAGGAGTCTTCATTACTCATCTCTTTTTCAATGGAATATGCATCAACAACATTTGATTCTATCATGTGTCCTCCCTTTCTCACAATATTCCATTGGTGTAAACATGCTAAGATCTCCTCTCAGTAGATTTTATGACATTAACTCCTATTTTTTCTACATTTTGCCTTTAGTCCTTCAAAAATCTTTCCATTTTAACCTTGAGGCATATGTTTGATCCTTTATCCTTTCCATCATCCCTAGCCCTTGAACGTAAAAATATTTTACCAACCAAAGATAGGGTTTTAACTTTTTTTTTTTAAATTTATTCCAAACTTATAAATACACAATGACATAACCTAATCTATTATGACACACAACCAATATTTCCAAATAATGTGAACAGGATCTAAAAAATGGAACCAAAATGTTGCCACTATTTTCCCATTCAAATCTTAACCTTACAAAGGTCTAATTGGTGTAAGATTAAAAATCTTGAGATTGAATATCCCACACAAAAATACTTAGAGAGGAGAGAATATATTAAAATAATTATTGCATGCACAATCATAGTCATGTTGGCATAATGAAACATGAAATCATTGAGGTCTCACTTGAGTCACACTAAGGGCACCAATAACCCAAAATGTGATTGTGTGAAGTGGTTGAATGCATGCACACACCTATTGAAACTCAATTGATTACCCAAAATTTTAAATATTTAAAAATAAAAATATAATTTATAGTATTCAATATATATACATCTTACACACCACAATTATCCACAAAATATATTCACATACATTGAGCCATAAGATATGAAATTATCTACTATACTGAAAATAACATTTCCTTTATTTTTACTAAATGTATCAATAATACAATAAACTCACTGAAAAAATTTACACATATAATGGCTTGTGTGCCTAAAAATAATACATCATAGACTTTTAGCATTACTTAAACCTAAATGATTCCACCCAATAACTAAATCCATGTCTCTCCATAAATCTTTGAGTCTCAACTTAAATAAAAATTGTCTCAAAATTAACCTAAAGGGCATATTTATAAGACTATAGGAACCCCTTAACCATTATAGTTGGTAGTTTAATATTCTTAAATTCCTTATAAACCCTTTAGATGTTACCTACTTGGTGTTGAGTTATCACACACTCATGATTATATAGAAACTTCTAGTTGGTACTTATTCCTACCCTCTTTTCCATTGATTCCATGTAATATGAAAGCCTTTCTCATATGATGACATGTGTATTATCATACACCATTTATGTACACATGCACATTCTCTTTACAAATCTCAAAATCCCATCCATATCTTACACAAAATTCATTATGTGATGCATCATCATTACAACATATTTCATTTGTGTGGGATCATTATTTAGACCTCTATATCATCCCAAAATTTTTATTTTTATAGGTTAAACATTTATCCATTTAAATGGTCTATGTACCACTATCAAAAAACAAATCCAAATATTCTTTTATGATTTAAAAAAAATTCAATTTACAAATGAGATAATTTGGATTCAAAGAAAGGTCAATTAGATAATGATAGCATTATAAACCTAAAAAATAAATAAATCAAAAAATAAATGGTTTCTCTTGAAAGACTATTTTAATCAAATGTAGCCAATATATACCTAGTCTATAGATTATAGATACTCACATGTCCACAATAATCAACATGGGCTCTAATGAAAACCCCCAAAATGTAACTATTGACATGTTTTATTTAACCAAAAGAAATAATAGTCATTGACACTACTTGTAGATAAAAATATGTGTTAACTTAGTCATATGAATACATCATAATGTTCAATACATGGATAATGACCAAAATTATATCCTTGGAAGAGGATGTTAAACACACAAAAAAATAAAACCCAATGAGCCCAATATATGAACCCATAATTCTTAATGGAGCCAAAAAAATAATTTTCAACTAAAATAATATTTAAATTTATAAATTCCATATGAATTACTAATCTTTTGCCAATGAGAAGAAATAACAAGAAATTAGACTATATGTATATTTTACAAATTTAAACAAAGATTTTGAAAGGAATTATTATCTTCTACTCTCATTAGATGAAGTCCAACAAATATTTACAGGTTATGAGATGATGTTAATTTTTGGATGTATTTTCAAGGTACATCCAAGTATTAGTAAGTAGATAATACTAAAGTAAAACTACTTTTGTGAAAAAATGGGGAAATTTTACTTATAAATACAAACCATTGAGCTTAATAAACATAGGAGTTACTTTCCAAATATCCATGCATTTTTTTATTTTTTATGGTCCTATATGGAAATGTATCATTATTTTCATGGATGAATTAACTATTTTATCTAATTTTAGGGTTCATCACATTCACCTTTTAAGGTTAGTTTTAGAAAGATCCTACCTACATGATATTTTAATAACTCAAAAAAAGAGTGTCTTATAATGTAAGAAGGTGTATTTGTATACCTTGATAGGATTAATAATATTTAAAATATCCCATTATAAAATATTAATAATGAACTAAAATATTGTTTTGTAAAATAAAATATATCAATAAATTCATCTCTAGATTTGCAAAAATTGTTAGGCCACTAAATTCAATGCTAAATCAAGATGCCAAGGTATAAGTAATAAAAGATCTAAATATCATTTTCAATCCATCTATATATCCATATCAAAATCTCTAATTTTTTTAAATCTAAACTTTAGTAAATATATGTAAATTTATGCCTTTGCTTTTGAACACACCACATCCACAGTGCTTACACAAAAGCATGGGGATACAAATAAAAACCAATAGTTTCCATGAGTACTAAGCTAAAAAATACAACATTTAATTATAAAAAAATTATAATAAAATTATATGCTCTTTTAAAATCCTTTAATTTCTTTGGTCATATGTTTTGAGAAGAAAAATATATTTGTACTTCACCCAACAATAAAGACTATGCTAGCTCAAAATGAGTTTGGAGAGATAAGATGTAAATGGTTGGATAAGTTATAAGAATATGAATTAAAGATTGAAATTACTAATATTTTAATAATTCAAGGCCTTTTTTAATTAATTAATGATGTGTGTGGCCCAACCCCACATACATAGATAGGGATGGGGGTGGCCCAACCCCAAACCATATAAATTTAAGTTGAGTTAGTTTAAATATAGGGGGCTAGAATATATATATAGAGAGAGAGGGGGGCCAAAGAAAAAGTATCTTTCTATAGGGGACCACATATAGAGAGAGGGGGAAATAACCCATCTATATTTAACATTTATCTCTATATATGGGACCCTATATAATATGGGGGGATATATATTTAAACTATATCTCTCTATATGGGACCCTATATATAGAGGGAGGCCACCCTATAGATTTAATGGGATAGATATTTTGGAGAGGGTAACCCATTCTGTATATATGGATATAGCCTCCTGGTAATGAAATTTCCACCATGTATATCTCCACCTTGAAAACCATGGAATATAGTGAAGGACCCCCTAGTTATAGATATATAAAAAGGGGAGGGGAGGGGAGGGGGCACCTTATATATAGATATGGAGATATGGTTGACCCTACTTTAATCTAGATGGAACTACTTGAAGACCCCTTGAAGGTGATCTTTTCACCTTATCTATCACCCTATCCATCTATCCTAAGATGATCTTAAACTACCCCCACCCATATATATAATAGATAGGGGGGCCATATATATAGATAGAGACAAGACAATAAGGAGCTACCATATTTCTATTTCTGATCTTGGGCTTCCCCCACCCATATATAGAATATATAGGTTGCCCCTATATATAGAATATATAGGGTACCCCCATAGATATATATAGGGACAAAATGATAAGAAGCTACCATATTTCTATTTCTATTTCCATATAGGGTGAGGTGCATATCAGACCCTTCTATTTTTGTTTTTGTTTTTGTTTATATTTTTGTTTTTATTTATGTTTTTTTTTCTATTTTTGTTTTTGTTTCTATTTTGGTTTTGGTTTCAATTTTAGTTTCTATTTTTTTTTTTTTTCTATTTTTTTTTTTCTATTTACATTTATGTTTATGTTTTTGTTTCTATTTCTATTTCTATTTCTAATCTTAAGCCACCCCCACCCATATATAGAATATATAGTGTGCCCTATATATATAGATAGGGATAAGATGATAAGAAGCTTCCATATTTCTATTTCTATTTCTAATCTTTAGCCACCCCTACACATATATAAAATAGATAGGGTGCCCTCATATATATAGACAAGGACAAGATGATAAGAAACTACCGTGTTTATTTTTATTTTTCTATTTCTATTCCTATTTCTATTTTTATTTCTATTTCTATTTTTATTTCCATAAAGGGTGAGGTGTATAGCAGAACCCAGATAGATATATAGGGCATTCAAGGTGCTTAATATCATGATTTATCTAATGAGCATTCAAGGTTCTTACTAGACTAGCATACTTCATTCTCATTTGAGACTTATCTATATACGTGGGATGCTTTCTCTATGTAGATATATCTCATAGGCAACTAATCTATCCATTTGGAATAAGACATATTCCTTGAATAATTCTCAATGAGAACTAGGGATTGGGATTAGATGAAGTGAATACCCATACCATAAATGGGACTGGGATTATTATCTAGTCAGGCTATATATGGATTCTCCCATACCATACCACTATGAAATGAACATGACATAATAGCTATGCTCTGATGGCCCCACTTTCTATATGGTATATTCTAGTCAAAGCTAATTTATCTATATAGTTATGAGTTTATATATATGGGGTTTGGTCATTTTCCCCTTCTAGTTAATATTAGAATTCCTATGGCATATCCTATATATAAGGGATTAACCAATCACCAATCATCAATCATTAGGGTAGGCCCAAACATATTTTATAAGGGGCATGTCTCCCATCCCATCTCTATGCCTCTTGTCTCTAAACCAACTCACCCCCTACGCACACACATACACATATATGAAATAAGACCACCCCCCTCTATTCCATATAGATATTGGCTAGCACTAACCCATTAACAAAACCCATTGGTTGCTGAGAACTACACAGATACAAGAACCATACCCTTTATATTTATAGATGTGGTGAGACCCCCCTCTATATAGATCCTAGATATAGCTATAGTTATATTGGGTAGCTATAGATTGGTAGTGGCAGTGGGCATGCTTGATTAAGAGTGATTGAGATCAACCAATAGTTCCTCTCCCCTAGTTATATATAAATTATCCAACATCAAATCAATAGTTCCTTTCCTCTCCCCCTTATATATAATTTTTCTAGCTATAGATATATAATTTAGTTTTTTAGCCTGAGATATATAATTCATAAGATAAATAGTCAATTTGAAGTGTATCTCACAAAGGGAGTTGAACTCTATAGATTATATCAACTATAAGGTATGGCAAGAGAATTAAATCCAAATTGATGGGATCTAAACTTGTTTATAATTTACTAGAAATGAAAGGGGTAGTATCCAGACCCCACCGTAGAATATAGATATGGCTAGTAATGCTAGGCCCACTATATTGATGGCAAGGTAGGCATGAATTTGGTAGATCAACCTAGGTGAGGAAAATGCATATGTCCCATACCCATCCCCATCCCCATCTATTATATAGGTATAGGTATAGGTATAGGTATAGGTATAGGTATAGGTATAGGTATAGGTATAGGTATAGGCATAGGTGAGGGAACCATGTATATCTACCTTGGGAATCCACCCCTAACTTGATAGGAGTTCACCACTGATAAGATGCTAAGGGAGTTCCATATGGTGGAAGTTCCATATATAGGTAAGCTTGGAATTCTGACCCTATCTATATGTGGGGGGAGCTATATAGATATAGTAAGTTTCTTTCTCTAGTTCTGATTTCAACTTGTGTATCTCGATGAGTGGAACATATATAATGGGGAGTCATGGGAGAAATTATCTATATATTATATTTGAGTTTATTTGGCACCCCCTCCCCTAGTGATTAGTAGTGATAGGCCTATGGATGACATTAAATTCATAGGGATCCCTATTTAGATATGAGCATGACTATCTCCCCTATATACAAATAGGGCTCCCCTCAATATCTACTAAATGTGGTGGGGAAGCCCATATATATAATCTAATATAATATATAGATTATCTACCTAGGTGGAGATATCCCCAATAAATAATATATCCCCCTCACCCCCTATAGATAAATCCAATACCCACACTCTAAATATAGACATAGAGTTTATTATATTGGCATTGGACCCCAAATAGATATATAAGTTATATGGGATTAACATATAGATCTTATCTCCCATATAAGATATATAGGGAGGGGGAGGATGGGGATAAGGGAGAGGGACTCAACCCATGAGAGAGTCATATAGAGATAGGGGCCCTCGATAAATAAAATAGATAGATAGTTCATGGTATAGATTAGATATAGAGGTTTATTCGTTATGCTCACCCCATAAATATATATTCTCTATTTTTGGCACCCCCAAACCTATATATCTATCTAGGTTAGATATTTATATGTTGGGGGGCTCTTTATATAGACTCTATCCCATTAAATCAACTTAACTTTATATGGTTAGGAGGTTTCCAAAAAAACTATATATACTTGGCCCCCCTCTCTATATATAAAGTTCAAGTTAGTTGAAGGGCCTTTCTCCCTCTATATAAACTAAACTAAAGTAAACTATATGGGATATGAGAGATTAAGTATATATATGGTGATCAAGGGCCTATCTCTTGCTTCTCTATGACCTTGACTTGAGCCCCATATAGAGATAGGGGCCCTCTATATAGATCTATAAGGACAACACAAGGGAAAACCCACTCCTTACTAAGTAAGGACCTTTGAGGATTTGTTATAGACTTTGAATAGATAGGGCCCCTCTAAATCCTCCATATTTATATATAGGGTGAATAAGGCCCATGTTTATATATAGGGCCCCTCCAGAGCCCCCATATCTATATAGGGTGAATAGGGCCCATATTTCTATATAGGGCACCATTTAACAATCCTATATATATATATATATATATATATATATATATATATATATATATGAAGTGAGTAGGGAGGCTTATATATCTATATGGGAATAAGTAGATTAGGGTTTGACCCCTCCCCATGTAGTGAGTGAGTAAGTAATTATATAGTCCCATATATATCCCTATCTAAATAGGGGGATATTTATCCCTATCTAAATAGGAGGTGGCCCCATAGCCCATATCTCTATAGAGG
>JARHVA010005550.1:285000-375000 GCA_037957365.1 Torreya grandis
AACAAAGATTCCTAACATCTCCTCCCTCTTAGAAAAAAAATTTATCCTCAAAGCTTCAGATGTGGGAATTGGTATTGGATCTAAAATAATGGTTCCCATGTTGCATCCTTTGGTTGCATTCTATGTCACTAATAATACCTCTATGATGGAGTGGGAGAGACTTTGGCATGTGTACCTATCTAGGATTGCCTCTAGCTGAAGAAGGATGGATCCTTCATTATCAAGTTTAGTAAAATAATTTACACTCTGATGTTTGTGTCAAGAACTTTATTTAGACAAGAGACATGAAATACTAGGTAAACTTGGGAGTAAGGTGGGAGATATAACTTATAATAAACATACGTAACCTTATGGAGAACCTTATATGGCCCATAAAACTTGGGAGCTAGCTTATGATGCCCTTTGAGTTTTAGGGAGAATTTTTTGTATGGTTATAGGTAAATAAAAACCATATCACCTAATTTTAAAGTTCACTTAGAATTGTATTGATCATCTTGGTATCTCATTATATTTTTTTCCATATGAAGATTGTCTTGTAGGGTGTTAAGGATCTAATCCTAGGTTTAGAGAATTGTGTTGATTGCTTGAACTAGTGAACTATTAGGGGTGTATGGAAAGAACACTAGTGGTGTTTGACCATATATTGCTTCATATGGATTAATTTTATTTGAAGTGTTGTAGGAGGTATTATACCACCATTGGTGAGAGGGAGCCACATTACCCATTGATGTTGTTATTATGAGGTAAAGCAATGAAGGAAAGTTTCCAAGTATTTGTTGACAATTTCAATATGGCCATCCATTTATGGATGATACCTAGAACTCATCTTCATTTGGGTGTCATTGTGTTTAAATAGTTCTATCCAAAAATGGTTGGTTAAGTTTATATCATGATCTAAGATAATGGAAGAAAGAATGCCATGATGATGGAAAATTTGGTCCAAGAAAATATGTGTGACTGTGGAGGTAGTAAAGGGATGGATCAGGCCAAAAAAATTACTATATTTGGAGATGTGATCAACCAAAACAAAGATCACTATTTTCCCTCTAAATTTAGGGAGACCCTTAATGAAATCCATATAAATATCTCTCCAAATCCTAGTAGGGATGGACAAGGGTTTGAGTAACCTAGGAATGAGTGTTGTTTCACCCTTGTTGTGCTGGCAGATATCATATTTATCCACCATCAATTAAATTACCTTTTTCATTTCCATTCAAAATAATTTGCATCATTCCCTCTAATAATTTTTGAGAAACCCTAAGTGTCTTATATATGTATAAATATGGAGTTCATAGGATACAACCTATTGAAGATCTATGCTCTGGGGAAGCACCAGATGACCCTTGTATCACAAAGAAGAACCATGATAAGAATAATGTGGTATGATAGAGGGGTTAGTAACCAACTATTTAATTATTTTAGATAATGAGGATTAATTTACATACCCCTATATTATATCATCTAACTAATTCATAATAGGCATGAAAATAGCTAAAAAAGAAGCTTGGTCTATAAATGTACAAGATAGAGTATTAGCCATAATATTATCATTTCCCTTATTATAAGTGACCTCATAGTCATAACCCATGAGTTTTTTGACCCATTTTTGTTGTGATGGGGTAGATACCTATTATTTTAAGAATATTTTAGACTCTGGTGATCAATTTTGATGCAAGAATGATTCCCTAGTAGGTATGGCCATTACTTTTATACTGCATGTAAAATGGCCATCATTTCCTTCTCATCAGTAGAGAGTACTAAATTCTTGCCATAAAGGGATTTGATAGTAAATGCAATGGGGCATCCTTCTTAGAGGATAATATCACCAAGTTCATTTTTCAAGTATCTCTCCTGATAGTAAAGGTCTTGGCAAAATCTAGCATAACTAAAACAAGTGTAATACACAGCTTGTTTCAATTATTCAAATGCATACTCAGTAGATTGTGTCCATGTAAAAATATATTATTTATCATAGATATTATTAGAGCTATAATCTTCCCATAATTCTTAACAAACTTGTGATGGAGGCTCTTGAGTGTCTGAGAATGAGGCCAATTTGTCATGGTAGCTATTTTTTTTATTCACTTGAACCCCTTGGGATGAAACAATATACTTGAGATACTCCACTTTGTCTTGGAAAAAATCACATTTAGACTATTTTTCACAAAGATGATGATTAGAGATAAGCTATAGTGTAAGCTCCAAATATTATAGATGCTTAGACCATATTTTACTATAGATGAGGATATCATAAAAGAAGACCAGAATGAATTTCCATAAGTAGGGATGAAATATTTTATTCATCAATGCTTGGAATGGTGGAGGAGAATTAGTGAGGCCAAAGGGCATGACTAGAAACTCATAGTGGTCATCATGCATGCAAAACATTATCTTAGGGATCTCATCCTCATGAAGTTAGATCTAATGATATCCAGAGTGGAGATCCAACTTAGAGAAAAAGAGAAAAAATGAGTTACGTGAAGCTCATAAATAATAGGGATCAAAAACTTATCTTTGATTATGATTTGATTAAGTGATTAAGATTTAATTCAGAGGAACCATGACCCATCTTCTTTTTTATACAAGGAGAACTAGGGAAGAATATGGGCTAGTATTGGGGTGAATAATGGCTTGCTTTAGTAAGTCTCAAATGAGTATCTTGATATTGGTTTTTTATTGAAATGGGTAGTGATAAGTCCTGATGTTGGGAGGAACACTTCCAAGAAGGATTTTAATATGGTTCTCCTCTCATCATAAAGGTGACAATGCCACTGGTTTGATAAAGACATATGCATACCTATGTAGGATGGTTTGTAGATCAGAAAGAGTAGTGAAGACTATTAATGGTTGTATTTGAATGGAATGGAATTGGGAAATGATGCCATGTAAATCCTTCTTAAGAATATTTTCCATGTGATCTAAACTTATGATGCTGAGAGACCTTAGGTGTAAGCCTTTTAATGTATGATTTTTCCCATTATCTAAAAATTACATCCAAAGTTTATCAAAATACCATAAGATGGGTCCAAGTGTGCATAACCATTGGGCTCCAAAAATAACATCACATCCACCTAAGGGAAAGGTAAACATGTTAGAGTACAAGTTATAATCTTAAATAGAGATACACACATTGTAGTACTTCTCTTTTCAAGGTAATTTTCCCCCATTGGCAATCATAACTTCAAAGTTGGAGCAAGAATGAATAAAACAATCAATCTATTTGGTGAAAAGAGGGTCAATGATGTTATGAGTGCTAGCAAAATCAATGAGTATTATGAGATGAAACTTCTTGAATTAACCCCTGACCCACATGGTTTGTTGGGTGGTGAATCCTACTAAGGCATGGAGAGAGAGATCTCTAATTGCTCTTCTTGAGAAGTAAGTTCCACAATCAGTTGAGCTTCTTCTAGATCATCTGATGTATTTTAAGGATCTTCCCAAACTTCAATTTTAGGTAGAGAGTCCACATCTAATAGGTAGAGATTTTTCTTGACATATCAATGTCCTCAAGTTAATTTCTCATCATAATTATAATGTAGTCCTTTTTCTCTACGTACTCACATATTTTCTTTAGTCAAATTCTTGATAGGAGTAGTTATGGGCGTTAGCATTGTTTGAGATCATTATAGAGTTGTTTTTTTGAATGGAGAAAAATTGGATTTGAATCATTATTGAGTGGTGATCTTATCATCTACCAACTTAATCAATCTTAGGGATTATATCACGTGTTGGGATAGAACATTTTGACCTCAAATTGAATTTCATCCTTTACTCCACTAACAAAGCAACTCTTAAAGAATTCATCAGATAATCCCTTTGTGTGATTGGCTAGTTGTTTTAAATTATGTTTGATATTATCTCATGGTTCCTATTTGGTGAAGTTTAGTGAGTGCTTCAGTGAAGTCATCAAAATCACTAGGGCCAAACCATTTCAAAATGAGTGTGAAAAAATTAGTCCATATTGGCTTATCATGAGCCTTATATACCAATGATACCATTAAAGGGCTTCATATTCCAAGTGAAAGGATGCAAGTGGGACTTTATTGGCATCAAATTATTGTGTAAAATAAAATATTATTCTACTTGATAGATCCATCTAGTCATATCTGCACCATTGAATTGAGAAAAATCAAGCTTCA
Source organism: Torreya grandis (assembly GCA_037957365.1). Lineage (NCBI taxonomy): Eukaryota > Viridiplantae > Streptophyta > Pinopsida > Cupressales > Taxaceae > Torreya > Torreya grandis. The sequence continues at coordinate 289,140 of JARHVA010005550.1, forward strand.
ACCCATGAAAATTTCAAAAAAAAAACTTGATGTCTGAAGAGGGCTTTGGATGTCATATGTTGTTCAAGGCAGTATGTTGAAGATTAAGGCTGAGAACTTTTTTATCAAGATCTTTGATTTGGGTCTTAACGGCAAAAATTTCATCCTCCATGTTTTTTTATCCTATTTGGGTCACTACCATGGTTAGAATAAGATATATTTTTTTGTAATGGGTAAGAAAACTAGAGTTAAGACATGTTTAGTAAAGAAATTTTTTAATTTGGATGAAATCAGAAGGAATAAAAGTACTTTTACTAAAAAAAAATCATAGTGGGAGTATGATTGATAAAGGCAAGGAAAACTTTAGAAGTGAAAATGGAAAATTTGGAAAATTTATCAAAGTGGGACAAAGGAGTAAAAAATAGAGATGAACACTATGGAAAAATTTCAAGGCAAATGGACAAAAATAGAAGTTATGGCAAAACCCAAAAAAGGGAAAATTGAGATTTATAGAAATTAGGAGTGACTTTAAGATATGGGACCTTAAGGAATAAGATGTGGAGAATGGAATTTTAAGTATCCAAATAAAATATGAAGATCAATGGGGCTACAAATGGAGAGATATGGCAAAAAAATTCCTCTTTTTTAGTTTAGTTTTTTTTTTTTTTAGTCTACTAGGAATATTCTAAAATTGATATGACAAGTCTTCGGATACTTTACTAGTAATATGCACAAATATGATATGGTATTTTTTTGATACTCTATTGGTAATATGTTGAAACTATTATGGCAAGTCTTCTAATACACTATTGGTAATATACAAAGATTTGATATGGTAGTTTTCTGATATTCCACCTATAATATTCTAAAAATGATAAAAATGGGCCCTAAGTTTCTACAGCTACTTAAGGTTTTAAAGATATCTCCCTAGCCATCAATGTCATCTAAGTGATTACCACTCTCTATAAAATTTATGGCCATAGATTTACCCATAAATGATAGTTCTTAGTTTTCCTCACAAGTGGGAACTAGTCAATCAGGATGGGGTCATTGCCCTTTTCACTAACAAGTCCTCTCAATGGACCAACTACTTTGGGTTTCCTATGATACTCCTCACAATGAGTTTTAGGACTTACACCCAAGAACTTCCCATAGTTATGTGGACAAGTATTTACCCTGATCTAAAATAGATTATTGTTATACAAAAAAATACTTAAATGAATTATGCAACAAAATAGAAAAACACTATTGAGAAAAAAAAATTGGCCCTAAAAAGTAATATGATACCAAATGAGAGGATCCTCATGTAACAAATTAATTAAAATTCATGAAATAACATATTTATATAATTAATAAAAATATACAAAATATCAAAGGGATTATATTGATCATAGACCACTTCAAAGGGGCAAGCTCAATATGATAAATTCATGGATGCCTTCATTGGCTTCAACACTTACTTATATTCTAAGTCTAATCTAAGAAATTACTACTTATCATGAATGTGGGATAAAACAAAATGCTCAAAAAATGACTTATAAAGCATATGCATCTATAGTAACTAATATAATAACAAAGTAAAGAGAAGGGGTAGCACAAGTTTCTAACAATAATATAGACATTATCTCTCTCTCTCTCTCTCTACATATATATATATATCCCTCCTCTATATATCTATCTATATGGCCCCACTATATTCTAGGTGAATCACTATATTATTTAAGTAATATGACTTTCTCTGCCCAACTACATGGTAGAAAAGTAGTCCATCATCCCTTAATCTCCTTGAAGCTAAAGTAGATAGGGACCTCACCCTCCCCTTCTATGTCAATATAACTAGAAATTTCAGCACCTTATCTATATATACCCCTATCTAAACTCACTGTGTTTATGGATTAACCTCCCAATTATAGTACAAATAACTCTAAATTAATAATCCCCTATAGATAGATATGTCTCAATCTAAGATAATATATATGGGGAGGGATAAATAAACTATAATATATAGAGTGGGGGGACCAAAAAGATATAGATTGTGCCAATGCTCCATATAGAATATAGACTCTTTCTCTATCTCTATCTATATAATGTCAATTTAAACTCTAGACTATGGGGATTGGATCTATATATGGGGGGCAAGGGAACCTATAAAATATATATCTACCACTAGCATAGAGGAGATGAGAATCCCTTATACCCATAGAGTTTTGTTTCAATAAGATCACCTATAGAGGGGGGTAGGGGTGCCTCCACCCCATATAGACTATATGTACAAGGGAGTGCCACTATATAGAGGGGCCTAAGTAGAGTGTCAATCAAATTATATTATATGAGTGGGGCCCTCTCTCTTCTCTCCCCTCTCTATATATGGATATGGATATGGATATGGGCAATCACTCATGTCACATATCATATATAATAGATGGATGAAGGTAATTTTTTATACTATAATATGTATTCTATTTTTTATTATGTTAGTTTCTCATCCATTTCTAGCAAGACAAGTCTATACAAGTGATGTTTGTTGCTCAACGAGGTATTTATAATATATCAACATAATATCCCCATCATTAGTTGGATTAACAACTCATAGTCAAGGTGATAGGATAGCTTATTCAATTAGATCAACAACTCATAGGTGATAGCCCATATATAGAGAGGGGGGTATCTATATATAGGGGTTTGGTTATCATACTTTTCAAGGTTGAGATTAGAGGTTGAGGGTCCAAAGGTTGATTATCTAATCAATTTATGCAATAGGTTATAATTGGCACTCAATCAAAGGTCATGTATGTGCCTTACCCCTATATATAAGATAGGCCTTGAGTTTGTCTTCATTTAAGGCTTGACACATCAATCACCTTTTGTTCCTATAGTTTATTTTTAGTCATTTTTGGGGTGCTTGATAGTTCTTTAGTTTAAGTTTAGTTGAAACCACCACCTTGGTGTATCTATTTTCTAAGAAAGGGATGGTTACATCATGTCAAAATGGGTGTGTTCATCATAATATATATGAAAATGTATACTATTTAGTTAGTGGGTTGAAATCATGGGGATGAAATGGGAATGGTGTTTCAATAAACCAAACCATTCAATGGGTTTAATGGGTTTAGGTGAACACTGATCACATACAGAATCAGACATATAATGGTGTACTGGACCTATATATATGATATGCGATGGAGAGTTCATAATGAGGGAGAATTCAATTCACATTCATAATTAGATAATTAAACTCTATCTCAGAGTGGATAAAATGGTATACCATAAGTTTTAATAAGCCAACTGGTTCCATTTCAATCAATAGTGAGTGTTGGTTTGAGTAGTGCCTCATTCAATCAACCCATATTAGTGGTTCACTCTAATGATTCATTATTGATAGGGTGGGGATGATGAAATATTGGACAATTAGGAGATGAAGGAATCAAATTTTGGGTGGAATCTTACCCTTACCTACAAATAGATATATGGGGGCATTCTCAACCCCCTAAGAGGACTCTAATATAGAGTATGTATATAACTGTCAACCCTTATTATCCATATATGGCTCCTTCTAACTTGAATCTACAAACTCCAATACTAATGGAAGAACATCATCAACAAAATTTCTTTCCCCAAGGTTAGGGATTAACTCTAGATAAGTGGTAATGGGAAAGAGATCAATGTTGGATAAGTGGGTCATATAATATAGATGATTTCCATCATGTGTGTCATTATCATGATTAGGAATAGAGTATACAGTGAACAGAGGGAGATAGATGGGGAGGAATATTTCAAAACTTTTGATCTAATGCCTATGCCTATATATAGGGTAGGGAGTTTCCCTATATCTATAATGAGGAACTCTTGATCAAACACCTATATAGATAGATATAGGGGGTTGATTGAAGGCCCCTATAGATAATTATAGTCGGCACTCAACTGACCTCCATCGAGGGTTGAGGAACTATTAATTCATGAACTCACCTACATTGATGTTCCCTCACTCAACCACCAAGATATGGATGGGGGCACTTATCCCACTATGGGTAATTTATGTTAAGGTCAACCCCCTATCTATATATACATGGGTTGGGGGTCTTTGATCAAGTATCGATGGATAGATAAGATATACTTCCCCTTACATCTCTATATATATGTATTGAATTCTTCCCAGTATGTTTAGGTCCTAACCCTCTATATAAATAGTTGGCCCATCTATCTTCCCATCTCATATATGTGGTTGGTCCCCTATGCATAGAATTCATGGCCTAGATCCATATATAAAGAGGAAGGCCCTCCATATAGATCTATAAGGGAGGTAGTTATGTATTATGTAGGGAGTGAGTGTAGTTAGGTTTTCATCTCTATATATGGGGTGTTTTCTCCATCACCTATTAGTATCATTTTATAAGGGGTCCTTTGGACCCTCAATCCCAATTGTATATAGTCCAAGCTAATAGGTAGATAAATAGATAGATAGATGTTAGTAGGACTTTGTAGGTTTAACCTGAATAACCTTTCCCTTGAATATCACTGGTGAGTCTACTTTGGGTTTGTCAAATTGGTAGAACAATTATCATATTAGGGAAAAGGGCCTTCCCAAACAACCTACCTGATTAACTTTCCTTATCTATAGAATAGGTTAGACCTAGAAATTATCTAACCCCCTTTTTACCTTCCAATTATGAATAGATCTCTATGGCCTCCCAAACTCAGTGAGCCTCCTTATCGTTAATAGATAGATAGTGATGGAACCACCAATATTCTATTACATACATGATACAACTGATCTATCTATACATGACCATATATCAATTTATATCGATATCTATATTTATAAATGGTGTGATCATAATGAATACCCCTCTCTATCTAATATGTACCATGCCCCTTCCTATATATAGAGTGTTGTTGGCCCTCTCTATATATATGGGGAGTTAGATAGATTTTAGTTTAGTTTATTTTATATAGAGGGGAGAGGGGGATGGATAAAAGAAATAGATATTTGGGCTCCTCTATATAAATTCTATCTAATTCCCCATATATAGAGAGAGTGGGGAGGACACCATATAGATAAGATATTATTCTCTATGCTTGAGAGTCTATAATATTTGCTACACTCAAGATAAGATAATATTCGTTACACTCAAGATAAGATAAGATTTGATACACTCAAGATAAGATAATATTCATAGGGAGGCCACCCCCAACACCTTTATATATAGATAGGAGTTAGTTTAAATATGGAGGGGCTCTAACTTTATATGGTTTCCAAAAAACTATATACATTTGGGGGCTTAGATAGATATATAGGGCTTGGGGTGAGCATAGTAAATACCCCTCTATATCTAATATAGATTGGGGTTGATTAATCTATGATATGCCATCACCAGTGAAGACAAGACTTCATTCACTTCACACCTCAAGTTATATGGGGATCAAGGGATCAACCATCACAACATAATGTTATCTCCTATCTATATATGGTTAAGCACCCTATAGATATATCTACCTTCCCCCATATATAGATAAACTAGTACCATATATTTATTTGGGAGGCCCATATATATATATATATATATATATATATATATATATATATATATATATATATATATATATATATATATATATATATCTAAGAGGTGTATGCAAATAATATTTTCAATATTTATAAATTACTGATGTTTTCTATCTTGCACAAACCCATTGAGTCTAAATCTCTTTGAATTTATGTCTTAAGGGGTGTACTAGGAAAGGGGTGGGTAGACCATTAGTACTTCACAAGATTATTGTCCCTTATTACCACTTTCTATCAATCTAACCATATCTGAAAAACATTTCCCTAAGCTTTAACTCCTCTTTTACACACTTATCTAATATTTTACCACCTTCATTAGCCCTTTTCCTAACCTCAAACCTCTTTTGATGTTTTACATGACTATGTCAGTTGTGTTGACATTTTATTCTTATTGACAAAACTAATTAAGGTTCTAGGTCTGCCCTTAGTCGATCTAGTATGTGACCTAGTGAGTTTTTATCAATTATGATACTAAGTTGACTAGGTTGACCCTGTTAGCTGAAACTTTTGGAAAGTTTTAGGGTTAGAACCACCTATATAAACACATTCATTTCACTATTATTTGAGAGTAGACAATATTTATTAATCATTTTTGCTTCTTTATAATCTGCTCTTCAACCATTCTACTTGAGGAGTCTTAGCTTAGGGTTTTTACTTTGAGAAGAATCTAGTCTTGTGGATAAGTCTTGTATGTTTTGGCCTTTCTTAGTGATCCTTATAAACTACAAAAACCTTTTTTAAAGAACCTTTGTCCAATGAAGATATTGGGTCTTGAGGGGTTCATCTTCCAGGTAAGTATTTATAAATTTACTTCTCTTTTTAGTAGATAGAAGTAGCATAAATAATGGATTTTGAATAATATTCTTTCTATATAAATTAGGGTTTTACCTATACATATATTAATTAGGAATCTCTTATGCATGTTTGATTTTATGTTTACTAACCCCCTTATTGTTCCATAAGTTTTGGTGAGCACTATATTTAACTTTGTTTTACTTGTTATTGATGTAGTAAATATAAAAACATAACACCTAATTAGGGTTATTTCATGATTTTGATTGAATGGAGGATTTTCAACCCTCCCTAGTGAAGTTATTATGATAAAAGATCCCTTTATTAGGTCTAGCAGATCCATATTGGTCATGTTTCTAATTATCTAATGTATCCCCAATTAGAAGTGTAAGTAAGATATATCTTCTATGAGCTAAGATTGATTTGTAGATCAAATGTATTTCTCATTACATGCATTCTAATTAACTTGACATAAATCTAACCCTTGCAAGTTTTCTTTCATGGTTTTCATTGTTATCATTTTATCATTTTTCTATATTTATAATACTAGGTCAACTAGGTTGCTATAGTTATAACTTTTGTGTGTAGGTTTAACATAGTCATATCAAAATGACTATTCTTTCTATGTAGGTTTTAATTAGATATAGGTTACTAGATCGATCAGGTTGACATAGTACTTTTATTTAGTTATAGATAGCAGACTATGTTGAATAGGTCAATTTAGTATCTTATTCAGTTCTAAAAATAAAAACTATGTCATGTAAATCAACTTAGTATTCTAGATAGCTTCTAGATAACAAACCAAGTTGACCAAATTGACTCAGTCATCTTAACAGGCTTCAGCAAATAGGAAATCATAGAACTAGGCTAACCTAGTCGACATAATTGGTAAAAATTGCAAGCAAGCATTCAAGGCACTTCAACAAAAAATTCACAGTCCTCAGCATCTTCCAATCCACCAAGGTTTCTTTCTTTCTCTCTTTCAATTCAATTTTTCATTATAGTTCTATTTGCATAAGTTTGTAGTCTTCAAAACTATAATCCTACAACAAACTAGGTTGACCTAGTTATTTGAAATATTGGCATTGATGTCAAAGTGTAATCATGAATTTGATTAATGGAAAAATATTAAAATAAAAGAATTAAATTAAATAAATAATATTTAATTTGATTAAGCCAATTTATCGTGCATATAACAGTCATATCTTTGCATGTAATTGAATATAAATTAACTATGTCTAATATGCTTAAAGAGATCATTATGGAGAAGGTTTCAAGGCAATTTTTAAGGCTAAAATGGTCCCCAACCTTGGCTAACCTAATTTTTAGGAATTCATCCCACCTTTGGGAGGATTTGTGACCATTCAAATGGACCTTTTCATTTGAAGAGTCATAACCTTAATTTGTAACTTTTCATGGGTTATAAATAAGTGCATAACGAGTGGAAAATTTGTATGTTAAAAATTGGAAGAAATAAAAGAAAAATATAAATATTTCAAAGAAAAATTTTGTGAGAATATTGAAAGGAAAAACCAAAAAGTATAAGTCAGAGCATAGTAGCAAAAACACTCAAGTGTAGATCAAATCAAAAGGAGATAAATTAGTGTTCTATCATTCATTGTGTTAGCAACAAATCAAAGATAGAAAAGTGATTCTTGTGAAAAGGTTGGTGCCTTCATTTTGAAGAGATTGGTATCTCTTACTAAGTTGGTGCTTGAAGAAAGGTGTTGGTGCTCCTATATGTTAGTGCCTATAAAATTATATTTGGGGTTGGTGCTCTAGAGGTTGGTGCCTATGAATATTTATATTGAGAAATATTTCTTCATCATTTTCTCTTGAAAGGGTTTCTGCGTATATCTAGTGTCACTTTACATTTTGTTATCTTGTGTTGTGATTTGATTTCTTTGAATACCTTAATTAGAATAATTGATTAAGTGTTCTAAAATATATATATATATATATATATATATATATATATATATATAATATTGATTCACGCCCTCTTAGTATTAGCCTATGCTCAACAATTGGTATTAGAGGGTTCCTTTATATATATATTTATTGCTACAAGGTATATAATACAAGCACACATGTCTATATCACAATTTCAAGATGAATATTCCACTAGCAAGGCACTATTATTTGATGGCATAAATTATGCCTTCTGGAGCATAAGAATGAAGACATATCTAATGGCTCTTGGATTAGATATTTGGTAAGCAATAGTAATTAGGTACCAAATGCCACAAATACCACCAATAGATGCTATTGGAAAGAAGGCTAGCAAGAATAATTCTAATAAATTAATGCCATCTTATGTGGCCTTTTAGAATCAAAATTCATAAAAGTTGTGTAATATGATTATTCAAGAGAGATCTGGGAAAAACTTAAAACTATTTATGAGGGTGATAAAAATGTAAAACAAGCAAAACTCCAAACTCATAGGAGATAATTTGAGATTTTAAAGATGAAGGAAGAAGACAACATTGTAGTATACTTGCTCTTAGGTGATGAAATAATCAATGTTATTTGAGGACTTGGAGAAACCATGGAAGAGTCTACAATCATCCAAAAGGCATTGAGGTCCTTATCACTTAGATTTGATGTGAAAGTTTCTATTATTGAAGAAATGAAAGATATGGATAAATTAAATCTTCAAAACATATGAAATGAGGACTGAATTTGAAAGGCCCTCAAAAATAGACGCAATGTTTAAATCATCAAAGAAAGAGAAAGTCAAGGAACCTGAGCTAAGAAATAGCTCAAGTGGTAAAGAAGATGAAAAGGAGTCTCTATTCATTCAAAAGTTAAAGAAATTTTTGGGAAAATATAAAGGTAAGTTACCATTAAAATGTTTTAATTATGGTAATATTAGTCATTTTCAAGCTAAGTGCCAAGATAAAGATAATAGTGATGAAGAGGAGAGCAAACCAAAATTCAAGAAGGTATTCAAGATAAATAAATACAAGAAGAGATTTTAGAAACAAAAGAAAATATTATACTCCAGGAGGAACTATAGCTCATTTGAGGAAATTGGAGCTCGTGATTCTAATAATGATGATGAGAAAACATTGTTCATGACCATAGAAGACAATGCTTCCACTAGTAAAAAAAACTTGGAGGAAGAATAAGATGAAGGCAAGGTAAATATCAAATAGCTTATATGTGCCTTAGGAGAGATAAAAAATCTTAAGGAATAGAACATGAAACAAAAGCTTCAAATTCAAAAATATGAAAAAGAAAGTTAGGACTCATAAGCTAGAATATCATAAGGTCTTCAAGAATCAAAGAAGATAATTTCTGATCTAAAAGTTCAAATCGAAGAGGCAAAGAAAATTGAAGAAGATCTAATGGATTAACTAAATAATAAATGAGAAGACAATGAAAGGTATGAATCTAAGATTTTTTCTTTAAAAATGGATCTAGAAAAGGTGAACACTAAAATATCAAGTGACTTGAAATATGAGAAAAGCACCCAAGTTTTAAATAAGATTTTTTAGACTCAAAGATCACCATCTAACAAGTTAGGCATTGGGTATGAGAAGGAAAAAGAGAAAGCTAAGAGATATGCTGAATTTTCAAAGGAACTTGTGGAAAATGAGACTAAGAAATAAGAAGGCCAAAATACAAAATCTAGCTCTATCAACAAAGAAAGCAAAGGAGAACAAAACTTGAGGAGACCACTTATTCTAAGATATGGAAATAAAACTAGGTTTGGTAACTATTTTAATGGATATTTTTATTATTGAAATTGTTTTGGTCATAAGAAATTAGATTCTAGAAAGAGAGCCAAGGATATTGAAGTCAGGATCATAAATAAAGGAACTTATGGAGCTTCAAATGGAAGCTACAATTTATTTGCTCCCCTATCAAACTTTGATGAAGAAGATATAGTCTGTTATAGTGTGTTATGGATATATAACACACTATTGTAGAAGTGTTTTTGAATATGTAAAACAAGATCAAATTTTAAGGCCCCAATGATAAATAAAATAGAACCAACAAATTCCTAGAAGAAGCAATAAGAATCTATGATCATTAAAATAACATTCCATGCTATAGATTAAGGACAACAATGGTTCATTGATATTGGATGTTTGAGACACATGACTAGAGATAAAATCAAATTTATCTCATTAAAAAAGGTCAATGAAGGCACAATGAAGTTTAGAGACAACACTATGGCCAATATAATAGGAAAAGGTATGCTTAGTATCGATAATGGAAGAACCAAAATAGATAATGCGTTATATGTGTAAGGGTTAAAGAATAATATTCTAAGTGTGATCCAAATGTGTGATCAAGGACACACACTCAAGTTCTTTGCTAAAGGTTGTGAGATCAAAAAAGAGACATGGGAGAGCTAATTTTAGATGCTCATAAGACAACAAATAATCTATAAATGCTTACACAAGTCAAAGAAGAGAAGTCTAAGCAAGTTGAATAAAGTTGGTTATGGCATAGAAAAATGGGCCATATAAATTTTGATAACCTTGTGAATATTAATAAGAAGAAAGTTATAAGGGACATTCTAAAGATAACAAAGCCATCAAGCATGCTTTGTAAGAAATGTCAGCATGGAAAGTAGACCAAGAAAAGATTTAGATTGAAGGAATCTTCCACCATGAAGAAATTAGAACTCATTCATCAAAATCTTTTTGGACCCACTAGAATGAAAAGTATATATGGTGAGAGATATTTTAATATGTTAATTGATTATTACACTAGAATGACATGGGTTGAATTTTTGAAAGGAAAGTTTGAGGCCTTTAACAAATTCAAAGTATTTAAAGTAATAATTGAAAATGAAATGGATTTAAAGATCAAATGCTTAAGGTCAAATAGATGAGATGAGTTCATGTCAAATGAATTCATTAAGTATTATGAAGTCTATAGGATAAAAAAATAGTACTCAATTGTAAGAACCCCACAACAGAATGGGGTATTAGAACAAAATAATAGGACTATCCAATAAATGGCTAGGACAATGTTGAATGAATCCAAATTATCAAACAAATATTTGAGAAAAATAGTCTACACAATTGTATATATCCTAAATAGAATACATATCAAAGTCAATAATGACAAGACCCCATATGAGTTATGGATGGGAAGACCAACTTCCATCAAATATTTCAAAGTATTTAGTAGTAAGTTATTTATTAAGAGTATCAAAGATGATTTGGGGAAATTTGACTCAAGCGCTGATGAAGGAATTTTTTGGGATATTCCACCAAAATCAAGGCCTACAAATGCTACAAGAGAAGACAAACTATTATAGAAAGTGCCAGTGTCAGAGTAGATGAAACTAGAACTCAAAAGGAAAATGATCCATTAAATGAACTAGATATCATTGAAGAAGATGTTGAAGTACAAAAGATGGATGAAAATGATTGACAAGACACCAAGGCACCATCTCATTTTGTTCAGAAGAACCATGTTGAAATCCAAATCATTGGTAATATAAATGCTAAAGTACAAACCAGAAGAAGGATTGTAAGAAATTTTGAACATGTAAATTTTTATTTATTATATAAAATACAGCCTAATAATTTTTCAAAAGTGACCCATAATGAACATTGGGTAAAACAAATAGAAGAAGAGATAAATCAAATTGATAAGAATGAGATGTGGGAGTTGGTACCCAAAACGAAGGATCAAAATGTGATCAACACAAAATGGGTATACAATAAAAAAATAAATGAGGATTATCAAGTGATGTGAAACATGGCTTGATTGGTATGAAAAGGATATGCTAAAATTGATGTTATGTATTTTTAATAAACCTTCACTCTTATGGCAAGATTGGAGGTAATTAGAATGTTTCTTGCTTATGTTATTTTCAAGAACTTTAAGGTATATCAAATGGATGTAAAATATACTTTTTTGAATGGTAAATTATAAGGTGTACATCAATAATTTATAAGGATTCCTTATATTAGAATATAGCAAATATATATATGCAAATTGAATATAGCCTTATATCGATTAAAGCAAACCCTGACAGCTTGGTATTCAAGACTTGACAAGTATCTATAAGACTAGGGATTCAAGAGAGGATTTACTAAAAATAATATATACATCAAAAATAAAGGTGAGCATTAGTTAATTTTTGTATTTTATGTTGATGATATAATCTTTGGAGGAGATAGTGAGAAGTTGTCCAAAGCATTTGCCAAAAACATGTAAAATGAATTTGAGATGTCCTTTCTTGATGAGCTATAATTATTTCTTAGATTGTAAATATCTCAATTCAGTAAAGGAATATTCATCTCTCAAACTAATTATGCTAAAGAAATGTTGAATAAATTTAGAATGAAAAACTATGCATCAGTTTTCATGCCTATAGCTACAGGAAATAAGTTGAGTAAGGATGATGAATCATCGAATATAGATTAGTCTCTTTACAGATCAATGATTGGTAGTCTTTTATATATAATTACATCCATGATAGATATCATACAAGTAGTGGCCATGTTAGCATGCTATTAGGTATCTCCTAAATAAACACATGTGTGTTGGAAGTTTGTCTATGATGTCTCCAAGGTGACCAAGGTTGTTGATGAGGTGTCATGTGTATTAGATTGGCAATGACAAAGTGTGTTTCAATGTTCCTACATGGTTCTTCAGTGTTTAAATTTTTAAAGTAATTAATGAATGATATTGATGGTATGTAAATAATTAAAATACCATATTGATTGTTATGAGTACTTATAATTCTTGTGAAAGTGAATATAATTCATCAAAATAGTCATATGAATCTCTAAGCTCAAGTAGTCATCTTTACAGATAAAGTTGAGTAAGTAGTTTGATGACATTATATTTCACACATGTGAAGGTTTCAAGATGATATTTATATATGAATAGATTTGTATTTTTTATTATGTCATATGGTTCAAATTTTAGGTCTGTACATGGAGCATAGTAAAATTTATTAAGGTGCAAAGTTGGCTTCTCAAATAAAATTTACCAAGTTCCGATACTTAGCCAAATTTGTGATATCAAAGATCTATGGTGATAATTTAATTAGATAAAAGATATAATAAAGATAATTTAATATGAATGGATAAGTATCCAATATCATTTTTCAAATTCAAATAGTCAAGATTTCATGTGCTAGTGACATGTGTCACAATCACAGAGTTTGTGTAATAGATCTACGGTGAGCATGAACCCTCTCAAATAAAATAAATGGTGATATTATGATCATGTAATTAGAGATAAATGGCATGTTTCAAGTTAATAATTAAAAATATTCTTAGATTACATGTATAACTACCAAATGGCCCAATCACATTGACTAAATGTACAAGATGCATAAAAGGCATGTAGAGTTGCCAAGTGGCACAATCACAAAAGCTCTGATCAAATATCAACGGTGAGTGTTGAAAGGTAAATACTAGGATAATACTAAGGATTTAAATGGTATGTATTTATTAAAATTTTATATGGAACATTATATTATTTCAATGTGTCTAATGTTTAATGTTTACACAGTGACCGTTTTTGAATTTAACAAAGGAAAAATCAGTGTTTAGTATTTTTCTTATATTTTTAAATCTATGATGAATTTGAAGGTGATGTAAGAATAAAATTTGAATATAACTTAAATTATAATCTATATAATTGATTTATAATGTTTTAATTTTTGTAAAATTAAATATATTAAGCTCTAAATTTGACTATGTGTTTGACCATGTTCTGCAAGTGACCTTAGAAGGATAATTAAGTTGTTCTTGATAATATTTTGATGTTTGAAGATGAAATAACTATTTGAGAGTTTTTTTGATTCCATGAAAAATATTTTTTTTATTTTAAGGTTTTACCAATCTATTTTTAGTTTGAATAAATGCTTATAAGTTGACTATGTTTGATTGAATGCACTAGCATATTGAGTGACCATGTTGCAGGAGTAAGTTGGAAGAGTTGTGAGCATAATTAAAGAATAAAATGAGTATGGAGGTGTTATATAATCATATGAATCTTATTAAAAATTATTATATGTCATTTTATTCACCTAATTATATATGGATAGTCAAAATAGTAGAACTATATTTTAACTATGTGTGACTAATATGAGTGGTCATTCTAAGAGAGTTGATTTGAGTGCTTAGAGCCTAATTTGAAGTTTTTGAGGAACTTAAAGGTTTATATGAGGTATCTAAGGGTTAAATTATTTGATATAATCATATGAATATTTGAAATATTTTATTAGTTTCTTCATAAGTTTGAGACTGTGTTTTTTGTGAATGAAGGCCTAAAGAGCAAGGAGACCTAATTGTTAAGTTTGAGTGTTAAGTTGGTGTTTCAAGTGGAATGGACCCATATAATACTAAGAAAAGGTATATTTGAAATATATTTGATGTGTTTTCATCATTTATATAAGCTAAAGGTGGCCCAAGGAGTTGAAGTTATAATGTATGGGTGAGTAGGCCTAATTATTTTAGATCTCACCAAGACTTAATGATGGTTTGGGGCTAATGAGGTAATGATAAACATATGAATATTATGGATCTCAAATATAAAATGTAAATGGACCTATTTTAAGTGTGGTTCAAATATTTAAAGTATCTTGGCTGACCAATATGGGTTAAAGGAAGAGAGTGGTATAAGTACAAGGTCTAATTTGACTAATTGTACTAGTTGTGGTCGTATGGATTCAAGCGAAGGAGAGAACCTTTGAAAGAGAATTTATACGTTAGTGAAGACCATAAAATAGAAAATAATATAAATCATGTTTATCTAATCAAGATAATGTAGGTGGATACATAGGTCATTGGACCTAATGAATCTAGAAGAGGTAGATTGGGCAAGTGAGCTCTTGAGACTATTTAGGTGAAAGAGTGAAGGTAAAGAGTGCAAAAAAAATTGATCATTAGTTGAAGAGAATAAATAGTTGTTTAAAATTATCTATTCAAGGTAGCTGAGTGGGTACTTGGTTGCCTTAGGGGTTGGTTCCTCTTTATAATATAAATCTTGCTAAAGGTCTAGTTGTTATGGGTGCTCATCTAGACAGAGGCAGTAGCTCCTTATGGGATTGGTGTCTTGCTAAACTAAGAGATGGATGTTCCTTGATAAATTAGTTCTAGTCTAAATGTTGGATCTTATTTTATAGGATTGTAGTCCATCTTGTAGGGTTTAGTAAGTTTTATCCCCTAAGAGGGTTTCCCACATATATGATGTGTTTATATGATGCATGATCTTATGAATGCTTTGTATCTATGTGCTTTCATATTTATGTTGCTTGATCAAGTTGATGTGTGTTGAATGTTTGAAGAGTTGGGAATTGAATTAGATAATCTTGCATCATAGATTCACCCCCTCTCTCAATGATTGTACTTCTAACAATTGGTATCAGAATAGGACCTTTTGTGCAAGTTTAACCACTTGAAGGTGATCCAAGGTATAATATGGGTAAACATATTACCATGTTTGATGAAGAAGTTTTCTATGATAGCGAGGAAGAAGAATTTTATCTATAAGCTAATCTCATGAGTACACTTAGTGAACTGAAGGAGAAAAAAATAAGAATCATAAAATGAGGAATATGATCAAAGGTATTGAAGCACAAGTCAAATATATTGAGGAGAGTCTATCAAGAAAATCCATGAAAGAGGAAAAGGAAAATCAAGAACTAATCAAGTCTATGGAAGAGAAAACATGTAGATTAAAATATGACATGGCCAAAAGGTCTAAAAAGGATATGAATACCATCAAATATCTTATAATTCAATTAGATGTTGCAATTTCAAGCATAAGTGATAAAGAAGATGAATGTGTTCAATTGAATACTTATCTTATTTACCTGAAGGATGAGCATGAAAAGGTCATAATCAAGATAGGAAAGATTGAATTAAAAAAATAGGTCAGAAAAAGGCAAAGAGGATGGTAACATGAAAGATAATAAGTTAAATTAAGTTAAATTCAAAATAAAGAAGCCAATCAAACAACAAAATACTTCAATGTATGCCAAATATTTTATGGGCCATTGTTTTTATCATCTTATTGGTCATAGGACAAAATATTGTGTAATAAAAAGCAATCAATGAAAGGAAGATCACTATCATATTCAAACAAAAGGTATGGAAGACATTTTTTTCTATAGTTTTCAAAGAGTTGGTCACATTTCTAGGTTTTGAAAGCAAAGACCATCAAGTCAAGATAAGTTAAATCAAGATCCGAGAGTGCAAGAAAGAAGACTAGCTAGAAAGTGCAAGAGGATAAAAAATCAGTCAAAGAAAAATCATAATCATCATCAATCAAAAGGTATGAATTATCTTGTTTGTTTCATATGTCATAGAGTTGGTCACATTTCTAGGTATTTCAAGTATAGGTTGAATAATTTATCAAAGTAAAATAAGGTGTATAAACCTCTTAGTATGCAATAAAGAGGTCACAAATGGTTGTGAAAACCTAAGCTTATTAGTAGAGATCATATTGATACCAAATAAAATTTGTTTTCCATGATAGATATGAATTAAAGTCAATAGTTTCTATTATTTGTATTTATTGACAAGTTTGAAGCAAAGAATGAAGTCAAGGATCAATTCAAATTTATTCTGGTGATGAGGTAGGACTACAATTCAAATGAGAGTATGGAGATATGGGAGTCTCTTGAATTTTGATACTTTTAGTCTCACTATGTCAAAAGGGTGTCTCTCTCTAAGCTTCAAAGAGACACTTTACAGAAAGAAGAAGCATAGTGGATGCTATTTGAGATTTGGTTGATGTTGCAAGATAAAAAAGATATTTTGAAAATGTGTTTGGCTAAGGGGGAACAATAATTTTTATGTAACTACTCCAAAGTGTTGTGATGGAATGATTTAGAAGATATATTCAGGTCAGTGATCCTAAAGTCAAATTTTTAGTGAATATTTAATAGATCATCTAGTTAGTTATTATGTTGAAGAATGAAGCTGAGTATGCAAGGTTTGTAAGCAGGGAATGGAAGTTTCCAGGTGTCTAATCAAGGATAATGAGTTGTCAAGATGTTATTTTTGCATAAGAAAGGTGTGTTGATCTTGTTCTAGAGTGATCAATTTATGCTTGAGGTTTTTGGTCCTAAAGATAAGATCTTGTCAATTTTTATAGCTTAAATTGATTGATCAAATGTTAAAAGACTAAATACAAGGTTGATATGGAGTATGAGGAGCATGTGTTGTCATATATATATATATATATAATCTCAGAGTTCTATAGATGTTAGGGGTAAGTATGCCATGGATTTAGGGGGAGCTAACTCAAATAGTTTGAAAGGTTTGAAGAGTTATGCATAATGTAAGGGGAAGCATGTGTGAGATGTTCTAATCATGGTGGAGATATTAAGAAGTTTTATACAAATGTAAACTCAAGCATGTTGATATGATGACTTGACTAAACCAAGTCAGATGCTTTGAAAATGTATTGAATCCTCATGCATAAACAAAGGGGGAGCTTTGTAAATGGTCAGGTCCTAAGATCAGAGGATGTGTAGTAGAATTTGAGAAAAAATATATGAAGAAAATTATGTTGTTTCATCATTTTTTGAAATGGTATAAATATTTTCAAAAAGGTGCCTAAGCTCATGTGACTTAGGGTTCTTAATGTTTTCAAGGTAAGTTCATGTAGTTTTTGATGATCATATATGTTTTATCTTCATAGAAGCTATGTATGATCAAATAATAATGTAGTCATGAAGTATATTTGAATAATATCAAGTTAAGAATAGATATTCACAATTTTATGGGGAGTGTATTATCTTTCAAAGGTGGTCATTTCCTATTATTGGTCCTTGAAGTCTTTTCAGGTCCGCAGGATCAGGGGTTAAGCCCACCTTATCATTATATCAAAGAGGGATAAAGTTATTGAAGAGAGAGATAGAGTCTATGCATAAGTTTTATATTTGAAATGACTTCAATGAAAAAGGGGGATATTTTTGTATGTTTGTATATGATTTCTCCAAGGTGACCAAGGTTGTTGATGAGGTGTCATGTGTGTTAGATTGATAATGACAAAGTGTACTTTAATGTGTTTCAATGTTCCTACATGACTCTTCAATGTTTGACTTTATAATATAATTTATGAATGATATTAATTATATGTACATATTTTATATACCATATGTATTTTTATAATTTCTTATAATTCTTGTGGAAGTGAACATAATTCATCAAAATAGTCATATGAATGTCTAAGCTCAAGTAGTCATCTTGACATATAAGGCTGAATAAGTAATTTGATGATGTCATATTTTACATGTATGAAGGTTTTAAATATTATATTTATATATTAATATATTCCCATATGTTATGAGATCATATTATTCAAATTTTAGGTATGGACATGGAGTGTAGCAAAAGTTATTAAGGTGCAACGTTGGTCTCTTAGACAAAATTTACCAAGTTCCCATAGCTAAATTTGTGACATCAAAGATCTATTATGGGAATTTAATTAGATAAAATATTTAAAGGTTATAATTTAATATTATTTTATAATTATCCAAAAACACATTTTAAATTCAAATAGTCAAGATTGCATGCACTAGTGACATGTGTCACAATCATGGAGTTTGAGCAGCAGATCTATGGCAAGCATGAATCCCGTCAGATAGAGATCAAAGCTGAATGTATGATCATGAAATTATATATTAATGGTTTTAATTAAATAAATAATTCAAAATATATTTATAATACATGTATAAATACTAAGTGGCATAAGCACATTGGCTGAATGGTATAGGGTGCATAAAAGGCACGTAGAGATGCCAAGTGGCATAATCACAGAAGCTCTGATCAAAGATCAATTATGAGTATTTAAAGGTAAATAATAGGCTAATAATAAGGAGATATATTGTGTGTATTTTTTAAATTTTATATGGATAATGAGATGAGGTCAAAATGTCTGATGTTTAACATTTACACAGTGATCGTTAGTATTTGAATTTTATAAAGGAAAAAATAATGCTCAATATTCTGATTATATCTTTTGATCTAGGATGAATTTGAAGGTGATATAAAACTAAAAGTTAAATATAAATTCAAGTTACATATATAAAATTTATTTATAATATTTTAATTTTTGTAAAATCAAAGATATTAAGCTCTAAAGTTGACTAGTGCTTGACCATGTTTTGCAAGTGACCTGAGAAGGATAATTGAGTTGTTCTTGATAATATGTTGATGTTTCAAGATGATATAACTATTTGGGAGTGTTTTTAAATCCATTAATAATATATATGTATATTTCATATGTTTTACCAATCCATATTTAGTGTTATCAAAGGCTTAAAAGTTTACTATGTTTGATTGAATACACTGGCAAAGTGAGTGACCATGTTGTAGGAGTGAGTTGGAAGAGTTGAGAGTAGAATTGAAGAATAAAATAAGTATTAATATGTTATATAAGTCTCTAATTATTATTATAAAGTATTTTATTTTATTATATTCCCCTGATTAGACATGGATATTCAAAATAGTATAACTATATTTTGACTGTGTGACCAGTCTGAGTGGTCATTTTAAGAGAGTTGATTTGAGTGATTAGAGCCTGAGTTGAAGTATCTAAGAAATATATAGGTGTATATAATGTTCTAAATGTTTCATCCATATGATATAATCATTTTTATATATGAAACATTTGATTATTTGCTTCATAAGTTTGAGACTATGTTTTTAGTGTATGAAGGCCTAAAGAGCAAGGACACCTAATTGATACGTTCAAGTGTTGAGTTGGTGTTACAAGTGGGATGGACCCATATGGGAGTAATAAATGGGATATCTAAATATTTTATGTTTTTTAGTCATTATTAAAAACTAAATGTGGCCCAAGGAGTTGAAGTTATAATGTATGTGTGAGTAGGCCTAATTATTTTAGGTCTCACCAAGACCTAATGATGGATTGGGGCTAATGAGGTAATGACCGACCTATGAAGAGTATTTTTATCATATGTAACATGTGTATGGACCTATTTTATGTTTTATTCAAATATTTAAATCATCTTGTCTAACTAATATGGGTTAAAGGAAGAGAGTGGTATAAGTATAAGGTCTAATTGGACTAATTATGCTAGTTGTGGCTATGTGGATTCAAGCAAAGGAAATAACCTTTAAAATAGAATTTATAGATTATTTTATATTATTAGAGAGAAAATAATACTATTCATATTTATTTTATCAAGCTAATTCAAGTGGATACATATGTCATTGGACCTAATGAGCTTAGAAGAGGCAAATTGAGCTAGTGAGCCCTTGAGACTATTTCGGTGAAAGATTGAAGGTGAAGAGTGCAATAAAAAGTGGTCATAATCAATTTAAGATAAAAAAATATGTGTTTAAGATGATTTTTTCAATTCATTTTAGTGGGTTATTGGTTATATATGGGGTTGGTTCCTCTTTTCAAGGTAAAGCTTACTAAAGGTCTAGTTGTTATGGGTGCTCAGCTAGATAGGGGAAGTAACTTATTATGGGATTGGTATCTCAATAAACTAAGGGATGGGTATTTCTTGATCATTTGGTGTTGGTCTAAATATTGGATATTGTTTTATAGGACTATAGTATATTTTTTAAGGTTTAGTGGGTTTTATCCCCCAAGAGGGTTTCTCACATATATGATGTGCTCATGTGATGTATACTCTTATGAATGCTTTGGATGTATGTGATTTCATGCTTATGTTGCTTGATCAAGTTGATGAATGTTAAATATTTAAATATTTTTAAATTGAATTGGATTATCTTGCATCATTTATTCACCCCCCTTCTCAGTGATTATACCTATAACAATGTGCAAGTGGTGAAGCAGATATTTAGATATCTAAACGGGACCCTAGACAATGAATTGTGGTATCTTATAGGGAATAATTTCACCTTGATAGAATATATAGACTCAGACTAGGTAGGATGCCTAGATGATAGAAAAATCACAAGCAAAGGATCATTTTTTCTTGGAAATAACCTAGTGTCTTGGCTAAGTAAAAAGTAGAACTCAATTTCCTTATCCACATCATAGGTAGATTACATAGTGGAAGTATTATGTTGCACTCAGATTCTTTAGATGAAGTGGATGCTTAAATACATCAAGGTAGAATATGATCATCTGATAATATTAGTGTTAACATCATTTCAAAAAATCCAGTAATGTATTCTATAACAAATCACATTCTAAATAGATGCCATTTCTTAAGAGAATAAGTTGAAAAACAATAGGTAAAATTAGAATATATTTCCACCATAGAGTAGATAGTGAACATTTTTACTAATCCACTTCCAAAGGACACATTTGAATACCTATGTTAGAAGTTGGGAGTAATCACTTTTGCTTCCTGCCACTGAAGGGAAGTATTGATTAAGGAGGAGCTAAACATCATATTATCTAGCTCTTAGGTAGTCCCTTTGTAATTGATTTCCAAGGGGGGGAAGTGGGAAAAAATGGATTCACAAAAAGGAGTTATAGAAAATAAGATCTTAGACAGAATAAATAGTACAGCAAGGGGGAGTAGTTTTAGTGCATGGTTGCCATCAATGACAAAGGGAGAGATTGTTATATATATATTGTCATTAATTGATGAACATATTGTCATTGATGTCAAAGGTTTAGCATTATTTGTGATAAAGGTCCCATTGCATTTAATTTTGTTTGTAATAAATATATCTTGGCTAATATGAGTTAATATTTATTTAATAATAATGAATATATTTTTGGTTGCATATGAGACAAAAGAAGGGCCCATGGAGAAGTCAAAGAGCCATGGGGTAAAAAAAAAGAAGGATAGGATGCATTTTCCCATGAAGAGTCATTTTGGGGAATACCAAGAGTCACCAAGTGAAGACAAAAGAGTAAGGGAGAATTTCTCATGAAGGGACACTTTAAGGAATATGAAAAGTCACCAAAGATAAGGACAAAAGTGGGAAGGATGTTTTTGGTCATGAAGGGTCGCCACATGAATTTTCAAATTCTTGGATATGAAGGGTCATCCAAGATTGGCACCATTTTCCATGAGGATTGAAAGGTCACAAAGGGGGAAGGCCAAAGGTCATTTGGAAAGCTATAAATAAAGGCTTGAGTAGCCATTTGAAATTTGGATGTGAGAGGTTGATTTGATATTGTAATATCTAGCTTAGAAGAGCAATTGTGAGAGATGAATATGATTTGTATTTGTTATATCTAGCTTAGAAGAGTAAAAGTGAGAGAGAGAGAGAGAGAGGAGATGTTGTATTGATCTATCATTTATTGAGATAGCAACATTGAGAGATAGGTGTGTGGTATACACAAAGGGGTTGGTGCTCATGTGGGTTGGTGCTCACAAATTGCTGCTGAGTTGGTGCTCGGCAAAGGGGTTGGTGCTCCTGTGGGTTGGTGTTCATGAATAGGTGCTGGGTTGGTGCTCAACAAAGGGGTTTGAAGCTCCTATGGGTTGGTGCTCATGAATTATAGCTAAGGTTTGTACTCAGGAAAGGGGTATGGTGCTCCTGTGGGTTTGTTCTCATGAATATATTTGAGATTGATTCTCTGTGATTTTTTCCACATTGGGTTTCCACGTTATATCTGGTGTCTCTCTCTATCTTGTGTGATGTTTATTGTTTGAGTTTTATTGCATATCTTGAATGATTGATTAAGTGGAATTTGGTTAAAGGAAAGTTTTATAAGATATATAATATACTAATTCACCCCCCCTCTCATTATATTCCATTCTTAATAATTGGTATCAGATCAGGTTCCTTTTTGAAAAGTTTAACAGCTTGAAGGTAGATCAAGGAAAAGCATAAGATGGCCAAGCATCTAAAGAAGGAGAATCAAGAATTGAAATTTGTGGTTGAGGCTCTTAAGGAAAAGGTGTGTATCTTGGATTCTAAGTTGGCTATAGAAGTAAAAGAAAATAAGATATTTAGTCAGGATATTAAGAATCAGTTAGAGGTTGCAACTTCAATTTTAACATCAAAAGAAGAAGAATGTAATCAGATGAAGGTTGAGTTAGGATCTTTAAAGGATAATCATGAGAATCTTATAATCAAGGTTGAAAAAGATCATGAAATATCAGTCTAAGGAAAGAAGGATGCAAGTTTTGAAGGCAAATCAAAGAAGTTGATCAGGCAGCCCAATGCTTTTAAGTTTTCAAATTCTTTTCATGGCCATTGTTTTGTTTGTCATCATGTTGTTCATAAGGCAAGAGATTGTATGAGAAGAAGAAATAAATCAAAGGGACATCTCAATCACATTCAAGAAAAAGGTATGAGAAATATTGTTTGTTTTTGTTGTCATGAGGTTGGACATATTTCTAGATTATGCCAAAATAAAGTAAAGAGATATTAAAAGTATGTCAAAGGTTATAAAGCCCCTAAAAGATATGAGAAGAGTCAAATTAAGGTTTGGAGACCTAAAATAGTAAAGGTTGATCAGGTTGA
Source organism: Torreya grandis (assembly GCA_037957365.1). Taxonomy (NCBI): domain Eukaryota; kingdom Viridiplantae; phylum Streptophyta; class Pinopsida; order Cupressales; family Taxaceae; genus Torreya; species Torreya grandis. The sequence goes on from JARHVA010005550.1 coordinate 312,849, forward strand.
GTTCAAGAATGAAAATGAATTACTTGTTATAGTAGATAAAGAATCAGATAAGAAGGAGTGTGCAAAATCTCTTGTTATATTTGAGCATGAGCTTTGTCAAGATAAGATAGTTGCAAAAGTTGAGAAAAAGAAAAATATCATAAATAATAAGGTTAGTAAGTCAAAAAGGTTAGACATGCTTAAATGGATTCTATAAGAAAAACACAAGAAGATCAAGGAAAAAATAGAGGAGATGTGGGAATCTCCTGAGATTTGTTTCTAGAACCCTATTGTGTGGGGTGTCTCTTCTAGGCTTTAAGGAGACACTTTTAAAAATTGAAGCATGGTGGATACTATTGGGTCTTGGTTATGTTTCATGACAAGAAGGTGAGCTGGAAAATTAATTTGTATATCTTTTGAGGGAATATATTTTGGAAGAAAATTTTGCATCAATATTATGATTTAAGGCTATTAGAATGATTCTTGTATGTGCAGTGTTTTAAATGATTATGGTCATAAGAAATTAGAATGTTTAAAAAGAGCTAATAGTTTTAGAGAGAAAGAAAAGGATACTCATGCAGATTCAATCAAGAAAGATCAAAGTTTCAAAGCTCCATTCATCAGGAAGAAGGTTCAATCGTGTTCATGGTAGAAGAAACAACTTGAAGATTCTATATTGGTGCAAACAGCTTTGCATGTAAGAGATAAAGATCAGCCATGGTTCGTTGATAGTGGATGTTCGAGGCATATGATAGGAGATAAGAGTAAATAAGATCAATGGTGGTACAATGCAATTCGGAGATAAAACCACTGCCAGGATAGCTGAAAAAGGTACTCTAATTTTGGATAATGGTAGAACCAAGACTAAGAATGTTTTATAAGCATAATCTATTAAGTGTAAGGCAAATATGTGATCAAGGATACACCTTAAAGTTTTATTTGCAAAAGGTTTTGAGATTAGAAGAAAATATTCAAATGAGTTGATTGCAGATTCTCAAAGGATAGGTAAAATCAGATACCTTCTCAAAGATCGACAAGAGGAGTTGGGAGTAATTTCTATTACTTCCTGCCATTGATGTTCAGCATCAAGTGAGGGGGAGCTAAGTGTTAGTTCTAGGTAGGCCCTTTTCCATTGATGTCAAAGGGGGAGAATAATAGGTACAGGTATAGGTGTAGAAAATAGGTACAAGGAATAGGTACAGGTTACTACAATAAGGGGGAGTTACTCATATGTTTTTAGATGATGGTATGTGCAGGTGATAGGATGTGGTAGTTTCAGGATTGAGGTTGCCATCAATGACAAAGGGGGAGATTGTTGGAAATATTTTCATTGATGTCAAAGGTTTAGCATTATTGGTGATAAAGGCCCCATTGCATTTAATGTTGTTTGTAATAAATATATCTTGGCTAATATGAGTTAATATTTATTTAATATTAACGAATATATTTTTGGTTACATATGAGACAAAATAAGGGCCCATGGAAAAGTCGAAGAGCCACAGGGTAAAAACAAAAGAAGGATGGGACACATTTTCCCATGAAGAGTCATTTTGGGGAATACCAAGAGTCACCAAGTGAAGACAAAAGAGTAAGGGCAAATTTCTCATGAAGGGACACTTTAAGGAATATGAAAAGTCACCAAAGATAAGGACAAAAGTGGGAAGGATGTTTTTGGTCATGAAGGTTCACCACATGACTTTTTAAATGCTTGGATATGAAGGGTCATCCAAGATTGGCACCATTTTCCATGAGGATTAAAAGGTAACAAAGGGGGAAGGCCAAAGGTCATTTGGAAAGCTATAAATAAAGGCTTGAGTAGCCATTTGAAATGTGGATGTGAGAGGTTCATTTGATATTGTAATATCTAGCTTAGAAGAGCAATTGTGAGAGATGAATATGATTTGTATTTGTTATATCTAGCTTAGAAGAGCAAAGTTGAGAGAGAGAGAGAGAGAGAGGAGATGTTGTATTGATCTATCATTTGTTGAGATAGCAACATTGAGAGATAGGTGTGTGGTATACACAAAGGGGTTGGTGCTCCTATGGGTTGGTGCTCACAAATTGTTGTTGGGTTGGTGCTCGACAAAGAGGTTGGTGCTCCTGTGGGTTGGTGCTCATGAATAAGTGATGGGTTGGTGCTCGACAAAGGGGTTTGAAGCTCCTGTGGGTTGGTGCTTACGAATTGTAGCTGAGATTTGTACTCGGCAAAGGGGTATGGTGCTCTTGTGGGTTTGTTCTCATGAATATATTTGAGATTGATTCTCTGTGGTTTTTCTCACATTGGGTTTCACGTTATATTTGGTGTCTCTCTCTATCTTGTGTGATGCTTATTGTTTGAGTTTTATTTCATATCTTGAATGATTGATTAAGTGGAATTTGGTTAAAGGAAAGTTTTATAAGATATATAATATTCTGATTCACCCCCCCTCTCAGTATATTCCATGCTTAACATTAATGTCAAAGAGTAATCATGAATATAATTAATGTCAAATTACTTCAATAAAATAATTAAATTAAATAAATAATATTTAATTTGATTGAGGAAATTTATCATGCATATAATGGTTATATCTTTGTGTGGAATTGAAGATAAATTAGCTATGTCTAACGTGCTTAAAGAGATAATTAAGACGAAGGTTTAAAGGTATTTTTTAAGGCTAAAATGGTCCCCAACCTTGGCCAACTTAATTTCTAGGAGGTCATCCCACCTTTGGGAGGAGATGTGATCATTTGAATGGACCTTTTTGTTTGAAGATTCATAACCTTAATTAGGGAATTTTCATGGTTTATAAATAAGTGCATAACAAGTGGAAAATTTGTATGTTAAAAAGTGAAAGAAATAAAACAAGAGAAAAAATATTTGAAAGTAGAATTTTTTGAGAATATTGAAAGGAAAAACTAGCAAGTATAAGGTAGAGCATAGTAATGAAAACACTCAAGTGTAGATTGAATCAAAAGGAGATAAAGTAGTGTTCTATCATCTATTATGTTAGCAACAAATTAGAGATAGAAAAGTGATTCTTATGAGAAGGTTAGTGCCTTCATTTTGAGGATATTGGTGTCTCTTACTGAGTTGGTACTCAGTAAAAGGGGTTGGTCATCCTGTAGGTTGGTGCCTAAAAAATTATATTTGGGGTTGGTGTTCTAGTAGGTTGGTTCCTACGAATATTTATAGAGAGAAATATTTCTTCATGGTTTATCTCGAAAGGGTTTCCACATATATCTAGTGTCACTTTGCATTGTATTATTTGATGTTGTGATTTGATTACTTTGAATATATTAATTAGAATAAGTGATTAAGTATTAAAAAAAGAATATATAATAATGATTCACCCCCTCTCAGTATTAGCTTATGCTCAACACTGGTCGACCTAATTTTATAGTCTATCTTCTATATAAAAGACTAAGTTGACCCAATTAACTTAGTTCTTAAGGACTCTTGATTCTATAGAATAGTAATGACCCTATCGACTCTGTTCCATAAATTTTTACATATCGTATCATCTGAATTGAATCTATGTCATGCTTAAATTAAGAATTAACAATTATATGTTAGTAATTCATTCACACTTTTATTTTTAGTTGTTTACATGACTATAGTATCTCATATAGTCTAATTAGGTGGTTTTTTAATATATTGTTTAGTTGCATTATTTTTCTCTTTTTACACACACTACCAAATCACATAATTTCAAAATGTATTTAAACATTTGTCTACCCAAGGCCTACCTACTTGGATTTCATCACCAAGGTAGAATATGACTTGGTTTTCTAGGCAAGTATAAACATGTGGTTAATGGTATATATTGGTAAATTATCTAACACACCTTATCATTATAATATTTTTAAATGAAGGGGTAGGCCCAAATACCAAGTCAATACCATTACCAACACATGTCCCTTTCAGCTTAAACATTTTAAAACCATCCATAGATTATTTTCTCCAAATTCCCTATCACACTTAAACTAACACTTTATAATAATCTAACAACATTAAATATGACCACTTAGCTAGTATTTACTTTTTAGTTGACTTCTTGCTCTTTGTTCATTATATATTGTATTGAAAAAACTTGCATTGGTCAGTGTTGGTGCAAGGTTTTATGTTGTGTGACTCAATTGGATCATTCTCATTAACTCAATTGATTTTATGTTTTATTTCACTTCTTTTTTCAAGTTACATTTCAAAAAAAAAAACCCTATTTTTAGTACACTATCATTCTATTTGAAATAGTCTCTTACAAACTATCTTTTTCTTTGATTGTAGTGTTGAGTCAACCTAGTCAACCTAGTACTCCTTTTAGTTAATCTAGATATAATACTAATTAGGTCAACCTGATCGACTCTATATCCTTATCACACTAAGTGTTTCTTATTTTATAGTACTCAATCAACCTAATCCATTTTTTACTCTTATTACTAATCCTATACTCTTATCTGAAAAACTTAGTTCTTTATTTCTCTTTCCTTAGCATTTTGTTCATTTCCTTAAATCATCATGAAGTCCGCTATTAGAATCTTCTTGGACAACCTAAATACATGTAGACACTATATGGGATATTTATTTCTCCCTCTCTTTTCCTCTCAAAAGAACCTTTACTCCTAGAGCACCTATTTCCCTCCATCTATGGATTATAACATGGTTCAAATCACACATCAAGATGAAGTAGGTGGATCTGATTTTTTTTACCTATCAAGACACTTTCCATATTTAAAACTTTCAACATAATGTGTGTACAATTAACACAATTCTACCCAATAATCATACTAGTAATCTACCTTCCAATAACCCTCTCCTAATACCAATTTGAGGAGTTCTCCTACAAACACTAACCCACCAATCGATATGAATCATTTTTTTACACAAGTCATACAATAAATGAACATCATAAAAATTATAACACCTCTCAAATAATTCAATTACAACATCATTTAATTAATATGGATAATAAACCTTCATCTCTCAATCCTCAAGCCAATCTAAATTTTATTCCTCCACCTCTTAGAGATGCCTCAGAAAATGTTATTCCTCAACCTATTATGAATAAGAAAATGCTTCAAAATATCTAAAATGAGACTTTATCTCCTTTCATCATGTCCATTGATATTGGTGAGATATCTCCAAATATCAAGTATGATGGGACTAAAGACCTTGCATCCTTTATCAAAGCCTTTGGTAATATTTCTAAAAAGCGGATCCAAACTAATACTTTCACCACAACTAAACTTCTAGTTAAAACCTTCACTAAAAATGTTATGAAATGGTACAACTAGATTCCCCAGCATTCTATTTGGAAACTTGATAATTTAGTCAATCCTCTAGTTAAAGAGTTTCAACATAATGATCTTCCCAAAAATTATCTTAACCATTTCATCAATACTAAGCAATCTTCTATCAAATCAGCTCATGATTTTATTAAATGATTGAATATTTGGCCCATAAAGCCAACCATAACATGACTGATGATATATAATTTAAATTTTTTATTAGTTTAACATTTTTTCTTCAATATAAGGTTCAAACTTTTGCTCCTTAAGCACTTAACTAAGATCTTGACCAAGCTTAATGTCAAGACTTCCTCATGAAGTAATTTGAACATAATACCAAATTCCTTATTGGATATTTTTAGACTTATACCAATGTCATCACCGATAATACTCCTCAAACTAAATAAGGAGTTGCTAACACTGACACTCTACCATATTCATAGATACCACTAATTTTGTAACAAATAAAATAATTTTTAGAGCCCTCTAAACCCTTTACTTATCCTAATAATCCTCCTTAATGGTATGATCCTAATCAATTTTTTTAGTTTCATGATAATATTTGTCATTCCCATAGAACTTATTGATGGCTTACCAAATTTGTTATCTCCTACATGCTTGACGATTTTTTTAATCATGAAACCATGATCCAACTTCATTGTCAAGAGTACAACACTGCTTCTCAAAAATGACAAACTTCCAAATATTCTTCTTATAATAACCAAAAATATTTTTTAATGGCTAATAATCAACAAAATACCAAGGATGCTTGTGCCATTGATGTTGAGTGTGACCAATATTACAATAATTCTCAATATATTAACATAACTAAAATCAACTATCATCATAAGACATCTCACAATGATCCTGTCACCAAACTTAAAAAACTATATTTATAAGAACAACTTCTCAAATATACTAAAACCACTAATTTAATTTTTTAATCCCATGAGGAACCACCTCCTTCTTCTGAATCCCCAAAAACTTCCATTCCTTCAAAATCTACCTTACTTTCTAAACCTCGTATTGGTTCTTCATCTAAATCCTATTAGAACTTTCTAGAAGAACTTAACTCCATGCCTTACAAGATTCCACTTATGGAGTTAGTTCATACTTCCCATTATCATCATAAGTTCCTTATGAAACAATTACAAAAAATGAAATATCGATCTTCTATAGATGAATAACCACCTTTTATGAAGCTTAAATCTATCCATTTACACACTATTAAATCCATCTATCCTTCCTCCAAACCATCCATTGAATTTCTTGAAGAAGACATGGTTAATGATGAGATATTTTTTCATGTCATGATCTACCACTATTCATTAAAATATCCATTAATACTACCCTTATTTTTAAAATTTAATAAAATATGTAAAATAATATATACGAGCAATGGATCTAGATATGAGATCAAGAGTAAAGAAATATATGAAACCAAAAAGAGTAAAGGCATACATGAAACTTACATAAAATATATGTGAAAAAACTTTCAAGAAGTAAAAACACCACAAAGACTATTCATATTATAAAAAACTAACAAGTACCCAATACAGTCTTTCTTTCGATCACTTCTCAATCAATCTTCACATAACTTAAAAATGTGTTCTCCACATTTACTCATTCATCTTAAATCTTATTTTTTCATTGCATCTTAAAATATAAACTCTTTATTATATAGATAATGTAATATGACCATTATAATGTGAACTTTTATAACCACCACATTAATATATCCAACCTCTCCAAAAGTCATTTAATATATTTTATTATTTATTTACATGAGAATGAACTCATGATAAATAATAAAATATATCATTATTTAAATAATGTAATTTAATATATTAAGGGTATATAAATAACATCACTTAACTATTAATTGTTAAAATAATCTTCCTTAATATTAAGTGGGTATACATATTATAATCACATTTATAATAATGAATTTATACTCCATGAACCATCCATATGATGAGTTTTAGGAGGCAACAACATAATGAATTTACACTCCATGAATCATCCACATGATAAGTTTTAAGAGGTAATAATTGAAGGAAACATCCTTCATCATGTCATAGTCACCTTTAAAGTAATTGTGCTTTGTAAATATAGTCACCCAAAGGTATTACACTATTTAATTATAGATACATAAAATTATTACACTATGTAACCACAATCACATAGTCACCTTTAAAAGAATTACATTATACAACTATAGATACTCAAAGGTATTACACTATGTAACCACAATCACATAGTCATATTTAAAAGAATTATACTATACACAGATAGATACCTAGAGGTTTTGCACTATGTCCCCATAAGCACCTTTAAAGCAATTATACTATGTTATCCTAAACCACTTAGAGTGAGTTTAGGCTAGCATGATCATGAGACTATATCTCACAATGATAATACATCTCATAATTTATCATAAATAATCAACTAAGCATATTAAAATATTTTATAACATAATAACCTCCATGCTACTATGTATTGGGTATAATGTATACTTTCATATGAATTTTACCAAAATTACATAAATTGATATATTACAATGCTTTACAATAAAAATAAGTATAGGGAGATAAAGGAAACACATTACCATTACAATGTATAATTCCATATGAATTTTACCAAAATTATATAAAGTGATATATTACAATTCTTTATAATAATAAGAAGTATAGAGATATAGAAGAAAATGCATGACCCACACAGTGTTAAGAAGTGACATTTCATGCACACTCCCTCTCAATGACAACTTTGATAGACCTAACATTGAATAAAATTTAATAAGATATAGTTTATTGGTGTTTCATTAGATTTTTCATCAAATCTATATAACTTTGACTATCACCAAGAAGTTTGGTATAATAAAAAACTTCCATATGATGTTTGTTATCATCTTTTATAACCATAAGATTTTTTTAACAACTTTCACATAAAGTGCTCCTAGTAATAGCACCTACACTAAACATAAACATATATACATAAGTATAATTATAATATAATTGTATGATTAGCATCACAATTATCAAATAAAGTAGCATTATCAAATAAAGAATAATATAAACTAAAGTTTACATTTCACTTTATATACTAAAGTATCTACTTTACTAATTTTCAATGATCCAAGTATGGATTATGCATTAATATAGAAGCAACACCCATGTCATATAAAATATATATTCTAGTAATGGTTATATAAATTTAATTATTTTATCACACATAGTTTTTAGATCAATTTTTAACATAACTTTCAATAGGAGTATATGTAAGCTGGAAATCAAGTATGTTAAATTTAATAAACAGATTACATGATGCACATATAATAAATTCACTAATAATACAATCTTAAGTTAACCAAACATTACATATCATATTAAGAATAATTCATATTATAATTTAAGTCATGAATATTTCTTCTTCTTTTTAAAGTGGATACTATAATTTTAATTTTTATACTAAACTGATAAAAAAAGTTTAAAAATCAAATTTTTTAACATGTTTTATATTTTATTTTTTAATAAAAATAGATATTCTAGTGAGTAAACAATACTAACCATTTATTTTATTGCAAAATAATTCAAAAATAAATAATCATAACAAGAGCAAAAATCGCAAGTGTTGTAAGATAATTTATAGACTAAGAGTCCTATAAAGAGGCTTTAAATCAAATAAAATACTATCACATTGCATCTAAAATATACAAAAATATAAATATCGACTGGTCACATGACCATCTTCAATAAAAAAATATGACAAGTCAAGGGTGTCAAAAGTGTCAAAAACTTTACACTTAAATTTTGCACAGCTAATAGCTAAACTATTTAACTAATTATTTTAAAATAAATTAATTAATTTTTATCAAAAAAATATTGAAAGTAATATTTGATTTAAGGACCTTGGATCTACAAGTATTTTCTAAAAAATACTATTCAACTTTTTTTTATCCAATAAAAGACTTCACATGCAAGCTACATGAATTAAAACGTATTTAATTAATTCTATTTTTTTCATAAATAAAAATATTAAATGCATGTAAAATACATATTTTTTGAATATATAAATAAAAATAATTAAATATTTTGAGATAAAGACAACTTTAAAAAAAGGGACCCACCATCCACTTGTTTGAAATGAAGGTAATTAATAATTCATGTATTTAATAAATACTTTGCAAAATTATTATTAACTATTTATTTTTATGTTATAGGTAAGCTGAAGATTAATGGTGCTTATCTATATCTTTAGTAGTTCATATCTCTTTCCACATGTCTCTATTTACCCTCAGTTTTCATTAAGATTCCTAGTTTTGCAAGATAAATCCATTCCACCCTTCAAAATCTAATTTTTGACTTAAAATTTGCCTATAAAAATTTGTCTAGGTGTATATGGTGCCTATGGAAGAGAAAAAAATTATATATCTTAAAATAAAGCTCCATATGTTCTTATAAAGACTCAGATGGACCCAAAATAGGAAGATTTAACCTTTTAGACAAATAAACAAGCTCCAGAGATCGAGAGATTAGAATTTTTTAGTGATTTTTAGCTCATGGAGGCCGTACAAGTTGAAGTATGGTGATTGGAAAAAGAGTGAAAATTTAGAATGAGCTATAGCATTTTGAATTAGGTAAAATCTAAATTAATTGGAAATGGACAAACTAAGCAAATGGAGAGGTCAAATGTGAGATTTACTACCCAAAATCTGATCTTTCATAGATTTATAGTTTGCACATGCCAAAAAATAGCCCTCTAAGATGAATTAATCTTCCATAACTTCAATAGGTAGTTTCAGAGGCTTTATAAAAGAGATTGTAAGCCAAATAAGATTTAGTAACAAAAAAAAAGAGAAACAATAGCCAAATCAACAAAAATGAAAATTTGATTGATTTTTGACTATTTTTAGCCAATATAGGTTATACAATCATGCTCTTATGGAAGAAAATCAATTAAAAAATGATTTTAATGCTTCTTATGCTTTTACAGAAGTGTTAGTTGACCAAAAAACATAGATCTACCATTTAAAAAGGAATTTCAAGTTGGAAAACACTAAAAATGAAATTCTTACTGAATTTTACAAGATTTAAGCCTTCAATAGACTAAAAAGAGGTGCCCAATGTTGATTTTTCCTTGAAATTAATTCTATTTACTTAGATATATAACCAAATTCTCCACAAATAAGATAAATACGTAGATCATAAACTTTTGAAGGAGAGAGAAGCTCAAAAAAATCTTGTAAACTTATTTTAAATAAAAATGAGCTTGAACATAGTTCAACAAACTTGATCTATAACCTTGCCACTTGATCAAATATTAGTTAGTTTTGATACCATAATAAAATATATCAAATAATGTATGTCTTTTTTTTTGACCTCATATCTAGATCAATTGCTCATATACATTATTTTACATGTTTTATTAAAGTTTTAGTTCATGAAGGATCTAGTATTAATGTGATGTCTTTGTGGCTCATCCAACAACTTGGCTATAATAAGGATCATCTCAAGCAAACCCACCTTACCTATCATGGATTTGATAAAACTAATCAAAATCTACTTGGTTTTATTTGGTTCCCCCTAACAATTGGACCTAAGATTATTTGAATTAAACTTATGGTCCTTAATTTTTCTCTAACTTATAACATACTCCTTGGTCACCCTTAGACTCATAGAATGAGATCAATCACTTCTTTCAATATCTAATGTATCAAATTCCTATACAATGACAAATGGTATAAGCATGAGGTTGATCCCAACCCTTGGAGTATTCAACTTTCTAATCCAAAATATCAATACCACATCCCTACCATTCCTACCAATAATAGTGTTCCCTTACCTGAATTCATGAACATCAATCTAGACTTACATGTCATTCTTGCTGATTTTGATGATGATGAACCTAATGATTTGCAACATACTTGTAAGACTACTAAGTTACCTCCTTATATATCAAAGTGGCTTCCTTTTTTTTATTACCTTGAGATCACATTATTCCTCTCATGGATGAGATCACTAATTTTTCCTCTCCATGCAAAGCTCATGAACCTTCTTACCTAGAATATGCCTTCATGTCCAATGACTATGGAGTGGCCAAATTATTCCAAGATCATCTAATCATGTCTCCACATTAGTTTAGTGACCTTAGAATTTCACCTTCTAAAACTCCCCCTGTATCTCAGGCATGTACCATTTCTCCAACCTATGATAATAAATAAATCATAACCCAAGCTCAATATTAAGACTTGGATGTTCAAAATTATTAGAAAACTTTAGCTCAAATGTGTTCTTTCAATTGGGATGTTCACACTATTTTTATGTATTCTAATCCTGAAGGTCATGTGCCTCCTATTAATACTCTACTTCTTAATTCTCCTTGGGTGGGCAAATAAATATTATCTTCTAAACCTTCAAAGATTCTTGCATCTTCTCTACCACCTACATATCCGATCATTACATCTAATTCTTCCACCCTCAAATAAACTAATGACACACTAATCTCATATAATCAATTTACTTCTCATATTCTCAAGATTACATTAGATGCCATAGAAGTCCGTCAAATATATTCTTAATATTATCACCATGGTAATCAAATTATTGATCTCGAAGTAGATGTTGAGTATTATGGCCCTATTCCCACTTTGCCTAGTGATGAATCTATCTTTGAATTAATTTATGTCCAAAAATCTCAACTTCTTTGGCAACATAATAAAATTAGAAATTTCAAAAAAAAATCCCCTTGTTTCAATAACTTTGTCACTATCATCGACCCTAAATTTAATCCACTTTATTCTTGATCAAATGTACCATACCACTTATAATATGGTAATTATATGCTTTCCAAATAAACTACTCGCATTGAATATGGTAATCCATCATATCCTTGACCAATTATAGTTTCTCATGAACTCACACCTATTGAATATGATAACTATTTACTATTTTGACCACAAGTCAAAATCATTCAACCCCCTATTTTCCAAAACTTATATAGGGGTATATCTATATGTAATAGGGTGTGTCATAGTCAATTTGATGTTATTTAATAAGTTATTAGCCTTGGTCATGGTCAATTTTAGTCCTTGTATCATTTTATGTCATTTTAGAGTCATTAATGAAGGTGGTATAGTTTCCATTGATATAAAATTGTTATAAACTCTGTTAAAACTTATAATATGTCAAATTTCTTATCAATAATGTCATTCATAATTGAAACTTGTAAGTTCTTAATTGAAATAAAGAAAATAAGTGAAAAAAAGTTTTGGAAATTATACTGCCTATAGAGGAGAGTGACATGTAGGATAATCTTATTTAATGGATCTTAAACTTCCCTAAATTCATTTTCATGCTTTATCTTCTTTGGAATCATAAAAAATTGTTGAAAACCATTATGTTCCTCCATCGCTCCACTAGACATATAAAAGTAGTCAATAGGTCTTCTGATGGTATGGTTAGTAGGAGAAGTTTTAGGTCAAATTTTCATCTTGATAAATAGTACACTTAGTACACTTCCATTTCATTATATGAATTATAGGATTGGTCACTTTTTCTTTATGAACCATGCTTAAGAAGTTGATTTTTTTTATGTATACTAATCCCCACACCCTATAGATTTTTTTTTTTTCTCAGTTAGTCTATATAAACCACTTATTTAAATTTATTCCATATTAAATGGACATCATTCTCTCATATTTTACATATTTTTTTCATGTTTTAATATTAATTTATGATCACAACATCTCAAGTTGTAGGTTGAGACCTATATTGCTAGTTGTAGGCATGATCCACTAATTATAGAGGTTATTATACTTATAATGGTTTCATACGAAGGTGTTATGTTTTGTATCGTGTTTCCCACATATTTTTAATCATCTCTAATTACAAACTCAGTCTTAAAGGAGATCACTAATAGATTTGTAGTCAACCTCCAACATAGTCAGACCTTCCTACATAACTGTCATACACAGTCAACTAAGTGAGATGTTTTGAAGTGTTGATAATTTTCATGAAAAGGTAATTTTTTACACACTATTAAACAATAAAAATAAATATAATCCACTAAAATTACATGTAATATCATGTGATAATTAGTTCTCTAATATGCACAATCTTATACCATTGATGTACATCTACAAGTTTCCCATAGAAGGCCAAACACATTGAAATGAATCATTTGAAAAGGTGTGAGCTATTTCATGGTGGAAGGAATATATTTGAATAAATTGAGGTCATAATTTAATTTTAATCCTATGCACTATGCATGTTTCTCATACCTCTACTCATTGCCCTATATATTGAAATGTCCACCTACAAGTGGCTCTCATAGAGATCTAAAAGTATTGCATAGAGAGTTAGAACATGTTATAGAACTTCATCAGGTTTGAGAATGTTTAAAATATCAAAATAATCATTATTGAGGTCATTGAGAGGAAGGTAGGATTTAAAATCCATGTTCAAGTTGGAAAATGAGATTTAGGAACAAGTTTCCTTAAAATCTTCAAAAAAGAGCCCTATGTACTTTTGGTGCTACCATATGATGAGATGGTAAGGAGTCTAGATGAATCCAAATTATCATATCATAAATTTTTATCTTAGGGGAGATTAATTTACCAAAGTAAGTATAAATTTTTTTTCAATATGTGATGATTAAGAGGCTTCTAAATCATGTAATTATTCGCTACAACTTTTCAGTGTTTACTACAATATTTTGAACCTCTAGGTGATCTTACATTTCAAGATAGTAATATAAGAGCATGTCTTCATGATAAAAGACTCTATTAAAGGTGAGAGAAACATTATTTATTAAATAAAATTTCATAAGGATTTGATTTCAAGGTATAAATCTATATCACCACCTATAGGTGCCTTTCCCTCAAAAGGCTTACCTACAGTTGACTATATGTACCTACTTGCAAGTTCATAGGTGAACCTTGGTGATTAGGTCTATAAACATAAAAACATACAAGTTATATTTGTTTAAAATAATTAAAATGTGTCATAAAACATGTAACACATGTTTAAAGAGATGAAATTCAACCTACAGTACCTCTGATACTCTAAAAATGGTCAACTGCAATTGACTATAGCATGACAGTGAGCTAGAACATAGTGATTTGGAGGATAGCCAAGCATAAGCATGATGAGACAAGTTTAAATTAATTTTATTTGATCATATATTACATAAATAAGGTCTTATAACATGAAAAAAAGACTAACCTTGTAGTGTAAAACTATAGGTAGGTATTTTTTCTAAGGAAATACATAGTCATACTTGACTGTCAATTTGGCCTTATCAAGAAAAAGTTAAGCATTGAAGAGTTTGTAAAGTTTGAGTGTTTATATAAATGATAGGGGATTAAAAATGGTTATATTTACTTAATAATACTTTAAAATAGTATAAATATGGCATGGAAGGGTTCCCAAGAACAAACTACAATCTGTATTTGTAAACCGTGCAGTCAATGAGCCATATAGGAGTCTATCTTATATTTTAGGGTGTTTAAGGGTGCTAGGAGTATCAAACAACCCTAAAAATTTATACATAGTGTCACCAAAAAATTATAAATAACCTCATATACTTTTTTTTATTATTTAATAGGGGATATTCCCTCTATTTTATCTCAAATAGAAGGCACTCCAAGATGAACAAACCCTGTAGGTTTATTGCAAAAATGATATGAAGGTGAGCTAGAAAAATTGGATCCTTTTAGGAAGGTTTAGTATGTTTTTTTATACTTATAAAAAACATATAAAATCCATCATATTCATATAAATATACTTATAAGTGGTTGTGGGTAACAAAGCACAGTCAAGACCTTTACATCTAGACTAGGCCTATTACCCATTTGGAGGTCTAATAACACTTCTAGGGCTCGATGATCATTGAGAAACATTTTATCACCTTAATTAGGAGTTATAAGGTGGGAAAAAAACCTTTTTTTTTGAATAAAAATCCCACAAATAGGCCAACCTTATCTCAAACCAATTCAGGCTTGCATAAAATGCCTTGGGTGACTCGAGAGGCCAAGTTTGGAAGCTCATAACAGCATGGATGCTTAGCATGGGAGATTAAGGAGATGGGATAAGTTTAAGAGGGTCCCAAACTTTTATTTTTTGTAATTTTTTCATAGGTTTAATGTCATACCTTTATGAACAAATGTTAAGGTTTAAAAACACCTAAAACCCTCTAGAACCCTTACTAAGGACCCGATTGGAAATATGAAGAAAGAGAGGCATCTAGGAGGGCTATAATGGATTGAGAGATGATTTTAAATTATAGAGTATTCTATATGGATCTTTCCCATCATATTTGATTCCACCTTAATTGTACGAATAGGGTGTAAAAATAGTTTTCTTGATAGTTTTTTGTGTTGTTTAAGTGCAAAAAGGTTTCAAAGGATGAAAATCATTTTGGGAGTAATATTGGGATCTAATGTAACCTAAAATATCCATTTTTTACATCAAATAATATCAAAATTACCTCTATAAGTACTTCATCTCAGCCAATCCAAACTAGCATAGTGAACAAAGAGTGATCACCATAAGAGGAGATGAAAACTTTAATTGGGAGGCCTTTTAAGGTCTAACTAATGAATATAAGGGTTCAATACTCTTCATAGGTGTCGCATCACCTTTTATATGAATTGGATTGGAAAACTGAAGACCACCTTGGTGCTAAGTGTGAAGGGTGAGTGAAAGGAGGGTGATTATGATTGTAGGTAGTGATAAATCATGTCCAAAATAATTTCAATGATTAAGGACACAACCAATGCATGTTGGGGATTTTTTATAACCCCCATTTATATTTCAATCATCTCATTTTTCCCTAGTCCATTGTGGAGCACTCGTGTAAGATCAAATGATGAAGCTAGTTTCTAAGCAAGAAAATGAAAAGTCATGTGCCACATTTGAGGAGTTTCATGCCTTTGAGGGATATTTGTCCAAATAGACCTTGCATGGTCTATTCCATATTTTTTTATATTATATATATAATTCCTTCTCTCATCTTGATGCCTATTTTGGTGACTCTTGTACTTCATTCTCTTCTCTCTTCTATTAATTTATATAAGTACTAGCCATTTTGGCTCTTGTTAATTAATTCCACTCCATGTATGGCAAATCCCTATTGGTTTTTATTTTTACTTTTAACAATAATTTTAATCTATTTTTGATTTTATGAACATTTTTTATAAGTATGTGAAGTTATGAATTGTGAGATTTAGTGATAAGTTATATCCTTGTTTCTCCTTATCCTTTCATGTTTATGCAAGAGTTATCATTTTAATAGGTAGTATAGAGTGTAGCTAGTGTGTTATGATCCTTTCAAGTGTATAAATTCCCTTAGATACATAAATTTAATCTCTAGTATACTTACCTTGAGTTGTCTCATGCATATCACCTTTATATTGAAACACTTATGTTAGAACATCTAGGACTTGGGAGCTAGTTTGTAGGTCTTATTTCTTAGTGAAAGAAGTATGAATATATTTTGGAAATCCTTCTAGTGTATCAACTCCTTAGATTATTTTTATTTCATATATACTTATATCCCTTTTCCCAAAAACAAATATTTAGTGTAGGTGATAATCACTTCAAGGTAAATTCAAGGAGCTGGCCCTTAAAACTAGAGGTATACTTCTATTATAGGCAAATACACTTACCTAGAAATATTCCCATGTTTCCCAAATATGGAAGAGGCTTGAACAACCTCCTTTAGGTTGAAATATTTGGTGACAAAATTTTTTCCCAATTGGATCCATTATCCTAAAGATAACTTGTCAAGGTGAATGTTGGTCTTGATAACATCAGTTATAAATGGTGTGCTACTTAGCATTTAATGACTCCATTCAATGTAAAATCTAGTTAAAGACCATTGTTTTTTCATATATTTTCTCTCATACTTCATGGTCCTTACTAGGTCATCTTCTATTAAATTATTCAATCCCATCAATCCACCTCTTCAACCTAAACTTTTTTTTGAAGTTAAACACCCTTAGCTTATTTTGTCCTTTGAAGATCAAGAGGATTTTGCTAGCCAAAAAAGTGAAGAGCTTGAAAAAATTATGGATAAGTAACATTCCTTTCCCTACCTTTAATAATAAAAATATAATTCATCTTGATGAATATGATGACATTCCCCCTAATGCTACAAAGAGTGTGCCTACATTCAATGGTGAAGGTCATGTCACACCTAGTGATCACATGAGGGATATCTTCAATTTCTATAGTTTACACAATGTCACTGAGGAAAATGTTTCCATTAGACTCCTTTACATGTCCCTTAGAGGGAAAGAACTTGATTGTTATATGACTTTACCCATTAGATGCATCATAACATGGGATGACTTTGAAGTGTTGCTTACTTCAAGATTTAAGGATGAGAGTGACCACACTTCACTCATGCATCAACTTAATGTGATGAAATATCCCCTAAGGAAACAATGCATGACTTCAATGAGAGGTTCCAAAAGACTTGGCATAGGTTTCCTCCTCTCATGAGACTACCTACTAGTTTTGTCTTTCTTCCATACCTGAGAGCCTTTGATATTGATATTTACATCATGATACAATCCATGGGTGGTTTCACTCTTCCTAAAGTATATAAACTCACCATTAGAGTAGAGAATGGCCTCATTCAAGATGGAAAGCTACCTCCAAAAATTTATAAGCCTTTATTTCCTAATATTCCTTCTAATACTCCAAGTGTGGCCCAAGTTCTTAATGCCAACACCGAGCTTAGAGCTACCCCTAATAAGGTATATTATGCCATAGATAAAGGTGTAGAAACTCAAATGTTAAGAGCTCAAATTAGGTAAGCAAATATTTAACAAGGTGATCATCAAAATACTTATTCCTATCATTAAAAATATGGCCAACAATATGGGATAGAAAAAGGTTAAGGTAAGTCTAACTTCAATAGGCCTACTAATGTGTACAATTGCAACTCCACATCCAACATAAGAGAGATGGTACCGGTACATATCAACTTGCTACAATGATAAGATTGGAAACAAGGACAATTCATGGATTTTAATTAAGGTGGAGAACAAGACATAGTTGCTCAAGGAATATTCAATCCTCTTCTATCAATATAATATGAAGTCTTAATGCAAGCAAGTAGAGGTTGGGAGTGCCAAGGAGAAAGCGTCACCAACTTCCTAGTTGAGGACACTTTTGTGATCAATAAAGTAACTTATATTTTAGATAATATAAGAGCCAAGATAAAGGATTTAGGAGGTGATAATAATGTGCCTACAAGTTATTCTAATCCTCTGCTAAGGCAACAAGGCATGACTACAAGCATGGCATTCCCAAACACTTCTACACCTCTTCCAAATCAGAATGTGGTAAGGTCTGATCGAGGTGCCTCAATTCCTAAAGTTATAATAAATACTTTGCCTCTAAGTAATCAAGATAAGGTAAAAAATTATACTATAAACATAGTGGATTCATTGAATAATTCCAAGGCATCAATTTCCCTTTTAGATGTTTTCTATATGCCTATCCAAAATGAGCTCTTAAAAAAATAGTTATCCACTATACCTACTAGTCCTTCACCTAAAATAAATAGCCATGGTCATGTAGCTCTCAAAAATTCCCCTAACAACATTATGGAACCATCTACCAAATCCAAGAATCCTCCACCTTTCTACCTCACTCTCATAATGGGTGACAAACTTGTACACAATTGCATAGTTGATAGTGGTGCTTATACATCAGTCATACCCAAAGTTGTAGCTAATAAGATGGGCCTAAAATATGAATCCCCATAGTAAAGCAGTGCTTTAGTTAGATGGTACACCTATTGAGATAATAGGGTTGATCAAAATTTGAATTTTTTCCTCCATGATTGTCCTAGTTTTCCCATCCCTCAAGACATTATTATTGTAGACTTACCTGATCATTTTGCAATCTATCTTTCAAGAGATTTTATAGCCAAGATAGGTGGATACCTCTGAGCTGATTGATCTTTATTAGATTTTAGAACAAGATATGGAACCAAGGTGATTATAATAACTCAACCACTTTCAAGGTTTCACATTGAACCTTATGTAGAGATAATTTAAAATTTTAATCATTTAACCAATGAGAAAGAGGATTCTAATGTGGATGATTACGATTCTTCCAAGATTGAGGACATATCTGACTTGTTTCTAGATGACTATGGTGCAGATGCTTATGAGCATGATCCTTATGCATAATTTAAACAAACTAACCTTGGAACATATATCATCCATGAAGAACCATTTGAGCAAGCTAAGGTAAGTGTTAAACATTCTTTCTCACAAGATTTTGAGAGTAAATACTTGATTCATATATATGATGAGGATAGATTAAAGAGTTTGATAGATCAACAAAGTGAGAAGGAGGATGTCTTTTTGCCTATAATTGATTAATCTACCCTTGATGATGACATTCATGAGGAAGAAGAAGATGACTTATGGTAAGGTTTCAATGTCATATGTTAAAAATTTGACCAGTTAGGTAAGACCCCTTCTCCTCCAAATGATTTCATATCTTATTTAAATCTTGTTGATGAAACTAATGAGCATATTTTTAGTGTTCCATCAAGCATGAAAGTGTATGTCAATCTACTATCCAAAGGTCTCTAATCATAAATGAGTCTCATGAGTCCAAGTCAGATTTGATTGTGCTTGAAGAATAGATAAAATCCCCATCTAAGGTAGAATAATTTACATAGGTGTTATAACATAAATAAGAGGAAATTGATGACCATATACATAAAGTATGGTCTACCCAAGGGGAGAGCAAAGTTGAGGTAGTTGTCATACATTATAATATGCATTTTGAGGAATTTAAATCATATATGATAGATATAAAGATAATTTCATTCCCAATCATGACCCTTGGAAAGAAAGATAAGTCATTTATGAGATCTCAAGGTAGACCACTTGCAGGCATGAGAAGATAGATGGTTAGTCATTTCACCATCTACCTAGTCAAGTCATTGATGATGAGCATGTTGCACATGTTAGATTGCCTTCATGGAGTGACAAAGATGAAAGAGTAAACATATATGACCCTATTTGAATTATGGTAATATTTTTTTCACCTCAAGAGTGAGGTTTTGTAAATACTAGGTTAGGTGTGTGTCTTTTATTTTAATGATGTGTGTTGTGATCCATAAGTGTTCTTGAGAATACATGTTTGTTCCTTTAGTGTGTCTTATCTTGTGTGTCTTTTATTTATGTTTTAATTTGGTTTCAAAGGCAAACTTAGTTTTAAGCCTGTGCATAGGTGATTCATGGCCCAATGGATAGGATTAGGATACTAGTCTTGGTATAGTAAGCATACCACCCTAAGAAATCACCAAGATTATTGACTATTTTGACCACATGTCAAAATAGGTCAACCCCCTATATTAAAAAACTTATATAAGAGTCTATCTATATGTAATAAGATGTTTTATAGTTAATGTGATGTCATTTAATGAGTTATTAGCCTTGGTCATGGTCAATTTTAGTCCTTGTGTCATTTTATGTCACTTAGGGGTCATTTTAGAGTCATTAATGAAGGTGGTATAGTTTCCATTGATATACAAGTGTTCTAAACTCTCTTCCAATGTCCAATATGTCATATTATTTTTCAATAATGTTAGTCCTAATTGAAACTTGTATGTTCCTAACTAAAATGAAGAAAACAAGTGAAAAGGAGTTTTGGCAATTATATGGCCTATAAAGGAGAGTGGAACATGGGATAAGCTTATGAAATGTCTCTTAAACTTCCATAAATATATTTCCATACTTTATCTATTTTGGAAGCATCAAAAATATCTAAAAACTATTTTGTTCCTCCATCACTCCACTAGACATACAAAACTGGTCAACAGAGTCTTCTAATGGTATGGCTAGTAAGAAAAGGTTTAGGTCAAATGATCCTAGTGATAGATAATAAACTCAATCCAATTCCATTTCATGGTAGGAATTCTAGGATTGGTCACTTGTGATTTATGAACCATGATTAATAAGTTGACTTTTTTTCTGTATACTAATTCCCACCCCTTGTAGGTTTTCTCTTTTTATTAGTTAGTCTATACAAACCACTTGTTTAAATTTATTATATATGACATGGACATCATTATCTCATGGTTCCCATATTTGGTTTAATGTTTGAAGATTAATTGATGAGTACAATATCTCAAGTTGCAGGTTGAGACCTCTATTACTAGTTGCAGGCATGATCAACCAATTATAGAGGTTCTTGTCCTGATAATGGTTTCAAAAGAATGTGTTATTTTTTTATCATGTTTCCCATTTATTTTTAATCCCCTCTCCTTACAAAATCAGACTCAAAGGTAATCATCAATAGAGTTACAGTCAACCTCCAACACAATCAAACCTTCCTGCATGATTGTCATACATAGTTAATTGAGTGAGATGTTTTGAAGTGTTGAGAATGTTTATGTAGAGGTTATGAAGTTTTTAAAGAGTTTATACACACTCTTAAACAAGAAAATTCAAGATAATCCACTCCAATGATATGTGATAATATGTGACAATTAGTTCTCTAATATGCACAATCTTATACCATTGATGTACATATATAGGTTTCCCATAGAAGGCCAAGCACATTGAAATGAATCATTTGAAAAGGATTGATCTCTTTTCATGGTGGAATAAATCCATTTGAATACCTTGAGAAGGTTTAAGGTTGATTATAATCCTATGCACTATGAATATTTCTCATGTCTCTACTCATTGCCCTATATATTAAAATGTCCACCTATAAGTGGCTCTCACAGAGATCTAAAAGAGTTTCATAGAGAGTTGGAGCATGTTAGAGAGCTTCATTAGGTTTTAGAATGTTTAAAATGTCATAAGAATCATGATTTGGGTCATTGAGAGGTAGGTAGGCTTAAAATCCATGTTCAAGTTGGAAAATGAGATTTAGGGATAAGTTTCCTTAAAAACTCTAAAAGAGAGCCTTGTGTACTTTTGGTGCTACCATATGATGAGATGGTAGGGTGTCTAACTAAATCCAAATGATCCTATCATAAAGCCCTATCCTAGGGAAGATGACTTGAATAAAGTAAGTGGAAATTTAGTTTCAATATGTGATGATTAAGAGGCTTACAAATCATGTAATTGTTCACTGCAACTTTTTAGTGTTTATTACTATATTTTGAACCTCTAGGTTATTTTCCATTCCAAAATATCAATATAAGAGCTTATCTTTATGGTATATGGATCTATTGAAGGTAAGATACACATTATTGAATCAAGTAACTTTAATAAGGATTGAATAACAAGGTATCAACCTATATCACCACCTACATGTTCCTTGCCCTCAAAAGGCTTACCTACAATTGACTGTAGGTTGTTACTTACAAGTTCATAGGTGAACCTTAGTGATTAGGTATGAAAACATAAACACATTTAGGTTGGAGTTATTTCCAATACTTCAAAGGTGTTATATACCATGTAAAACGTGTTTCAAGAGATGAAATTCAACCTATAGGACCTATGATACTCCAAAAATGGTCAACTACAATTGACTATAGCATGACAGTGAGCCAGAATGTAGTGATTTGGAGGATAGCCTAGCATAAGTATGATGAGACAAGTTCAAATGAATTATATTTGAGTATATATGACCTCAATAATGTCTTAGAGCATGAAAAAAATACTAACCCTATAGTTTACAATTACATGTAGGTATCTTTTTTGAGGAAATACACAGTCACACTTGACTATCAATTTGGCCTTGTCAAGAGAAAGTTATGCATTGAAGAGTTAGTAAAGGTTGAGTGTTAATATACATGAGAGGGGATTAATAGTGGTTATATTCACTTAATTATACTTTCATATAGTATAAATAGTGAATGGAAGGGTTCCCAAGAATAAACTATAGACCATATTTGCAAACCTTATAATCAGTAAGCCACACAAGAGTCTATCTTGGATTTTAGGGTATTTAAGGGTGTTCGGAGTATCGACCAACCCTTAAAATTTATACAGAGTGTCATCATGAATTTTTAAATCACCTTGTATACTTTTTTTCATGATTCAATAGGGGGGATGCCCTCTATTCTATTTTAGATAGAGGGCACTCCAAGATGAACAAACCCTATAGGTTTAGTGAATAAATGACATAAAGGTGAGCTAGAAACTATTGGAGCCTTTCAATAAGGTGTAATAATTTGTTTTGGACTTATAAAAACATATAAAATCCATCATATTCTTATCAATATACTCAAAAGTGGTTGTGGGTAACAAAGCACAATCAAGACCTTTAGGTCTAGACTATACCTATTACGAATTTGGAGGTCTAATACCACTTCTAGGGATATATGATAATTAAGAAACATTGGATCACCTTAATGTGGAGTAATAATGTGGGAAACAACCTTTTTATTGAATAAAACCCCATAGAGAGGCCAACCTTGGCTTAAACCAATTCAGGATTGTACAGATTGCCTTGGGGGACTCGAGAGGCCAATTTTGGAAGCTCACCACAATGTGGATGCTTATCATGGGGGTCTTAGGAGCTGGGATAAGTTTAAGAGGGTCCCAAACTTGCATTTTTTTTTTAAAAACATAGGTTTAATGTCATACCTTTATGAATAAATGCTAAGGATCAGAAATACCTAAAACCCTCCAGAACCCTTATTAAGGACCTGATTGGAAAGATGATGAAAGAGAGGTATCCAAGAGGGATATAATGGATTGGGAGATTATTGTAAATTTTAGAGGATTATCCTAGGATATTTCCCATCATATTTTCTTCCACCTTACTTGTATGAATAGGGTGTAAAATTGGTTTTCTTGATATTTTTGTGTGTTGTATAGGTAAAAAAAGGTTTCAAAAGATGAAAATAATTTTTGAAGGATGATTGGGACATAATATAACCTATAATATCCATTTATTACATCAGATAATCTCACAAGTACCTCTAAAAGTACCTTCATCTCAGCCAGTCTAAATTGGCATAGTGAACAAAGAGTGATCACCAAGTGAGGAGATGAAACCTCTAATTGGGAGGAATTTTAATGTCTTCTTGATGAATATAAAGGCATGAGGACTATTTAAAGGTGTCACATCACCTTATTTATGGATTGGATTAGAAAACTTAAGACTACCTTTGTGCCAAGTGTGAAGGGTGAGTGAAAGGAGGGTGATTATGACTGTAGGCAGTGATAACTCCTGTTTAAAAGAATGTCAGTGTTTAGGGACACAAACAATTCATGTTGGGGATTATTTTTAAGCCCCCCCTTTAATAGTGAAATCATCTCATCTATCCCTAGTGTATTTTGGATCACTCATGGAAGGTCAAATGATGAAGGAAGTTTCCAAGTAAGCAAATGAAGAGCCCTACACCACATTTGAGGAGTTTCATTCCTTTGAGGGATATTTTTCCAAGTATAACTTCCATGGTATATTCTATATTCCTTTATATTTTATATGTAATTAATTTTCTTAGCTTGACACCTATTTTGGTGACTTTTAGACTTCATCTCTTCTCTCCTCTCTCAATTTTTATAAGTATTAACCATTTAAGCTCTTGTTAATTAATTCCACTCCATGTATGGTGAATACCTTATGGCTTGATGTTGTACTTTTATTTTGAACAATAAATTAAATCTAGTTTTGAGTTCATGAAAAACATTTCTAAGTGTGTGAAGTGATGAATGGTGAGGTTTAGTGATAATTTCTATCCTTACTTCTCCTTAACTTGTCATGTTTATGCGAGTGTTCTCATTCCAATAGGTCATATAGAGTGTAACTAGTTTGTTACGATATTTTCAAGTGTAAAAGTGCTCTTAGATATATCAATCTGATATATATTCTACTAGCCTTGAGTTCTCTCATGCATATAACCTCTATATTGAAACACTTATGTTAGAACATCTTAGGACTTGAGAGCTAGTTTGTAGGTATTGTTTCTTAGTGAAAGAAGTATGATGGTATTATGGAAATCCTTTTGGTGTATCACCTCCTTAGAGTATTTTTATTTCATGAATACTTCTATCCCTTTTCCCATAAACAAATAGTTAGTATAGGTGATAATCACTTCAAGGTAAATTCATGGAACTATTCCTTAAACCTAGAGGTCTACTTTTATTATAAGTAAACCCACATACGTAAAAGTATTCCTATATTGCATAAATCTAGAGGATACTTGAACAACCTCCTCTAAGGTGAAATATTTGGTGACAATAATAAATTTATCTTATTTTTTGATAAATATCATGAGATCTTCACTTGGTCCTATGAGGATATGCTTGGTATTGACCATAGCATTATGGTGCACAATATCATCACTTATCTTGATACCAAACCTATACATGAAAAGTAACAGAAATCTCCACCTATAGTTTCCATCTTATGTCACAAAGAAATTATCAAACTTCTTTATGTTAATTTTATCAAACCAGTGGACTATTATGAATAGGTTTCTAATATTGTTCCTATTCATAAAAAGGTCATCATGGTCATTCATATTTACATGGATTTCCATAATATTAGTCTTGCTTATCTTAAGGATAATTTCCCTCTATCTTTAATATATGTCATTGTTGATTCCACCATTGGTTATGAAATGTTATCACTTATGGATGGTTTCTCAGGCTATAACCAAATTCAAATTTCCCCTAAAAATCAACATAAGACCATTTTCACCATAGAATCAAGTACTTATTGCTATGTTAAAATTCCCTTTGGACTCAAAAATGTCAGAGCTACTTATCAATGAGTAATGACTTGTATATTTCATGATTTTATCTATAAAATTATATAAACCTATGTAGATGATCCCATTGGTAAGTCTAAACTTCATAAGACTCATCTTTTTGATCTTGCCATCATCTTCGACTGTCTTCTTAAATATAAAGTTAGACTCAATCCTTACAAATGTGTTTTTAGTGTTACATCTGGAAAAATGTTAGGATTATTAATCTCTCTCTATAGCATCGATGTTAAACTTGATAATATTAATATTGTTGTCAACATGCCCATCCATCGATACATTCTAGACATTCGTACTTATCTTGGTAAACTTGGGGCAATTAGATGATTTTTCCTCAAAATGGATTACTATATCCACTTCATATATTCTCTTCTATAAAAAGCTAATGATCTAGAATGGATGGATCCCTATCAAAAATCATTTGAAAACATGAAAAAATAATTGCTGCACCCACCTACTCTTCATCCTCCTTCAAATAATTTATTTTTGATATTATATAGCTCTTCCACACTTATATTAGTTAGGGCAATTCTTGACCAACAATATAATATTGAAAGATAATATGAGATCTACTATATCATTTGAGGCCTCATTGATTATGAGAAATGTTACACAAAACCCATACATGATTGCCTTACCATATATTTTATAGTTGAAAAACTTTGATATTATATGCTTTATCAGACTACTTATGTCATCATCCATTCTGATCCCCTTCATCACTTCTCCTCCAAAGCCTTTCTTCTTAGAGATAGAATTGGCAAGTGGATATCCCTCATAGAATTTAATCTTTGAATTATTACTCTAATAGCTATTAAAATACAAATCATCATTGATCAACTTACCTCTGATCCTATCCCCACTACCAACCACATTCAAGATAATCTTCTTAATGATAATATTCTATATATTTAAGGTCTTAACCAAGCCATATCTCTCAAAGGTTACTTTATAACTTCACTATTTATCTTGAAGTAAGTAATCCCAATAAATCTATTATTCTTCCTGATACTACTAAACCAAAAGTAGTTATCAAAGAACTTCCTAAAATTAATGTTGATTTACATGAAAATACTTAGACCCTTCACTTTGATGGCACTAAATGCCTTTAAAGAGTTGGATCAAGTTATATTCTCATTACTACCCTTAGAAAAATCATCCTTCTATATTTTTGCTTAACGTTTGATGTCACTAAAAACATGGCCAAGTAAGAAGCTTTAATCTTAGGTATGAGAGATTATCTTGATTTAGATATCTAATACCTACATGTTTTAGGCTATTCCCAACTCATTTTTCATCAAGTCAATGGTGATTACTAGTGTAAAAGTGAGAATCTCATTTCTTATCATCAAATTGTAACTACTCTCACCAAATATTTTGTTTCTTATCATCAAATTGTAACTACTCTCACCAAATATTTCATTTATTTCACCATCAAGCCTATCCCTCAAGATCAAAATTCCATTGTTGATTCCCTTGCTTATTTAGCATTTTTTTTAATTTTACACCAAGTTCTTACTGATCCTACTTTTCTTATCCAAATAAAAAAATCATCTTCTATTCAACCAAAATACTCACTTATCTACCACACTGAGGTCTTCACCATTCAATAAAACCTATGGTATAAAGGCATCATTCAATTTCTAGAACACCAAACTTATCCTCCCAACTTATATTCCCATAAAAAAAAAACCCATATTCATAAACAAGATTTTAAGTATGCATTTTGATATAATATCCTCTATTATCATAATTTTGAAGTTACCTTGCTACATGTGTCATGCAAGATGAGGTTCCTCCTTTTCTTAAACAAGCACATGGGGGAATTTGTGATGGCCACTATAGTGAACATACTCAGCCTACAAATAATTATGTATGGGATAATTTTGGCCCACTCTCAAAAAATATGCTATCAAATTTGATAAAAAGTGTACTCTTTACCAGCTTCATGATGATTTAATATATTCACCTCTAGTTGAGTTTCAAAATTTGGAATCTCTCTAGATATTCTCCATATGGGGCTTTGATCTCAAAGGAAAATTACCTCAATCTCAAGATGGGCATGTCTATATAAACATAGCCATTAAATATTTTACTTAATGGGTCAAGGTTATGCTCTTTAAGTTCTCTTTCTTAGAAACCAAGTCCCAAATAAAAAAATCACCTTTAGCACCCATGTTTGATTTTCTAAATTGTATAGAGGAGAATAAAAAAATCTATCAAGAAATTTAAAATCCAAATCATTTGAAATAAAAATTAATGATATATAAAAGGCAACATACAAATCTCAAAAGTCAAAATCACACTAAAATACATGATTATAAGCACATCTCATATCTCCAATCGAAGATCTAACTCCATAGTTAGCTTCATAATAGAGCCGAGGTCCATTAGGGTGTGATAGACCATTAGATTAGAATAGGAGAATTCAACAAACTCTATGGTGCTATCTAATTTCTCACACAAGTACCAATCTTTATAGTAAATTGATGGCTCTATAAGGCATCCTGAATAATTGAGAACATGTTATGGGAAGATAGGTCTATTTTAATTTTCATGCATATAGATTTCATGGGATGATCTACATACTTCATTTATTAACTTAAGACTTGTGTGGGTAATAGAAGTTATTCAAAGTCCTTAAGGTCAAAATTCTTCTTGTTTTGACAAACCTAATTTGAGTGTCTTGACTTTGATAAAGAGTTCCTCTACCTTGATTTTTCCTTCATTCTCCCCTTCACCCATTTCATTTTTTCCCTTGACAGGTAAATTGTGATTTTAAATCTATTTTCCCCTTTTCTATACTTTTTTCTTCTTCACATCTTTAAAAACATGGTAACACTACTTTGTTTCAATTTTATCTATCTTTAGAACAAAACAATATGATTGAGTGATTATGGATTACTTTATTTGCACCATAGCTCTACATTTTTAGATATGTCTTGATTTCTTTTACCATTTGTCATTGTTGTACCACCCTTTTTGCAGACACCTAATTTTTTTCTACTTTCATGTAATTTTTTCATTATTGAGTGAGTTTGGTTTGTTACTTCTCACTCATCAATATTGTTTTTCCTTTTATGCATCATTTTCTATTGATGATTTATTAAGGATTGTTACTTATCATTCATCAATATTGTTTTACCATTATTTTTACTTGCCCATCTATGTTTAAGTAAGGATTGTTATTATTTTCACATTGATGTTTGATTACCATCTTTTTCACATGTATCCTTGGTTTGACTTGGTGTGTTTGTCTTTCTTACTTAAGGTTTACTTGTTTAAATTCTTTGGTATTTAATAGCATTGACTTTTTGGTTTCCCAATTTACTATCAATTTTTTACTTGGTCATTTGGTCTAACATAGCACTTGTCACCCCATCTTGCCAAATTTCCAAGTGCATCCCATCCACATAGCACCAATTATCTTGGTTTTCTTGCATTTGTTTATTTTTTATCTTTAATTTTTTATTATTGGGTTTGTCAAAAGTAGTCTTTGTTTCTTCCACAATCAAAATTACAAACACAACAGACAACCTTCTAGCAATAAAGGTAAGTCAAAGTACACATACATTTACTTTTTTAGTTATTTCTCTTTCTATCATTTAAATTTGAGTTATTTTTGCTATAAAATAATGTAACATTTTTTCAGCTTCAACATTGTGTGTTACTATTTTATTTGTCAAAGCATCATTCCCTATTCACCTAAGTAACGCATGATGAGCTTTGAGTGGGGCATATATATACACATAATATTTTAAATTTTTATCAATTACTAATGTTTTCTATCTTATAAGAATCTATCGAGTCTTAATATTTTTAAGTATATGCCTTAAGGGACACACTCAAAAAGGGGTGGGCAAACCCATGATGCTTCATAGAATTATTGTCCTTTATTTCCACTTGTTATCAATCTAACCAACTCCTAAAAACATTCTCATAGGTTTTGTCTCCTCTTTTACACACTCCTCTAGTCTTTTACCACCTTCATTAGCCCTTTTCTTAATCTAAAACCTCTTTTGATAGTTTACATGACTATGTCAGTTGTGTCAACCTTGTACTCTTATTGACAAAACTTATTAAGGGTCTAGGTTGGCCCCTAGTTGACCTAGTGATTTTTTTTCAATAACGATATTAGGTCGATCGAGTTGACCCTATTGGCCAAAAATTTTAGAAGGGCTTAAAGTTAGATATACCTATATAAACACACTCATTTTGACATTATTTGAGATTAGACAAGATTTATTATTCATTTTCACTTCTTTACAATCTAATCTTCCAAAATTATACTTGAGGAGTCTTAGCTTAGGGTTTTTCTTTGGATAAGAATCTAGTCTTGTAGAGAAGTCTTGGATGCTTTAGCCTTTCTTTGTGATATTTTAAAACCAAACAACCTCTTGTGAGACACATTTGTCTAAGGTAGAGATTGAGTCTTAATGGGTTTCTCTTTTAGATAAGTATTTCTAACTTTACTCCTCTCTTTAATAGATAAAAGTAGCATAAGTAATGGCTTTTAAATAATACTCTCTCTCTCCATGAATTAGGGTTTTACTATACATAGCTTAATTATGATTATCTTATGTATGTTTACTTTTATGTTTACTAACCCCCTTATTATGCCACTAGATTTGGTGAGCACTAAATTATACTTTTTTTATTTTTTATTAGTATAGTGAATATGAAAACATAGTACCTAGTTAGGGTTATTCCATGATTTTTCTTGATTGGAGGCTTTGGAACCCTCCCTAGTGAATTTATTATGATAATAGATCCCTTGATTAAGTTCAGTAGATTTATATTAGTCATGTTCCTAATTATCTAATGTATCCCCAATTAAAAGTGTAAGTAGGATATATCTTCTCTGAGATATGATTGATTTGTATATCTGATGCATTTCTCATTACATACAAGATATTTTGGTACCCCATCCCTAGATCCCCAGTATTAGTTACTAAAGATCATACTAATTTCTTTCCCAACCCCCAATATTTATTAGATAATAATTTATATGTATATTGGCCACTTCCACCTATACATATCCTATATAATAGAGGCAGAGGGGGAGAGGGAGAGGAGGATTGAAAATCCCACCACTATTTAGGGAATACAGGCATGAGGTTTGGAGTCTAGTCTATCTCCTTAGGTTGAGATGCTCATATAATAACCATATACTACCTCTACCAATAGATAGGGGATTTAGAAGTCCCTTTCCTTATATATAGAGGGGCCTCAGGCCAGGTTCACTTACCCATATTTTATACTCATATGATGAGTTGAGATATGAACTAAATATATAGAGAGAAGAGACCATTGTATATATATATGGGAGGCCCATTTATTTATTCTATCTGGGAGGCATTGAGTTGAGATTTAGATCCCTATCCCCATCCCCATCTATATAAAGGAAAGTAAAGTAAAGGCATTTACTTTGAACTAATCTATTTGGGTATCTTGAAAAGTTCAAAACTGCCCCCCTCTATCTATATAGATGAGGAAGATAAGCATGAGCCTCTGCCTCTGACTCTAACTTTGACTCCAACTATCAAGAGGAGAGTATTCCACCCTGTATCTATTTGTTTGCAGAGAATCCTTATCACCCAACCATATATGGCGTGGGGAGAGTCGAGTGTTGACATATATAGATATATAGTACCTTTTTTTCATTGGTTGAGTACCAAGTGCTTATACTGAATCTATATATATATATATATATATATATATATATATATATTAACCTCGATTGGTTATGCATAAATGCCATATATAAATAGGTGAGTCTAATGATAGGATATATATCTATATATAAATTGATACTCAGTTCTTGTGTGTGTGTGTGTTTGTGTGTGTGTGTATGTGTGTATGTATGTATGTATGTATGTATATATATATATATATATATATATATATATATGTACATATATACATACATACATACATACATATATGTATATATATACATATATACATACATACATACATATATATATATATATATATACATATATATGTGTGTGTGTATATGTATGTATATATATATGAACTAGAGCCCTATCCCCTATCTATATATGGATGGGCTAGGGGTTGTTGGTTGGTTTGAGTGTCGATTATAAAGAGTCTTCCTTGATCAACCAACCTAGTTTGATCAGGATTTTTCCTCTCCTCACTTCATGTTCTAAAATAAGGTTCTATATATAGGGTCAGTTCCTGAGGATTCTATATATAAGGTTAGTAGAGGATTCTATATATAGGGTTGGTCATCGAGGATTCTATATATATGGTCAACCATTGTCAAGCTAGAGAGTCATTCTAGTTAGTTATTTATTCCATCATTATTATGGTTTGAACTTAGATAAATGATCAATTCCAGTTCCCAGTTTCTATAGATAGTGATAGATCGAGGTGGTTAGTATATAGAGTTTAATTAGTACTCTCTTGATAGGGATAAACCATCAGGTCAACTATATATAATATGTATTCTTCTCTTTCCCCCTATATGGAATATGGAATAGGCCAATGAGAGAGCCTAGTTATATCTAGAATATAGTAGCCTCTTACCTCGATAGGGGAAGGGGAACCCCCGAAGCCATATATATATATATATATATATATATATATATATATATATATATATATATATATATATATATATATAGTCCCATATATCTATCTATCCCCCCAACCCAAAATAGAGGGTTTTTTTAGCCCAAGATAGCTTTTTTTTTCCCTCCCTATATATCTTATCTTGAGTGTTGACCCTTATATCTATATGGGACTCTTAAGCATAGCAAATAGGATATACTCTTGAGTATATCCCCCCAACATCTCTATATAGGGTATATCTAGCTTATCTTGAACATAGCCCCTATATCTATCTAGGACTCTTGAGCATAGTGAATATTATATACTTTTGAGCATAGTGAATATTATCTTATCTATATAGTGTCCCCCCTCTCTATATATATGGAGTTGTTTTGGCCCAATATCTATATATCTATATGGGTTTTTTTGGCCCTCTATATATAAATTAAACTAAACTATAACTACCTCTAAACTCCCACATATATATATATAAGGCTCAAATCTAAACTATAGCACTCGATTGCTAAATATCTATCTAGAGTTGTAATATATAGATATGGGTGCCCTATCTTTATATATGGGAGATAGATGAAGGGGAGGGAAACTATATACTATCTATACTATAATAGGTATAGGAAATCTCCCGACAGCCTAATATAACTCTATATTATATCTAGATAGGGGAGGAAATCAAAGGAAAGCCTCATCCCCATACCCATATATCTAGAGGGGGTTGAGCACCCCATTTACATATAGATATAGGGGAACCTATTGTTCAAGTGGGAGACCCTTAACCTCTCCAAATTGTTGTAAATAAGATGACTGAGAAGGGGGTGAATTAGTCTTCAAAACTTTTCATTTATTCAACTTGATCATGCATAAACCATTCTTACAAACATATACATCTTAGTAAGCATAAGCATCAAAACGTAAGATCATGAAACACATGAACATAACATATACATGGGAAACCCTCTTAGGGAAAAAAACCCACTGATGAAGAAAATGGACTATATTCCTATAGGATAAACATTAATATTTAGTTGAGTACCCACTCAACTTAGAGCACCAACCCCAATCTATCAAGTACCATCTTAGCAGAGTCTTTAGCTGAGCACAAACCCATCAAGGAGCACCAACCCCTAATTTATCAGGAACCCACTTGGTTTTAACAAGATCTAACTTGCAAGAAGGCACCAACCTCCTAGATGACTTAGCACCAACTCAACCACCTAATTGTTTGATCACCTTCAAAAAACCTTGTTGCTTCTATAATAGATGATGATCTTCTCTTTTAGTTCTTCACTCTCTTTAGTCCCTCTCAAACTAGTCTTTAGCCTTCTTCACTCAACTAGCCCTCTTCATGGATTTATTAGGTCTTTTAACCTTGATCCTCAAATTTAGAACCTTTGTTGGATATTCATAACACTTCATTGATGGTCCATATGACCTCCTTCTGCTCACAAATGATCTATGTCATTTATTTATCATGTTATGATATAATCCTCTTAGCATGCACTCTAAGCACTACCATAATAGGCCTAATTTCCTTACTTTTATACAAGTCACATGATCATATCCTTCTGTGTCAGCTACATATATCAATTTACCCTTCCTCCTCTTTTAGGCTTATGGAGACATAATAGGTCCTCTTAACAACACATTACCCTTTGATATTTCTTGAAGTATATCCAAACACCTCAAATGGTAGTAAAAAATCATAATCCACTCTAATATCCCTTATCCAACTTCATTTTATGTCTAAAATACCTTTTCATTCTAACTACCACTTGAACCCTTCTTCAAATCACTACTTATAAAAGCCCTATGCATATACAAAAACTTTGTCTTAAACAATTGAGGTATATACTCAATTTTTAAAAACAATCATGGCCATAAATTACATATTAAAAATCTCACAAACTTCATTTGATGCTTCAACTTAGGGTAAATAAGCTCAAATAGTTCTCTACAAGATATTCACTTAGAACTACCAACTGAATTCAAAACACAGTCAAGGAAATATGAACATCTAACACATGATTGAATATATTCAAAGGATTTAAATACATGTCTAGGATCTTACAACATCCTTATATCAATTTAAATCAATTAGATCAAGAATTCTAATGAAAACTATTGGTCTTATAGACCAATATTCTAACCTTCTCTTTCATAGACTCTACTTAGTCAAATAATCCATTTTGGCTTCAATGTTTCATCTAATTGCATTGACTTCCAAGCTTCTACAAACCATGGACAGGTCACTCAAGACCCAAACAACATAAGTGTGTATTTTAATGCATCACTCTTTCATGAAAACACATCATAAATAATCTTCTCTTTGATCTAATTTCCTCACTGTCTGCACCATAGGGTTTGTTAGCGACTGGTCAACTTTGATTACAAATTTTGTATACCTAAGATCTATAACCTATCTAAAAATATTCATTAATAATAACTAAAATTCTTACACTTTGATCTTCATCTACTTAACAACTTTGACTCGATCAATTCTATCTTCTACAGCAAGTTTTTGAAAGACAAACACTTTTCTATAGGTTTTTCTCACCCATATGAGAAACCAATCACATCTAGAGATGTTTGGCAGAGTTAAATTCAACATCAAATCACTTATCTAATGAAATAAAACCATTTTTAGATATTAAAAAAATATCTTCAACATCAGGTCAAAGTTAGTGTTTTATGAGGGTTTAGACCAACTTATAATCTTAATAATCATTCATAAAACTTACCTCCTCTTTCTAAAAAGCAATTCTTGAAAATTTGAGATATAACCTTCTTTATTTATCATGAACATCTTAGGATCTCATGCAGATGCTATGCGTGCCAATGAGCATTGAGAAAACCTTCTTGAGTAGAAAAATTTTCATTATGTACACTTGAGAAACCTTAAAACACTTTTTAAGCCTTTTTCTTATAAACCTTGATCTAAAAATTCATGCACATACTTAAAACAACTTGATTTACCTTTTTTAATATTTATCTACTCACTCATGTCATGGAAACTGATCTTCATACCTCAGCTGGACACCATCTCTCTTCTTGCTTTCTAAGGCTTGACCTACAAGTCTTATTAGTCCTTGAATCTGACCTTCTATCCACTCTATAGTCTTCACCTTAAAACTCACTTGTGTTTTAATGCCTCTTGTGTATGCTCAAGTAACCTTATACACTCAATCTTCTTTAAAGATTCAATAAAATTTATTTAGAGCTACTTATAGATCTTTGGAGCTTGACTCTAGCATCTTCAGAGTTGCATACATAGATCTTTAAAACACACAGTTTTTTATTTGAAGCTCACTCATTTCATATTTCCACCTAAAAATACCATCTCAAAATATCTAGACAAAACATCATAGGATTATTTACATTTGATTTACTAACCTATACTCTTTCATGCTACTTTTCAATGATTTCACTCAAGTTATTATTAAAATATTCTTCAAACAACATTCTTTCATCACAACAACAACACTCATTATGCTAGAAATAGAATTTATTTAAATACATACCTCAAGGCAAAATTTACCAAGAATTTTTATAAGAACCTTTGATATCAATGATATTAGATTGACATCATGAAATAACTATGCATCTTCATTATAACCTTTAACATCAATGATAACATTAATTATCAAATCTCAACACTCAATGACAATAATCAATAAACTCTCTCTTAATCAATGACAATGTTCAACAATCTCCCCCTTTGGCATTGATGTCAAACACTCTCAAAAAAAATTGTCAAAAACTTCTTGATGGTAATCATATTTAGACCTAGTTTTTGCCTTTTCTTTCTCACTTTTCTAATCTTGCCGCTTTTCTCATTTTTTTTCTTTCTCCATTTTCTAATCTTTCTCCCCCTTTGACATTAATGATAAAGGTCTTCCAAAACTTATCATCTTTTTAAAAATGAACTGAGATTACAAGATCACTTCAACACATATCACGCTTAGTCAACAACTTGAATATCTCCACCTCAAACCAAGCATCTACGATGCTTTTATTAGTAGTAGACATCAAAGATAATCTACAACTATTAAAATCATACTCTTCTCCTTGTGAGTAGATAGTATCTCTCAAAGACACTAGATGATACATAGTCTTTAAAAACTATGACAATCACTCTTAGAACATCTCAATCACGTCACTCTCCTAGTTGATTCATCAAGAGCTCAATAAACAAAGTCAATGAAGCATCTCAGACTCAATCTCCCCTTATCTCCATGCATATAAAAAAGAAATAACTTTTTTGACAAAGAAAATAGAGCTACCAAGATCCCCCTTAGACCAAACTTATCTTCTTTTAAATAATTAGAATCTCAGATTACATACCTTTCTTGACATGGTAGAAGAAGATACCAAACTCTTAACTATACACATGGTTATCCCATACTAGATATCAACTAATATTAACTGATACCAATTTCATAAATATAGACTCCCCCTTGGTCTCAACATATTAGGCTCACCTATATAAATAGATATCAAAATTTTACCTCTTATATATAAATAGTTTGCATTTTATCTTCAAATCTTCTTTAACTGTAACCTCACACTTATTTTGTCAATCATGCTTCTACTAATGTAAAAATGTCTCCATGAAGCTTAATAGAGACATCCCTTTTTCATATGGCTCTAGAACAATATGAACTCAGGATATTTCCAAGTCTCTATATCTCTACTAGGCTAAATATTCTTTAGCATCCTTTTGTATTTGATTGGCTCTTTAGATTTGATCTCATCATCCACCTTCTCATCCTTCTTTCCTCTAAAAACCTTGTTAATACATGCAGATAACAAGTTTTATTGACATTATTTTACTTTTTAATTATGCTCTATAGTATCAAATATTCCACCTTGATTTATGAGTTGAGCATGACTCACCTTGTCATTCTTCTTATTAGCCACTTCTTCATTCTTATTGTTTTGATCAGTCATATGAGTATCAAGACCTTTCTTATCTCCTGACATGTGGCTTGAGCAACCATTATCTATAATCTAATCTTTCATTGAATCTTATTCTTTATGGAAGTATCTGCTAAGAGGGGGTGAATCATTTTCTTAAAAAAATCTATTTAATTCCATTCATCATTCCATGAAGGATTCATATATAGAGAGATCAGTGCATAAACAAACAAGTACACAAGCATATCATAAGAGAACACAAAATATATATAGTAAACCCTCATGGGGGATAAAACCTACTAAAATATGCACACATAATATATTTATATAATTTCAAGATCCAAAATTTATTGAAACACCAATTTCACAAGGACTTCCAACCCCTACCTAGTTAAGCACCCACTCAACTAGTCTTTTGTAAGCTCTATCTTTAAAGGAGGCTCCAAATTCATAGGTAAATTAACACCAAGTCACATCTGATATTTGATCACCTTATAACACATTTTTATAACTCAACTTATAATTACCTCCTTTGTTTTCACTCTTTACTCTTTAATCTCACTCAAATATCCTTTAAGCTTACTCGCTCTATATGCCTCTTCTAGGCTTATTAGGTCCATTGACCTTGTCATCCACCTATATAAGATATATTAAATTTTAATCATGGTTTTATTCTTCTTATGATGTTCCTTAATAACCTATTACTACTCCTCTAATGATCCCTTTTTAACATTTAAGTTGACACTTCTCTAACTTGCTCAAATAGGCTAATTAGGCCTTGATTTTATACTCAACTCTTCCTCTCACCCATATTGGTCAGAAAATATCATTACCATACTTGATTTATCCTTAAAATATGTCATCATACATGATTAAAATAATAAAAAATCACTCCTTTGTTCATCCATTACCTTATTATCCCCAAACTTCAATTAGGCCTTAATGAGACCTAAAGCAATTAGGCCTACCCATGCACACGTTACCACTTGGACCTCTTAAAAGCATATTAGTGATAATAAAATAGATTATAAACTTAAAAAAACATGATAATATTTATTTTATAATCTCACATAAGTCTCGTAACTCCTAGAGAGTTCACTCACCCCTTGAACCCCTTCATTTTCATTATTCATCATTAGGCCTTCACTTACAATAAAATTCTATCTTGTGTATCCAAAGCATATAGTTTAATATATCACATAAATATGTATTTAAAAAAAATTAATATAAATTTTATGACTTCAAAAACCTCTCCATTTTCATTATACATCACCACATATTCCAATAGGCCTCAATAACTCTCTTGCTTCATGACCACTCAAAACGGTCAAACACAATCAAAGTATAGTCAAGAAATATTAACTCTTAAAAATTGAATAGGAATATAAAAATATAATAAAATAATTATCATTAACCTTTGAGACCTCATTCAAATATTTAAACTCATTTTATTCGTCAACTCTTGTAAAAATGCTCCAAACTTACCTCTGTAAAGTGACTACTCAAACTGCCTATAGCCTCCAAAAACATAGTCATGAAGAAATTTGTCATTAGTACTTTAAAGGAAACTTTAATGAGATATAATTCATATTAATAGTTTATTTTTTGTCTCTATATTATTTTCCAATATTTATATCTCATGTTCAATCATCAATCATTGGTCTTACATACCAATCTCTCAAGCCTCTTTCTCACTGTCTTGACACAGCCTGCTAAGCCATTTTGGCTTCCACATTACAACTCTTTAACCTATATCTCTACCTTATATACAGAATAAATATATAAAATATATTCCAAAAAACAAAAATAAACTCATTATATGCATCAAATATTTTCATATAGACTCACACACTTCACTTCCCTTAGCACATCAAGAACTACCAAACACTGCAATTATCCAATCATGGAAACATGGCATTCTAACACCTGATAAAGCATCATCATGATATTTAAATGCATGTAAAAAATAGTACAGCCTAATTATACCACCCTCCAACATAATAATCATATGCTCCAATGGGAACTTTGCTCTTATAGACCATTCTCATTGTCTTAGGTTTTAATGTCACATCTTTTCTATATAGGCCATCTTATGAACACCTTTTGCATATTTTTCAGTGAACTCCAAATTATATAATAAAAATTTAAAAATATGTATAGTTATTTAATAATTACCTCAATCATTTGGATTCATCCCTAGTCCTCTGTAACCAATCTCTAAACACATTCTTACTTTGATTAGTTTTCTTCATTATTTTCACTCTTTATCAAATAAACAATAGATCAAATTGGGTGAGCAAGTTCAAAAAAATAGAGTCCATAAATCACTAAACCAACACCATGGTCATCAAGAACAATTATTTACTTTAAACATCCATTGATTTGTATGTGTTGACTTGGTCAACCCTACTTGTAACATCAAATTCTTTAGAAATAAGGGTTTTTCTATAGGTTATGTTCATTGCCTTAACACACCACTACCACCTATAGTCCTCTATAATATCTAAACATAAAACTTGTCTTACCAATCCATTCTTGGCCATTTCCAAAAAAAAGTCTCTAATTAGGTCATTAAGAGGGTTTTGAGAGGGTTTTAGACCAGATAACCGCCTTAACAGTTGTTCATACAATATTCCCACTCAAATACAAAAATAATTATTGAAGATGTAAGATGGGACCCTTCCCTATCTCTCCCAAAAATCTTAGGACACCATGCAAATTTTACATATGCCAATAAGCATCTAAACTTTTTTCTCAAATTCTCATCTCTTCATTTTACATGCACAAGAGACCTCAAAACATGGTTTCTTATCTTTTTATTCAATAACTTGACCTAAAACTTTATCAACATGCTTGAAACAACCTATAAAACCTTGATCCATGCTCACATGTGTTTAAACACCTTGAAAACTCACCTTGACCCCTTATTAGACCACACTAGGTCTTTATGCATGCAGGCCTTAAACTACTAGTTACATGTTGACCCTTGAACACAATTGGGAACCTATTATATTATTATCAACAAGTTATACACATGTCATATACCATCATACCATTCCCACACAATCACTCTTACCTTGTAATTTGATCCTCATCCTCCATTTGGTTTCACTAGGTGTTTTGTCACACTAGGCCTTTAGTTACAAGTCACTTTAGGTCTAGAGTATGAACCTCTCACCACTATAATGTTGGAATGAGCATTCACACTTGCTCATGTGTTAAACTTTATTGGGAGTCAATTTATTAATTTTTATGTGTTGAATATTTGCACAACTATTTTATGCATGCAAACATTACATAATAATTAAAATTGGTTTCACACAACAAATTATTTGTTGTGAAAAACAAATTTTTATGCCTATTTAATAGGCACTCCTATTGCTTAACCTATGTTGGTAGAGAGAGATAGCCTACGGATGTTTATATTATTCATGATAAAATAATGAGACTTTTATGCATAATTATTTTATCTCTGAATAATTTATTTTGATGGCTTTGTTGAAGGTGTGGTAATGATGTGTAGGAGAGATCATGTTGGTTTCAAATTCATTATGAATTTTAACATGGTTTAAGAGTAGGCCCTTGGTATCCATTACCCAAAATTGTTTCAAGAACCATTTTTGGGTGCAAACACCATCTCCTCATGACTCTACTCAGCTCTTTCAATAGTGGCTCACAATACTCTCTAATTTTTGGATCTCTTGAATTGTATGGAGGCATTTATGTATTGGATCAACTACCATGGAGATATGCCCTTTATGAGGAACATTGTTAAACACACAAATTTTTTCTTTGCATTATTGATAATATTTCCTACACTGGTGGAAGTAGTGAGGGGTTCCATTTTTTTAAGATGGACCCAACTTTAAGATTGCTTTCAAGTTTTTTCATGGCCATAATTGAGTTATTTCCTACTGATTGACTTTGAATATAATTTGAATCTACAACAACTATCAAATGGATTAAAACTCCATTGACTCTTCTTTGGATTGGTGTCAAGCATTTTTTTGATCCATTTAAATGGTTGTAGTTGTTATTAACATCAATCTGTAGTTTTTTTATGCCATCTATAACACCTATTATTTCAACTCCCATGGCCAACTGCTCACAGTCAATACTATAGATTCCAAATCAATAGAGATATGCATTGATTTGATATATTAAATGTAATTCAGTCTTAAAACAATTTCCCACCTCATTGGTGAGCTTAGATTATACCTAGACCATTTTTTGATATCTGCACCCATGGCAAAGATTCTCTCTCTTTTTAATTTCTCACATTTAAGAACCATTCTTGTACAAACTGTTGCTTGCTCCTTGTTTGACATTGTTTTGTCTTTCAACTCATAATGGAAATCTTAAGAATCTAGTCATAAAGGAGTCACATTTTTTTAATAGTGAGTGGATCCTTTGGCATAGAGGGTTGAATGATCCAAAGGATATGTCCTTCTTCTTAGAGAGCTCATGAGAATTTTAAGTGGTTTGGCTTTGGCTCACATGCTTATCTCCTCACATTTTTTTATTGCATTTTGGGGAAATTAATGCATTTTTAACCTAATTAATATATTTTTGGAGGGTTGTTCATAAACAGAGGTCATACTTGAGATCCTTATTTCCTCTTGGTTCCAACGAGTGGTCACACGACCACCTTCCCTTAATATTTGATCAATTTTTTTATTGGTGAGTATTTTTTAATTAAAATTAGCTTATTTTATAAGAATGTGAAATCTTAATAACTTTTTCATGGTAACTCAAAATTAAGTTCCATTTTTTGCAAAAGTTGATGTTTTTTGTTTCCATTGCATTTAAGTTAATTTAATTAAAAATGCCAACTTTGAAAAAAATACCTTCATTTGGCCTTCATCCCCTCATAAAATATTTTATTTATCCCATTTTGAGTGTACATCATACCTTTTTTGGCCACGTGTTATATTTACAAATGTATTTTTGGTAGTGACTGACATCCATTTTGGGGTTCCATTTTGTTCTCATTAGGTTATTTTATGCCACTATTTATTTTTCATGTTTTTGGATATGAATTCTCATGTGATTGAACCCCTTAGTTCCTTAAACTACACTACATGGAAGTACAAGATGATGCTACACTTGTAGATAAAGGGATTATGGAGAGTTTCCATTGATGATTTTCCCATTTTCACATATGAGGATGATATTGCATGGCTTGTATCCATGCAAAAAAAGGAACTTGTATTCATTCACCTCCATGTTTTTGATAGCTTAAAAACTCATATTGAGCATGTCATATCACCTAAAGTAGCTTGGGACATTATTCTTATATTGTTTGATGAGGTCACTTCACCTCCACATGTTCTAGTTTCTTCTCCTCTCTCTCATAGTGAGGATTATTTTATTGGTGACAGTGTTTCTCCACCATCTTCTCTTAGTTGTGAGAATGTTTCACTTGAAAATTATTTGCATGAAGAATCTTTGGCATCTTCATCTTCTCCTATTAGTTCTTGTCCTCCTTCCATTGTTTATAAGGACATATTTTTTGAAGATGAGACACTTGCTACTAGTGGTCATTTGGATGAGGTATCTACACCTCCACATTCTGATATAGCGGGTGTTGCTCCTATTTTTTCTTTTGGTATGACTCTTGCTAGTACCCTACCAAGTCCTATGAAACCCATTGATCTTATGCTCTCTTTCCTATCACTTTAGGAAGCAAACAAGAAAATTTTGATGTATAATTATCTTCTATGCTCTTTGATTCATGGAAAGGATGCCCTTATTTGTTCTCTACAAAAGAAACTAGTTGGCACATAACATCAGTCTAACATTCCATCATGTTGTGTTATTAAATCGAGTATGCATCCACTTGATGAACTTTTACAATGTGATTTACTAGATTCTAAGTGACCCATTATTCCTAGTGCTTCTCTTATTGTAGATGATACTTATGTACCTTCTATTGCTACACACTCTACACATCCTAATCTAATTCCACCTATACTTATGCATGTTTATTTTGAGTGGCATACCACTGGCTTTGGCTGTCACATGATTCATTCCATGGGTCACAGTATTAGACTTATAGGCATTGGGAAGCATTTATAGGGAATTGCTCACCCTATTCAACCTGTTATGTGGATTGCTCAGCATGGCCTTGGTTATGATGCAAGTGCTTCATCTTCATTAGGATTTGTCGATAGAACTCCATTTTTTTCGCTTCACTCTTCGTGAGGATTATGAGGTATATATGGGATCTTCTACACCTACACTCAGGCCTGATAAACCTAAAATTATAGTGGTCAAACATGATCTACCTGACACTTCTATGGATGTTACCTCACATTTTTATACTATAGATTTTACACCCACACATATGTAGGCATCTTCATCCACCATTTGTGTTGATTTGGGGTGGATTTTGGATCATTATTGGTGGTGTAAGAGGCATTCTTGGAGAGGATGTTATAGGCATTATTCCTCCACTATTTATCTTCTTTGATCACACACTAATCCTCCTACCTTATGGTTTTATTTGTTATTTTTTGAGCTCTTTGTTAGGAAGATGCATTTTTTGATCTTGCATCTCTCATTTTACATAGCTTGAGTGCATTGTAGACATTCATACATTCCTTGGTGATATTGTTGTAGAATGGGACCTTTTTTTATATTCATAATGAGTTTCATGGATATTTTTCTTTCATGTGTGTACTTCATGTTTGAGAACTTGCTTATCTAGTTGTTGACTATCTCATCATCACTAGGGACATCATTATTAAGAGATTTCATATATGTATCTTATTGTTAATAGTCTCCTTTAGATGTTTTGGTAGAGCTTGTTCTCTTTCTAAAGTGTAGCTAGTCTGGTGTAGCCCAGTGTCAGCATTTCAATATTTTCATCATGGGATTAGCCCACTCATTTAGATATTGTTTGAGTCACTACACCCATTTCAGCATTATGGGGGGTGTGTTAACTACTACTTAAAGTGTTGTGATCATTGTTAGTACACCCTTTTTTTTCCTTTTAGAGGCAGTTCATTAAGTGCATTTGTATTTTATGGCCTTCATTCCATCCAATTCACCTCTTTAGAATTATGTTTGAGTATTGATCCATTTGCTTTCTTGGGGCACCTTGAGACATATTTTTTTTCTCTCTCAACTTTAGTTGTTGTTATTAGTTTTTGGGCACCTTACATTGATACATTTCATCCTTGGTGACTCTTTTTTTCCCAAGATT
Organism: Torreya grandis; assembly: GCA_037957365.1. NCBI lineage: Eukaryota > Viridiplantae > Streptophyta > Pinopsida > Cupressales > Taxaceae > Torreya > Torreya grandis. Next base: position 357,529 of record JARHVA010005550.1, read on the forward strand.
TTGAGATCAATGTTTTTTTTATAGAGTTAGCCTCATACAAATTACTATCTCCTATTTAACTTGGTGGTTACAGTGATTCATCATCCATATAGTCTAGTAAGATGGATTGGTTACCATAGGGACACTTTGCATTTCACTGTGTATTTGTACATGGGTACTTGATCAAGCCTTGTTGTTGGGACCCATTCAATCCATTTGCTTTCTATTTTCTTACTCCCTATTTTGTGCTTAAGGAAGGGTTTTGGAATGAATGTTCACACTTGATCATGTGTTAAGCTTTATTGGGAGTCATTTTATTAATTGTTATGTGTCAAATATTTGCACAAATATTTTATGCATTCAAACATTCCATAAAAATTAAAATTGGTTTCACACAACAAATTATTTGTTATGTGAAAAAAAAATTTATGCATATTTAATATGAAATCTTATTGTTTAGCCTATGAGAGAGAAAGCCTATGGATGTTTATATTATTCATGAGGAAATAATGAGACTTTTATGCATAATTATTGTCTCTGAATAATTTATTATGATGGCTTTGTTGAAGGTTTGGTAATGGTGTGCAGGAGAGGTCCTACTATTTTTGAATTCATTATAAATTTCAACATATAGATGCTCTCAACACTTCATATACATTCTTAAAAAACCTCTCATGTGATCACACATCAATAACATTATTAACATAGGTCTCACACTTCTCTTATCAACATGATACTAGGCCTATTCCATCATACTAGGTCTCTCATGCAAGGATTTAGCCTCAATACCTGATCTTCCTATCACTATAGATGTAATTTCCACCTCAATCACATGTACAAAACATCTTCTCATATGTTTTTCATATCAAAACATAAGACCAATATTTTATGTAGAACTCAAGAACCTATTAGGCTATGCTTAAGTCATCATGAATACTTACCATGTCTCTTTTCAAGAGTACCTCTAGGACATCAATGACCTTTGACTACCTTTAACATCAATGACAAAAATAATTCCATAAACACACCAATAGAAACATACCTCAACAATTTAGTCTTTTGATCCATATTTACCTTATTTATAGAGTCTAAATTCTTGATCCACTTCTTTGTGTCATGACTATGATCTTTCTTGTCTTGAGTAGATGATCTTCTAACTCCGTTAGGATATAATGTTGCATTGTGTCTTAAATTATGAAAATTGTAATAGACTATCTTATACATACCATTTGACTAATGATGACTATGATCTCCTTTTGACCAATTTCTTTTTTTTTCATAGTTCCATGAGTATTCATTCTTAGAGGGTCTTCTATATTCACTTGCTCTATGACCAAACTGGTGCATATAAAATAGTAACCATTGAAATAATTTGCATACCTTATAGCATTGGGTTGTCTGATAGGTCTTTTCATGTTGTCCTTCTTATCTTCAATAGTCTTCTTTTCATCTTGAGGTGCCTTATTTTGGTCTTCTTTGAATTTAATGCATGTCTTATCACACTTATGACTTTGTAGGATATCATCTAGAGCCTTAGTGCTCTTTTCAAACTTTACATAATTCTTCACCTTGATAAAAGCTTGATACAAATTAGCTCTCAAAAATTCTATTTCAATTTCATATATGTTTCAATCTTCTTCTTTAGCCTTTAGGCTTGCTATCATAATCTCATTCTAAGTTTCAACTTGTTGTATGATTTTTTCATACTCCTTAGAGGTGTTACATAGCCTTTCCTCAAACAATCCAATCTATTTCTCATAGTCCTAAACTAATGACTTCAATTTTTTGTTCTTCTTCTTCACAATCTTCAACTTTTTTAGGGCACTTACCAGCTCTGCCTCAAGATCTACTTCAACTTATTCACTTTCATAGTGTACCTATTCATCTAATTTTGCATCTATCATGAGACTTTTCCCATTTGAAAAACCTTCATTGTCTAATTCTATGTCTATGAACAGGGTTTCATTATTATTATGTCTTGATTTATTACTACCATCATCAATGTTAGATGTGTTTGAATCACTCACATCATATGAGTTGTCTTATTTGGTATAGAAGCTCTTCTTTTTCTTGGATGACCCTTTCCTTCATTCTTCTTGAAACTCTTCTTGCTCTTGTCAGACCTATAGGATCTCTTGTCTATATCATCATCCTCAGTCTTCTACTTATGAGGACACTTTTTGCAAAATGTCTAATTTCTCCATAGTTGAAACACTTGAATGGCAAATTATACTTGTACTTACCTGAACTTGTTCTTAACTTTTTAACAAACATGGAAATGATTTCATCATCATCAATATCTGAACATACCTCATCTTTGACTTTTTTATCCTTTGGCTTATTTTTAACCTTGAAAATACCTTCCTTATTGAGAGGTCTTTGTTCATTTGATCTCATCTCAAAGAAAATTAAAATTCCATGATTCCCATCCATCTCTAACTTGTCTAGATATTACATTTATTCTATTATAGACACTTTAAATTCAAACTTATGAGTGAGTGATTTCAATACCTTTTGGACAATAGTAGATTATTTTACTTCTCCTAATCTTCTAATGATATTGATAAATTCATCAACTCTCAACAAATATGATGTAATGGATTCATATTCATTCATATTTAGGCTTTCAAACTATCTTATGTGGGTCTACAACTTGGCCATCTTCACCTTGGTGTCTCCTTCATGGATGGTCTTCAATTTTTTCCACATGTCTTTGGCTGAAACACAATGCATTACCTTTACAATTTATACCTCTTATTTGCCACAAATAATGGCATTCATTACCTTAGGGTTATCTCACTAGTGTTCTTGCATGTTGCATTTTTTGGTGGAATTGGAGGTGCAATATAAACATCCATAATAGACTGACAAATATCATGTCCTTATGACATTATATATATATATATATATATATATATATATATATATATAAAATGTCATAAGGACATGATATTTGTCAGTCTATTATGGATGTTTATATTGCACCTCCAATTCCACCAAAAAATGCATTATATATATATATATATATATATATTCATTCTGACATTTCAAAAGGCATAGTTAGATCCATTGAACAATGATGCCTTACTGGTAGAGAAAGCACCTTGAGCTTGTTGACTAGTCATCCTTATTTCTTAGGATCACCTTTAGGTTGTCAATATTATTCCAAAGGACCTACTCTAATACCAATTATTGGAAATAAGATGACTGTGGGGGGTGAATCAGTCTTCAAAAAAAATTATTCATTTTTACTTAATCATGCATGAACCATTCTTATAAGCATATACATCTTAACAAGCATAAGCATCAAAACATAAAAGCATGAAACACATGAATATAGCATCTAAGTGGGAAACCCTCTTGGATTAGAAAACCTACTGATGAAGCAAATGACTACAGTCCTATAAGATAAACATTAATCTTTAATTTATCACCCACTAAACTTAAAGCACCAACCCCAATCTGTCATACACCAACTTAACAGAGTCTTTAGCTGAGCACCAACCTAGCAAGGAGCACTAACCCCTAATTTAGCAATCACCGACTTGGTTTTAACCAGTTATAACTTGAAAGGGGGAACAAACCCCCTAAATGACTCAATACCAACTTAACCACTTGATTATTTTATCATCTTCAGAAACCCTCATTGCTTTCACAATAGATGATGATCTTATCTTTCAGCTCTTTTCTCTCTTTAGTTCCTTTCAAACTGATCTTCAACATTATTCACTTAAATATCCCTCTTTATGGATTTATTAGGTATTTTTACCTTAATCCTCAAATTCATAACCTTTGTTAGATATTCATAACACTTCACTTATGGTCTGCATGACCTCTTTTTGCTCATAAATGATCTATGCCATTCACTTATCCTATTCTACTCTTGCTCTCTTAGTATCCTCTTAGAATACACTCTAAAGCACTACTAAAATAGGACTAATTTCCTTGATTTTATACAATTCACTTTATCATATCCTTCTAGGTTAGCTATAGATATCAATTTTCCCTTACTCCTCTTTTAGGCTTATAGAGACCTAATAGGCCTTCTTAACAACATGTCACCCTTTAATCTTTATTGAAGTATATATAAACACCTCACATGGTAGGAACATGTCATAATACATTCTAATATCCCTTAAAAAACTTAATTTTAGGTCTAAAATACCTTTTAGGTCTAACTACCACTTGAACCCTTCTTTAAATCACTTCTTATAAAAGGCATGCACATATACAGAAACTCTATCTTGAATAACTGAGGCATATATGCAATTTTTCTGCAAAACCATGGAAATAAATTACATATTCAAATCCTTGTGACCTTAAAGTCATCACACATTTCATATGATGCTTTAACTCAAGATAAATAGGCTCAAATGCTTCTCTACAAGATGTTCACTCAGAATTGTCATTTAACTTCAAAACATAGTCAAGGAACTATGAACATATGACACATGATTGATTAGATTTAAATGATTTTAATGCATATACAGGATCTCAAAACATCATTAGAGAAATTTTTATCAATTATATTAATATTTATCATAAAAATTATTGGTCTTATAGACTAATCTTCTGACCTTCTCTTTCACAGACTCTACTCAATCAGATAAGCCATTTTGGCTTCAATGTTTCAACTACTTGCACTAACTTCCAATCTTATAAAAATCATGTATAGGTCATTCAAGACCCAAAAAACATCATTATGAATTCAAATGCATCACTCTTTCATGAAAACACATCATAAATTATCTTCTCTCTTCTATTTGATTTCTTCACTATTTGCACCACAGGGTCTATTAGCAACTGACTAGCTTTGATCATCAAATTTTGCACACCTTAAATATGGAACCTATCAATAAATATTCATGAATAATAACTAAAATTCTCACACCTTGATCTTCATCTACTTATCAACTTTGACTTGGTCAACTATGTCTTCTATAATAAGTTTTTGAAAGATAAGCACTTTCCTATAGGCTTTGCTCACCCATTTGAGAAACTAATCACACCTAGATATAATTGGTAGAGTTAAATTCAATCTCTAATCACTTTTATAATCAAATCAAACTATTCTAAGCTCTTTAGAAAAATATTTTCAACATCATGTCACAATAAGGTTTTTATGAGGGTTTAGACCAACTTCTAGTCTTAAAGATCATTCATAAAACTTATCTTCCTCTTTCCAAAAAAGAATGTTTTAAACTTTGATATAGAACCCTTCCACATCTACCATGAATAGCTCAAGATATCAAGTAGATATTTTTCATGTTAATAAGTATTGATAAAACCTTCTCGAGTAGACAACTCTTTATTCTATGCATTTTAGAAACCTTGAAACACTTTTCAAACCTTTTTATTGAAAACCTTGATCTAAAATTTCATACACATACATAGAATAACTTGAATTACCTCTATAAATATTCATCTACTCACCCATGTCACAAAAATTGATCTTGTTACATCATCTAGCCAACATCTCTCTTTTTGATTTCTAAGGCTTGATCTACAAGTCTTATTATCCCTTGAATCTAACCTTATAGCCACTCTATAGTCTTCACCTTAGAACTCACCTATTTTATAATGCCTCCTGTGTATGCTCAAGTAACCTCATACACTCACTCTTCTTTAGATATTCAATAAAACTTTGTTTGAGCTACTTATAAATCTTTGGAGCTCAATTATAGCACCTTCAGAGCTACATACATAGATCTTTGGAGCACACAATTTTTTATTAGGAGTTTGCTCATTTCATCTTGCCACCTATAAATACTATCTCACAAAGTCTATAAAAATCATTACAAAATGGTTTACATTTTCTATATCAAATTGTACTCTCTCATGCTACTTCTCAGTGATTTCACTCAAGTTGATATTAGAACATTCTTTAAATAACATTCTTTCATCATAACATTAACACTCACTATGTTTGTAATAGAAATTTTTCACATACATACCTCAAGGCTTACTTGACCAGGCATTTGCATAAGAACCTTTGATATCATTGATATTATATTAACATCAATGAGATAACTATTCATCTTTATTTAAACCTTTGACATCAATGACAACATTAAATATCAAATATCAACACTCAATGACAATTCTCAACAAACTCTCCCTTAATCAATGACAATGTTCAACACAAATAGATATATTCTATCACCATATATAGATATAGGGTGCCCCCTATCTCTATTCTCTGTGACATTGCCATACCCTATCTATAGGGTGCCTTCCCCCCCAAGAATAGAATAGATTAAAGGTTATCATCATATATAGATAGAAAATAGAAATATCACCCCCTATCTTATAGATATCTGATATGATGAGTATAGTAATTGGTGCCCTCCCCTTTATACCCTAGGGATATAGGCCCAACTAGATATCTACATTGGCATCGACCAACAAGAATCACCCTCTCTTCTTCTCCAAATTAATTCCATGATTAGATCTATTTTAATTACAAAATCTAGTTCTATATATAGTGCCAACTCCCCCTATGATTATTAAGTACCTTGTCATGACATAACTCAGTCAAGCAGATTCTTCAATCTAGGAGGACAGAGAGATAAGATAGGGCCTTTACAAACCACATTTTTAATGGAATATATTTGTGTAGATGTTGATGATGGCTGCCCTTAGGCCTCATTGACCAATGCCTCACTAGATCAGCATCTAAATATTATCCCAACCATTCTATATTCTATCAACTTGGCATGATTAGGATTAGGGAAAATGGGGTTTAAACCTGTGACTTCTAGCATGATAGAATAACACTCTAACTAATTGAGATATTTTTCCTCCACTTTCCCCCTAGATGGACCTATAATTTGATTAATCATATCATATAACATATAAGATATGGAATATGATATGGAAAGCCCTTAGTGTTTCCCTAACACCCCTATATATCTATTCAAAATAGTGATGAGATGAGATTTCTTTGTCATCTTGATTGCTATAGAGTCCATGCCAAATTATCTATTTTATAAATTGAAGAAAGGTTAGTGATGAGATGAGATGGGTTGAGAGTCTCCATTGATGCCCAACATCACCAATTACTATAGAATGGACCATATCATTCACAACCATAATCATAATCACTAGTTTATAGTATGGTAGGATAGGTTAGGGTATGGCATCATGGAATGGATTGGTTTGGAATGCATCAGTGGTTTAGTATGGAATGCATTACTAGATTATCATAAGTATGAAATGGCATCACTAGCTCGGATAATCCCTATCTATATATCTCATAGTAAATACATATGGGTCATTTATGTACCCCCTATATATATAAGATATAGGTGCCCACCTGTGCAGATCAAATTTGATTTCTATAGATGGGGATGGAGCCCTATAGATTATATGAGACTAATACCAAATCCAAAGCCAAAGAAACTCTATTTCTATCTCTGTACTATGGGGATTGGATTTATCTATCTGGCAATAATTTAGATATTTCCCCTCACTTTAAACCCCCTCATATGAATGATTAATGACAAATTAATATTAATTTAAATGGGTGGGTATTGGATCTATCTAGAAATATTAGCCTACAATAGTGCCCCTTGTTTTGAACCTTTTATACCCCCTCACTAATATGAATGATCAATGACCGTATATATCTCTACTCTATTATATATGCCTTATCTATCTATCTAACAATATATTGATGACTAGTTAGGAGTTACTAACCAATAGAGTCGATTCCCTACCCTATATATAGATTCGATATATATTACATACATAATAAGACTATATGTAGATGCCCAATATTTATAGATGCTAGTTGAGTTGGTCTCCAAACAATTGACTACTAGACCAACTACTAACTAGACTTATTATATATGTAATACAATGGTTTAATTCAACGATCTCATGCCTGTGTGTGTGTGTGTGTGTGTGTGTGTGTGTGTGTGTGTGTGTGTGTGTGTGTGTGTGTGTGTGTGTGTGTGTGTGTGTGTGTGTGTGTGTGTGTGTGTGTGTGTGTGTGTGTGTGTGTGTGTGTGATCTACTCCTTCTCCCTCCTCAAGAGACTAGACTAAAGATTGGGGATTCCCTTATATATTATGTAAGACCTATCTATCCCATATATATAGAGGGGAAACATGAGGGAGTCAACTACTCTACTCTACTTTAGCCAACTAATCTATATCTTGTTATCATGAGATGTCACCAGAACCAGAATAGATCTACCTTCATATGACATACATTCAAGCCCTATATCTCTTATCTTAGAAAATAATAGATACATTTCACTGATCTTGAAGGATGCCATATATATAGATATTCAAAAATATGTATTACCAATATTTGATCCACTATATAGATCTATATCTCTATCCATTGTATATATTTAGACCAATATAGTAGAGTAGATTCCACCTCTCATGAGATAGTTTTATTACTTACACACACACACACACACATATATATATATATAGGGGTTCATATATAAAGATAGATATATAGGTGATGGGGTATGATTCACTTCAATGGCCCACCAAGCCCCATTGATAGCTATGATTCAATGGCCCACCGACTCTAGGGACATCACTTATGAGTTAATGGCCAAACTCTGGGGCCCCATTGATATCTCTCAGTCAATGGCCTACCCCCTAGATAGATAAGATATATAGTCAATGGGGTGAATTGGTAAGGCACTCAATCCATCAAGTTCATATAACATATATAATAGATGGTACCATTGATATCATGATAGATGGTGAGAGTGAGAGGTGGTGTAGATAATAGATGGAAAACTATTGTAGCACTAGATAGATATGGCATATAGATCTAAATATAGATAGTGAGATGGACCATATTATCTATAGGGGCATCCACATTGATATTTGTAAACCATTCTCATAGTTGGTATACCATTCTAAAGAACCATAGACCATTCTTGAAAACCGTAAACCATTCTTGCCTTGATCGATAGTGAATTTTGGTATCATGTATATAATGGAGATCATCCATGATCTAATATCTATATATAGGGTATGATGCTCATATATAGAGGAATAGAATAGAATAGAAGTGATCGATCTCTTATATAGGGCCCTTATCTATCTATATGGGAATAGAATAGTTGAGATCAAGTCTATATCTCTACATAGACTAGATAGATAGGGCATATATAATAGATCGTTCCAACATACAAATCTATGTAGGTGGGGTCAAAACTCTATGTAGGGGGCCAACTCTATATTATGGGGTCCCCTAGATATAGATATGTCCTTGTGTACACACATAGCCCATATAGATATATAGGGTATTTGGCCATATATTTCTAGTTTATATGCTATATATATATATATATATATATATATATATATATATATTCTATGGAGAGAATGAAAGATGGCCTATCTATCTATGGCAGCCCCACCCAACCCGTAGTCTTTGATAAAGATCCTATCTATATTATTCTAGGTTGGTCCCTATATATCTATAACACTCTAGCACCTATATATCTATCCAATCCCCACCCACTAGTATAGAGATAGTGATAGAGATAGATATAAAGGGATGGTAGGTACAGGTTTGGTTCAACATGTGCAAGTTCAATATTGGATAGAGATAGGGGCCCTCCTCTTTCCAAGATAGGGTCCAAGCCCTATATATCTATTTGTGAGTTCAATTTTAAGCCCTATATATAGATGGGGACTGGTCGGGCCCTCTATATATATAAAATAGATGGGGACCAACTCAACCAAATTAGTTGATTGATATAGAGTTTCATTGGCATTGGCATTGGCTTTGGCTAGAGATAGAGATAGAGATAATATTTTTTTGGCATTGGTTTTGGCTAAAGTTGTAGATAGAGATAGAGATAGAGATAGAGTTTCTTTGGCTTTAGCTTTGGCTTTGTTTATAGACAAAGATAGAGATAGATTTTTTTTTAGATAGGGCCAGTGCCAAAGCCAAATAATCGTTATCTCTATCTCTCTCTTTATCTCTATCTATATCTCTATCTATATCTATATCTATATCTATAGCTATAGCTATATCTCTATCTCTATCTAGTGAAAATATACATTGTGTCCCCATAGATAAATTTATATTATAGATATTGTGCCCCTCCCCTTCCCCCTTCTCCCATCCCCCCCTCTATATAAACTATAACTAACTCTAAATTCTAAACTTGAATATAGACTTTGGGGATTGGATCTATATATAAGAGGCCAATTATATATAGGGTCTTCAATGTGAGGCCTATAGTTTGGAGTTGAGAAGTGCCTAGTAGGGATTCAATCAGGGACTCCAAGCCCTCAACCACTATCTACCAACCTACATTACCAACCCATATCTATACTTTATATGGGGTGGGGGGGCCATATCTATATATAGGCTAGGCACTTCTCAACTACTAATGATTATTAATTGCTCTAATAGGCAATGGGTGAAGGATTAGACATTGGGCCATATATATAGAGAAGTTTCAGGTTAAGGGCCCTATACATCTATATGGGATTGGGCATGGGGCCCCCTCCCTATATATCTTGTATATTCTCTATGGGAATATAGATAGGGGGGCCTATCTAACTAGATGGGATCGGGAATGGGGCCATGCCATCACTATAGGGCCTTGGGTTCATGCCTCAATTTAAATCTAGGGGCTTAAGATATATGGGCCTCGATTTGCCTATCTATCAATATATAGAGAGAGGGAATAAGGGCCTATATATATATATATATATATATATATATATATATATATATATATATATATATATATGGGTCCCCCTTCCCCAAAATATCTAGACCATTAAATCTATAGGGTGGCCCTCTCCCCTCCCCCAAAATATCTATCCCATTAAATCTATAGGGTGGTCCTCTTTGTCCCCCTCCCCCCTTTATATATAACTATAACTATAGAGTGGTAATTGATCAAGAGTATTATATATCTATATGCACCTCCTCTATATATAGGTAGATAGGGACTTGCCCCTCACTAAAGAGGTATGCCCAATATCTATATATATTGGGATATACTATATGGGAGTATGCCCCCAGATATATAGATAGGAGATGTATGGCATGCCTCGCATAATATGGTATGCCCCCCATATATATATGGACTATATATGTCCCCCTTTATATATAGATATATAAGACTTGTCCCTCACTATATGCCCCTAATGACTAGATAGGGGCCCCCTATATATATATATATATATATATATATATATATATATATATATATATATTGGGTGTGCCCCCCTTTATATATAGATAGATAGGGACTCACCCCTCACTAGAGAGGTATGCCCCTTATCTATATATAATGGATTTTAGATTGGGTTATGCCCCTGTATCTATATAGACTGGAGTGTAGACTAGGGTATGCCCCTATATATATATGGAGGACTTTATGGTCTTCCCTTGATGAAAATAGATATTTTTTGGTGATCTTCAGATTGGTTATTTGGCACTTGACCCAGTCTAAAGTGTGTAAATCAAGTGCCCAATCCATATATATATATATGGATTGGTCACTTGATTTACACACTTCAGACTGGGCACTCAACCCCCTATCTATATATGGACATTCATCCAAGTTAGGGACTACATTTCTATATAGGGTTAGGGGAGGGGATCCATATAGATAGATAGATAGATAGATAGATAGATAGATAGATAGATAGATAGATAGATAGATAGATAGATAGATAGATAGATAGATAGATAGATAGATAGATAGATAGATAGATAGATAGATAGATAGATAGATAGATAGATAGATAGATAGATAAATAGATAGATAGATAGATAGATAAATAGATAGGGGTGGTGTATTATCATTAGCAAGCTAATTCATAATGTCAGATCATCTTCAGATAGATAGCTTAGATTGTAGTGGACTAGATAGGATGAGGATTTCTCAAATTTGATCTATCTAGGGATGGATCACCTCAATACCTCCTAGGTAGATGTATAGGCCTCTGCTAATAACTAATAGGGGTGACTCTCTAGATTCCCCCTATCTATATATGGGGGGTGAGTGGTAGCAAACATCTATCTCTATCTATGTCTATATAGGGGAGGGGAAGGGGTGTTGACTATTGACTATATATAGGATAGGCTAGGATGGATAGGCACCCTCTCCCTTTGGGTTTCATGTCATATATCCACCTACATTAGATCTCCTCCCTATCTATCAGTAGCTCAAGAGGCCCATACTTTAGATATGGGGCCCTCAACCCATCAATACACATCATATATAATAGGTCATTGTCCCCTTATATATATATAACTCTACCATATAATATATAGATAGGGTTTCCTCACTCGATTGGTTAAGTGCCCCATGTAATGTAGAGAGAGGGTGGCCCTCGATTTCCCTATATATCTATTTGACAATCTATCAACCAATCAAGTACCCCCCCCCCATTATATGTATTAATAAAATATAGTGGCCCTCAATGGCTTAATCAATTGAGTGCCCCCACCCCATATATAGATAGATATATAGATGAATTTGATAAGGGCCCTCCTAGATAGGTGAACTAAGGAGCTTGAATTATCCTATCCATCTAAGATGGCCTATTTAACTTTAAATTTTAATCTATATGGCTTGGCCTCCTAAGAGATTATTTTGTCAGCATAAGGGCCCCTCCCCTATATATGGTCAGCCTTTTTTCCCTATTTATCCCATACAAAGAGAGAGGGGGATAGCACGGGCCCCCTAACTAGATCTTCCCCCTATATAGAGATCTACCCCCACCCATATATATATATATATATAAAGTTATGTGAGGCCTAGGGAGAGGGACTTATTGATGGCCTCTACTAAATGGGGGAGAGGCACCCTATATATAGATGGTGAACCTATCTAGATTATATGATATAGGATTAAAAAAACTCCATCAAGAAGAAAAAGATTTGATCTTTACACACTCAAAAAACTTTAGTATATCTAAGAAGTAGATCTAGGAACTATCCTTTACTGAGAATGACTACTTTGTATTGTATATATCATATACAGAATAACAACCTCACTGGGGAACAACGAACTACTATTATATTATATTCTCTATGGGATACCAACTACTCCTTCTAATCCATGCTACCAAATAAGATGAGGGAATTTCTCTTCTCTATAATATGACTATTATAGATGATATGGGTATGGATGGGAAAATTATTGACTCGTGGAAATAGGTAAGAAGGGTACTGGAGTTTATCTCAGTTAAATATTGTAAATGTGATAATAGACTCATGACAATAGTAAAGGGTGTATCAGAGAGATGTTGTCAATGATATGACAAATCATTTGGGAATAAATTCCCCCTATCTAAATATAAATATAATTAATAATCTATCTATGCCCCCCCTTTATGTCCATTTATCATAATAAATATAGATTGTGCCACCCCCTTTATCTCTATCTATCATAGTGAATAGAATAGAATGAAATAGAATATAATAGAATAGATATATATGGGGTGACAATGAAACTATATACTATGGGTTCCCCCCTCTATCTCTATCTATCATAGTTAATATATAATGTTGGGGGCCTTCAATTGGGGCATTGATTCTAGTTAAGCATTCCCTGAAAATGGAGAGTAGTTTTATCACCTGCCATCTATTTGCCACCATATATCCCCATTATATAATATTTGGTGATGGTATATACATTTATCTTTTTTTGGTAGATATATCTAGATAGTAGGGGGGCATCCCACTAGGGTGCTCTCTCCTATATATATATATATATATATATATATATATATATATATATATATATATATATATATATATTTGTCTAGAGATATATAGGGCTATTTAGAGAGGGTCCCTATCTCGGGGATATATTTTTTGGCACCCCATATAGAAATGAGAAAGGGGACTAGATCCCTCTCTATATCTATATGGTGATAGATTGAGGTCTTGGTTGAGGGAATCCATCTATTTTATATGTGATACAACTAGTCATCAATTGTATCAACTATATATGGTCAGCCCATGGAATATAGATACCCCAATATACATGAAAGAACTAGAATCTGAAAGGATTATATACAAGCATGCCATATTGATGAAATGAACTCCCCTATATATAGATCCAATACACAAAGTATATAGTTGAGTTTATATGATATATATATATATATATATATGGCTCTGATATCCATCTCCATATAGTTTAGTTTATATAGAGATCTAAATTTGGTGGGATGGGGATGGGGGTTGCAGATAGATATATAGGGCTTGGGCCAAAAAAAACTAGATATTTTGGGGAGGCCAAAAAAATAGATAAATAGATAGGGCTTGGGGGAGCCCTCCACTCCCCCCAATCCCTATATATCTAGTTTTTTTTAAGATAAGATATGGGATATTGATATATGGTCACATAGAGAATGGAATAGAAGGATGATTGGCCATAGAGAGATAGGAAGTTCAATAGAGTGTTGACCCCCCACTCTAAGATTGCAGTGAGATAGCCATATAGATATATAGACAACCCTTGATGCCATATGTATAATACTCACAATAGTGGTAATAAAAGAGTGGGGGGTTTGCCTATATATCTATATGGGACAAGTGAGTGTCAACCATGGATCTCACGATAGATAGATAGATAGATAGATAGATAGATAGATAGATAGATAGATAGATAGATAGATAGATAGGGGCATCTCATACCCCCATATATAGATATTGATATATGGTCATGTAGATAATGGAATATATGGTGATCATATCACATATGCCCCTCTATATCTATCTAATAAACAGTAGGGTTTTAGTTCATTGGGTGGCCCCACACACACACACACACACACACACACACACATATGCATATACATCTATACATATACATATATACATAGAGATAGACATAGAGGTGGTGGGCCATATAGAATAGATATATATGGTCTATATACTCCCACCCTAGACTTACCAAACCCCCCTCTATATAAATCAAATCATGGGTGGGGGGTTATTCAACCCCACTTGCAAGTGATTCACCCATATAATGTGGTATGACTTATAGAATAGAGAGGGAGTGATCTAGGTAGGGTATAACACATAGAATGAGTAGAACTCTATATCTACCTAGAGTCCCCTAAAGAAGGGGCATAGTATATAGTTGAGTTTAAATATAGAGGGGTCCCCCATATATATATATATATATATATATATATATATATATATATATATATATATATATATATATATATATATATAGGGTCTATATACTCCTACCCTAGACTTAGCCAACCCCCCTTTATATAAATCAGATCATGGGTGGGGGGTTTAATTAACCCCACTTGCAATTGATTCACCCATCAAATGTGGTATGACTTATAAAATAGAGAGGGAGGGATCTGGATAGGGTATAACACCTAGAATGAGCATGACTCTAGATCTACCTAGAGTCCCCTAAAGAAGGGGCATAGTATATAGTTGAGTTTAAATATAGAGGGGCTCCCCTAGATGGGGTATAACACCTAGAATGAGCATGACTCTAGATCTACCTAGAGTCCCCTAAAGAAGGGGCACAGTATATAGTTGAGTTTAAATTATATATATATATATATATATATATATATATATATATATATATATATATATATATGACTTATAGAATAGAGAGGGAGCGATCTAGATAGGGTATAACACCTAGAATGAGCACAACTCTAGATCTACCTAGAGTCCCCTAAAGAAAGGGCATAGTATATAGTTGAGTTTAAATATAGAGGGGCTCCCCATATATATAAACTCAACTATATAATATGCCCCTTCTTTAGGGGACTCTAGGTTAGATCTAGAGTCGTGTATACACACACACATAGAGATAGAGATAGAGATAGAGGTGGTGGGCCATATAGAATAGACATATAGGGTCTATATACTATAGATCTATATACTCTAGACCTAACCCCCCTCTATATAAATCATATCATGGGTGGGGGGGTTTATTCAACCCCACTTGCAAGTGATTCACCCATCGAATGTGGTATGACTTAAAGAATAGAGGGAATGAACTAGATAGGGTATAACACATAGAATGAGCACAACTCTAGATCTACCTAGAGTCCCCTAAATAAGGGGCATAGTATATAGTTGAGTTTAACTATAGAGGGGCTCCACACACACACACACACATATATTTGATCAAGTAGGTGAGTGTAGCAAATACCTTCAACTCCTCTATATAAGGAAGCCATATATATATATGTATATATATAGAATTTAGATATATAGGTAGTGGTTGACCTCCTCTCAAATTAAATTTTGGGGCAAGCCATATAGATATATGGGTGACCCCCCTCTCTATATCCTTAAGATAGGCTAGATAGATATAGACTCTATATGTCATAGGATGGGGTGGCTTCCTTATATAGAGGAGTCGAAGGTATTTGTTATGCTCACCTACTTGATCAAATATATATATATATATATATATATATATATATATATTTGATCAAGTAGGTGAGCATAACAAATACCTTCGACTCCTCTATATAAGGAAGCCACCCCATCCTATGACATATAGAGTCTATATCTATCTAGCCTATCTTAAGGATATAGAGAGGGGGGTCACCCATATATCTATATGGCTTGCCCCAAAATTTAATTTGAGAGGAGGTTAACCACTACCTATATATCTAAATTATTCTCTCATAGAACTCAGTTTTGGCCCATATAGATATATAGGTGATCCCCCCATCCCCCTAATAGTATATATTTTAATTACCATGACATATATTTTCTCATCATAGTATATAGTTAGAGATAGAGATAGAGTTTCATTGGCATAGGCACCCCATATATAGATTGCCCTATATAGATATGGGAGATTTAGATTATTCCATTGTTTGACCAGATAGACATATTGGGGAGGGGTCGATCAACCCCCCAAATAGATATAAAATCCAACTAGATGTATGTTTTAATATAATATTCTATTATATATGTAATACAACATGTCAATTATACGTCATACATTATGATATGATAGGAACATCCATAATCTAATCTAACCTAATCTATGTGGGTATGGGTGCCCCCCATAGTATAGATTTTAATTGGCACAATCTATATTAACTATGATAGATAGAGATGGAAGGGGGGTGGCATGATATGATAAAAATTAACTATGATAGATAGAGATAAAGGGGGGAAAGTATATAGTTTCATTATCATGATATAGATTAATTGTGATAGATAGAGATAGGGGGTGGCACGATATATATTAAATATGTCTATTGGGAATATATAGTTTCATTTGTATTTATTTTCTTGGTATGGTATATATTAGATATAGAGGGGTATTCGCTATGCTCACCCCTAGCCCCCCTATATATAGATTTAGCCATATAGAGTTTAATGAGTCCATATAGAGTTTAATGGGGATTATATATTTAGCCCTATATATATGGGCCCTATATATAGATATGGTATTTAAATTTACGTGTAAATGAGAGGGGGTGAAGCTAGATATATAGTAGAGGCCATCGATGCCTATCTAGC